>PTEX01000151.1:620126-771900 GCA_003342815.1 Eudromia elegans | reverse complement strand
CTTTTTCTTTTTCTTTTTCTTTTTCTTTTTCTTTTTCTTTTTCTCTTTTTTTTGTAGTCCAAGTAGGTTAATAAATAAATGCTTGATTAGCCAGTGTAGCAGAGGTGCTCCTCTGAGTTCTTCCTGCATCACTTGATTGAACCAAAGCTTATTGTTAGGCCAAAAACCACTCCCTGAGATTATTATTACTGGAATAGCAGCTACCCCAATTAGGATCAGAGCCCCAGTGTTTCAGGCCGTGCACATCACACAGTAAGAGATATTCCCTATCCCTCAGAGGCTTCAACCTAATCTGAATAACAAATGCAGCCAAAGGCTGTTCTGCCATTCATCAGGGAAACAGGCTGAGCGTTTGTGCTCTGTGGATTTTGTGCAAGGAGAGTCTCAGAGTCTTCATCTATCTATATCACCAGCCTTTGTCTGATCCCCAGAGCATGACTAGGAAAAGAGCACACACACAAAAAAAAAAGAGATAGCAAGATGAAGGTAAAGTCAGTTACAAAGTTGTACATTTGATAGAAAGCTACATGGGGAGTAAAAACAAAATCATAAAATGACAGGACACAAATGCAGTGGGAGTAAGGGAAAGATGAAAGAAGGAGGAAATTGGATAACAGTAGTGATCAGCAAGAAGAAAGGCAAAGACAAATAATGACAAGCAAAAAAGAAAGAGGATCGGAGGTGATGATGAAAGCTATGGAAATGAGGATAGTAGCTGCTATCAGAATTACAGGAAGTTATTTTATTTAAGATGTCATGGTTGGGAGTCAGAGCTTTTTTTTTTTTTTTTTTTTAAATCACAGACAATCCTAAGAAGAGGAAGATTACAAGGCAAAAGGGGCTTGGGGAAATGTACAAAAGCAGCTAGGAGATGGTTTATGTGGCACTAGCTAGCTTCCAGAGGTAGTTCAGAATGGACCAGGTTGCTATACTGGAAATAGTACTGCTTGTGTAAGCACGAACTTTCACATAGGCTAAACAGACCTGTTAAGACATAGGGGATTTTAAAGTTCTGCTTGGAAATAGTCTTCAGTACTTTAAAAATTTCATCTGAATAGGACCCACTATCATCAGTTGTTGTTTGTTGCTTTACTTTTAATTATCTATGGCAATTCCTGCATGGAAAAAATCACAATAACATTCACAATACATCTTTAGACTTCATTGTGCATGTTGATTTATATAGAAGAGCATTGTTTTGGGATTTTATCTAGTAGGCACAGCTTTGACAGACTGTAAGGGAACCCAAGGCTAAATGCCTTCAAGTATCCATAGCTTTGACTAGAGTGCAAAGCCCTCACCCTAAGAAATTTATTTCTCCCTCTCTCTTGCTTCTTTCAATGCAGGCCATATCACAGATGGATGTTTGTGTCCATAGAGTGATGGGTGTTTGAGATATCAGCCTGATCTTGCTATTTTCTGGGTCTCCTTCCAGCTTACTGTGGGTAGTAATATGAGTTTTGTCACACCTGGGTTCATCTGCTGTCAAAGAAAATTTCCAAATCCAGTATTTAACTCATCATTTAAAAAAAAAAAAAAAAATTAAAGAGGTATCAATTATGCTAGATGCATCAGCCATACTAAATCAGAGAAGTCTCGTCCAAATGTTATCTTTTAGATCCACTGCTAAGTTTTCCATTATAGGTGCAACCAGGTTTTTCTCTTATTCTTTTTAATAGTGCTTTTTTTTTGTCCCTAGAGAAAAATCTTCCTATACTTAATAGCAGTACATGTGTAATTAAAGGCTAGAATTTGTAAAATCTCTAGCACCTTGCTCTGTTTCCCCAAATGCCAAGGTACATTGAGTTTCTAAGTAGAACCATTTCACCACTAACTTTTTTCCTCAGGCTGGTTAAAGCAAGGTGAATTTCTCTGGAGCTGATATTCCTTTGGACTCCTTGCCATTCAGGCTGTTTTGTCATCAATTTATGACAAGGATCAAATTCTGAAGATCTGCCTCATCCAAAAGTGGTGTTAGGGACTTATGGTGCAGGATGCCCATACATTTTTGTGACTAAAATGACACAGTAGCAAAGAGATAATATCTGCAGATTTTCAGACAAAGCTGTTGCCTAGATCAGCTCACTATATCCCGGATACCTGACTACAAAGAGAATCATAAACACTGACCGTTAGAGCTGGGTGGAAAAACATAATTCCATCTTGGGGAGAATTTTAATGTTTGTTAACTGCTTTTACTCTCATTTAGAATGAAAACTCCAAATGTCCAAGTTCTCCTTAGCCAGACTCCAAGGTCAGTTTGAAATCCTGGGCAGATACAAACCGTTCCTGAAGCTCAAAACTTCTGAAATGCGGTTCTTCCTGCTGATTAATAAATCAGCCATGCAAAAGGTGTTTCTACTAGGAAGAAGAGGATTTCCAAGGCAAGGCTCTTTGAAGCGCAGAACGGGCAGCCTGGCACAGGCAGCTGGTGGCCAGCAGTGAAGACTTAAAAAACAATTTCTGCTAATCGACTTCAAACTTTCTTAAACTGGTTTGAGGATGAAGGCAAGAAACCTGTATAAGGCATCATTATTCAGAAGGAGCTGTCTAGAAAATGTGTTCCTTTCCATTTAGAATCCTAAAAGGGTACAGAGAGTGCCATGTTTCATCAGCATAAATAATTAACTGCAGAAGGACATGTAATATTCATAGCTGAAAATCATTAAACAAAATAGGCTGGAAAAAAATTTTAAACATGAAGTGATATTAATCATTTAGCCACAGATTCAGCTTAGAGCTTCTCTTTTGTTTAATTTAATTATTATTTTTTAAAATCTATTCACAGGCAGATGTTGCTCTGCAAACCCACACAACTAATTCCCACGTGTTAGACAGTCAGCCTGAGGTTTAGCCTCTTGCAGTATTAATTAATATCATGAGGCTTTATTAATGATAGTGGACAAAGTTAAAATGAAAAATGATTTCTGCTTGCTAAAACGGGGATGGAAATGGGTCAAAGGAACAATGTGTTTCAAATAGCATTGTTTTCTCAGCTGCATTGTGTTCTCCCAGATGTTTCAGTTTACGCACAGTGAAGAAAATCTCTCTAAATTTTTTGTGTCTTCAAGCATGCACAATGGAGGGACTGGGTTGTTTAAAAGCAAAAATCACTTACAGGTCCCAGAAGCTTCACCAAGATTTTATAGCTGGAAGACAAGAAAGTGCTTCCATCCTGGCAACCAGAGACCTATAGAGCTGCACTGCTCATCTCACTGAGTAGGTGGTGGCAGGGCAAGCTCTGCAAGCCGGCCCTGCTCCGCTCATGGCCCGAAGAACCATCACACACAAATTAACTGTGTCACGTCTCACAAAGGGTTCTCACTGTCTTGTTGCCTCTCTGACATCCCTTTGCTCTTTCCCTTCACTCCCTTTCCTGGCAAACACGACAGGCTCAGCCTGAAACAAGATTCCTTGTGAGAGGGCTACAGTTTTGACAGGTGGTAAAATAATCTCAAAAATAAGAATAAAAAGTGCAGAGATGGTCTAGTCAGAAAAATCTCCTGGCTGGCTGGAGATTAGGCTGATTATCTGAATATTCCCTTCTCCGGGGTCTGTGAGCCATCTGCTCTTTTAAAGGGAAGACATTTCTCTTCTGTTTCTGGTGGTTACTTTCAATTTCTAGAGCAAGTCCAGCAAATCTTAACTTTTGACCTGCCATGTCTTGCAGTTGCAGGTTGTTCTGAGCCAGCTCTGCAATGCTTTATTTCAGAAATAAACAGTCCTTGTGATGCCAGGGAGGCTGTGCAGAAGGAAGAGAGCCACTACAGTTAGAAGTTATTTGTTTTCTTAAAATATTATTTGAATGCTTCAGCAATTTTAAAGACAAAAATCTAGTGTCTCTGACCTGTATTTGTAGTAGCGTATTTGAAAAACAAAGGCTGGAGCCACAGATTTTGGTCCTTGGAGAAATCACAGTGCCAAAAAAAGCACAAAAAGTGACTTAAAGCTACTGTATTGGAATAGGAGATCATTTCCCAGGCTCAGAATGCGGCCAGCCTTTCATCAAACATGCCCTGAGCTCAGGGCACCTTTCAGGTGCTCATATTTTATCACACGAAAGCTTTGGAAAGCAGATATAAAATCTACACAGGGAGCATTCTGCATTCACGCCTGCTTCACACCTATGTTTGTTATGTTTATTTACAGATACTTCAAAAGGCCACCACACCAAAGTGAAACAGAATGAGGCTTATGCACTTGCAGGTCATATACAGTTCCTTCATGAAAGATGCAATCATACAGAGTGCCCACAGTTCATACTTCTTCTAGCAAAATGTCTGTGACAGTGAAGCAATTTTTTTTCATTAGCTAGCCAAACACCATGCCCTGATATTGAATATTTTACACTTCTACAGGGTAGTTACAGACACATATATACTTCATCATTTGTAATATTACTCATTCTTTAAAAACAAGAAAATTCTGATTATCCTATGGTGGTTTACTGCATGAAGTTGGGACATTACCACTAAGTACACTGAAAAGGATTTTTTATTCCACTTTAAATGAAAATCATAACAGAATCTTAATTCATCACAGGTATCTCGATGGCAATTCTCAGATATGCAAGCAGGTAGTCAATGAAAAATTTGGTAAAATAATTTTGCTCTAAGTTTATTATTTTGTTTCCCTCTTTGCTCATTCATGTATTCAACCTACTCTGTTGGGCTCTCCAAACTCTAGGAGATCTCTAGAGGGGACTGTGTGTTTGCATAGTGCCTTGTGTGAAGTGCAACAGTATTCTTACCTCTTATTTTGAATATAAGGTTACTTAGTATGCAATGTGCATATCCAGAGAGTGACCAGTAAAATCATAGTGTTGGTTTATTGCTATAATATGATTTTAATGCAATGCTCCTACTATTAAGTGACATTAATGTCAGTGAAAAACACTCTTCTTTACAGGGAAAGAAAGGCAATCAGGGGAGAAAGGTGTAGAACCTTTGGGTGCCACTATGTTTTGTAGAAGAAGCTGGCAGAAATTAATACATCAAATCTAATTTCAAATTGTGCATCAATTGTGCTAAACATTGGTCAATTAATCCAGCCTGAACTAGGGGTCTCTGTTTCTACTATCAAGATCTGAGGGCATAATTACACGAGCCACAGCACTGGTAAGGATGCTCAGCTCAGTCATGAACTTATTAAAAAACTGGGCAAACATATTTGCATATTGAGTTCATATTTCTGAAGTAGAAATTCATACCCTATGCCAAAATACGAATTTAAATGATATAATACAAAATTGCAAAATGTGATGAATGATTTAATAGCATCATCGGCATTCGTGCAGATCGTTCACCATGTTGGTGCCTAACTCTGGCGTGTGTAGTGGGAATGCCTGAGAAGTGCCACACGTGTCCATCACGCAGCACTAGCTGTGAAGCCGGCACGGTGCCCCACTGAAGAAACTCCAGAGTCAGGGCATGAAAGTTATCGCTTTACAACTGCAGAGGAGGAGCCCTGTTGATTTATAACAACCGCTGAGTGGTTCAGAGCAGTACAAGAAGAGTTTCTTTGATCTGTTCCAGGAGTCATACACTCTATAAAGTGACATAAAGAAGAGATTCCTGCCGAGTGTTGCTGCTAAAGGATTTTTTTCCTAAAAAAAGGGGGAAATGTAACCAGCAAACTCCCATGAAGTTACTAGATCACAAAGTAACCTAATCCTCAAAATCTCTGTAATGCTTGGGTGCATTGCTGCTTTAGCTTAGACTTCATGCACTTCTCAGGGAAGCAAATTTTTCAAATTATGACTGTATATTTTTTGAAGTTTCTGAAATTTGCAGTAGTTAGTAATTGATAAGAATGGATGTATATTAAAAAAGCCCCCAAATGCTGTGTTTAAACCTCTGATTTGGTCAGCTGTGCAGTGTTACAAACCAATGCAACTTGTACTTTGGGGAACAGAAAGGAGAAGCAGGAATAGGGATTAACTGCAGGTGCTAAGACATGAAGACTGCTTGAGTTATGGCTATCATCAAAAAAAATTAAACTTCAAATCTGATGAATAATAGTCTAGGTAAACCATAGGACTATTTTAAAAACCAGTCATGGTATTACAAGAAGAGTGAAAGTAAAAATATGGCTGCCGGATGTTGGGTACTAATGTGCCTCAGCAGTAAGCAGTAGTGTCTTTGTAAAGAAAGATATGTAAAGATATGTTTCAAAAAATGGAAACATATCGTGCCTGGTTGGAGTATGGTCGTAGTTCAGAAAATCACTCTGCAGAACTTGGGAGTCTGTAGATGACCCTTCTATTTCAACCTGCATTCTAGATAGTCCAAACAAGCAGATAATTACTCTTATGTTAATATTTTATTCAATACTGCCTCTTCTGGTTTCATTAAAATGAATTATCACAAAAAGCAATAGAACAAGAAACAAACTCTCGTTCACCTTAAGTTCCTGACAAAACTGCCAAGAGGAAACAGATTTAGTCTTTTTCTGGATTGCTAATCTAAATCCTTGAAAAACACAAGCTTTATAATTTTGCACTAAGACACCTCTAACATCTAATATCCTTTGTTACGGCTTTATTTCAGCCACTGTTACCTGAACAAGGGATCTGGGATTTGTTTCTGATGTCTACATATCTTTTAAAGCTGAACCAAACTGCATCCTGATCGAGCATTCCCAATGGCAAGAGGGTTATATTGCAAACTATAGGTACCACAACCGCTGTGACCCTCTCAGAGTGTCCTCCTTGACAGCTGTCAGCAGAATGAGTTCTCTCAACACCTTTCCATGCAGATTGTCCAGTGAATCTCAAAGCAGTGAAACTAGAGGGTAAACTTGCTTCGTGTAGGAATTTCTCTGTGTTTCAGCATGGGGGAAAAAATCCTAGTACATCAGAGTCCAATTCCGTCTTGAAACTGCTGTTGCTTAAAAGAAGTTTATGACTAGTTTGACAAGGATAAGGAAGGCTTTCAGTACTGTACATCATTGTTGTTTTTAATAAAGTAGTTTTTAGTTTGACTTGGCTTAAAACCAGTATTTGACCTACTTTCAAAGGTAGTAAGGGTCGTCTTTTAGTACACTAGGCTTTTGGAGTTTGGACAACTTTTATCTTGTTGTCATGAACACCAGGGAATGTGTGATCTCCCTCTGACCAATATAAAAAGCAGCAACAGTCATGTGAATAATTCCCTCTGAAGTCTAATGATCTGTTATTTATCAGTGTTCATAAGTGTCCATGCTGTATATTTGCTGTGCTGTCATGGAAACAGCCACTCAGCTAGCCAGTTAAGTGCAAATTAAAGTGATGCTGTCAAGATAAGCATATGTTGAAGATGAATTTATTACCTGTTTCTCAAAAAAAAGCCTAAAAATATTATTAATTTTTAAGAATACTATTTGTTTTCATCTTCACAAAAAATAATAAAAAAAAAGATGACAGAAGCTATTTCATATAAAACTAAAAAAACCTGTGGGCAACCTGTGCCTTCCTGCAAATGGTATACAATGGCTCATGAGTGATTTTGCATGCACATTTAACATAATTACTCTGTTATACTTTAATTGCTTTACAGCTCTCACATATGATCGTAGAGTACACCTAGGGCTGCATGCTAAATTCCTTATGTAGAAAAAAAGAGGCACAGTACTGCCTACATTAAGTTATAGTTGCTCTACGCTTAGATAAATAGTCAGGGGACTGGTCGGTAGATTCTCCAAGGGTGCAGGTTCATGTCAGAGTTGGAGTTATTATGGCCCCGTGTCCGGCTTCGTTCCTGCTCTCTCCCTTGCACCGGCAGAGGTGCTCACTACACAAAGGCCTGACCACACATCTGGGTCGATTTTTTTCCTGAACTTGCTCATCTCAAGGTCAGAAAAATAACAACAAGCGGGGATAGTACGATGCCTGGAACAGCATCCTGTTTAGGATGGGACTCCGCAAAATAAATGCAAGGACAAGGCCTCCATGATCATTTTTGATACAGTTTAAGGTTTCTCAGCTATATAACACCTAAAAGGTGCACTATTCCTTGTACTAGAAAATCGTTCTGCTCCATAATCCTCGGTAGAGTTCTTTGAGAGAAGTCTTTGTGCGTGTCTCCAGTGTGCCCTCTCTTTCCACAAGTATGTCCTCTCCCTAGCTCTCACGGAGGTGGATCCAGGCAGAGATGCACTGGTAAAGTTGAGCTCTGCAGTTTCCTGTCCTAAAGGAAACTGCGCTCTGCTGGCATGGGGTGTTGCTAGTGAAGTGTCTTGCCGCTGTGTTAGCAGTGCAGAAAGCTCTGTTGAGCAGGGGAAGCTGTCCAATCAATCCCTACCGAAAAGTTACTCACATGAAAACAACACAGAAACCACCTCCAAAGTCAGCAGAGTCAAATTCTAAAATTATAGGAAAAAATAAGAGGGAAACAAAGCCTGGAAGAATAACTCTTCCTGTACTATTCTTATATCAGACAAAGAAGGTGAAACAATAAATCAGGGCTAATATGTGTGGAGACCTGGAATGCGCTGCATCTTACTGCAGCGATATATGGGTGAGAAAACTGCTGATGAAAGTAATTATTTATAGCAAGCATAAAAACATTGCCACCTGGAACTCAATAGGTGTCATCACCATTTTAATAAGAGCTGGTGAGGGTTATACCACTTTGCTGTGTCTTAGAGAGGTCTGAATTGTAGAGAACTGTAATTTTGCTACAGATAGCAAGAAAATTATCATAGTAAAAGTGGTAATCAGAATGAATGAACCATACAGAAATATAATGTTTACAGGTCTCTTGGATCTCTTTTTTCCCTCCTGACAATGTTGTTTCTAAAAAGAGAGCACTGAGTAAGAATCCAATACAATTATTAAGTATATAGAGTACCTGTGAGAATTTTTATTTATTATTTTACTCTCCTGAGAGCACCTAATCTTAAACATGTGTTACATTTGGAAAGACAAAGTCATTACAAAATTAGGATTAAAAAAAAAAAGTGACTAGGCTTTGTGACCTAGATTTTTCTTATGCTCTTACCCAAGTTGAACATCCATGCTGCTCAGTCACAGCAAGTAAGCCCTACCTGTTCAAAACAGACAATGATGTTAATTGTGTCTATACACATATGTCATAATTATGTCTATATACCATATGTGAGTGCCTGCAGTGAGTTGTTCTTCTCTTCATTTGAACAAACAAGCACTCCCTCATAGTATTGCCAGAATACATGATTTACGTAGGCCTTCTTTCAGTTTCAAGTATACTCTTGAATTAAACTTGCCTTAACTAAGGGCAGTTTTCCAGCATGTCTCTAAACTAAAATGGTGTGCAGCAGCATCAGTTCATTTCAGGGACAGGACAGTGCAAGTTAAGTCCCTGCAACAGTTTTCCCCAGTTCCCGGCAGAGCCTGTCAGACTCACCTCCGTTGTCACCTGCTGTGTCCCATGATCTTTTCCAAATGACCTCCACTGAGTGCTCCTGCCTTCAGAAGCATCGGACATCTGTGTCACTCTTTTATCAAACACCACAGATGCTCAATTTATTTCAAAAGGTAATTCAAGAAGTCTCTAGTGACTTTATATGACTTTGAAAGCACTAAACATATTAGGCTCATCTAATGTGAGATGCCAGACCTACAGCTTTCCTCTGGTTCAGAAATGCTTTGCATCTTTGAAGCCTTGAAGTAACGTAATCATGTATGGATGTGTGCAAGTATGCAGGAGCAGCAAAAATCTTAAACTTTTGCCTGGATTCTTCATGATGAATAACCCTGTGAATTTGTTCATTTCAGTACTTTCGCAGTAACTTTTTCATTTGATCAAATTATCTATTTTTTTTCTTAGTTATGGTAAATCTCAAAAAGAATAAAATTGTTATCGACATAGTTTAAGCTTACATGCTAGTTCTACTAGCAACATCACAATATTCTCTATTAATTGTGTTCTTGAGGTATTTGCAAAGACAATTAGGTTTTCACGCAGTAGCTCTTTTAACTCTGTCCTACAGCATTAAGCATACATCTCCTTCTTATACAATATATATTTTCACAGCCCAGTTTATCCTTATTTTTAGGAACAGGAATTTATCAAACCAGACATTCAAAAAGCTGCAAGAGCTGCTTGACTGTCTGTGTCACTTGTAGGAACACTGAATTCAGCAACTTGTATCTCTTGTTGCTGTATGATATCTAATGTCCTTGGAATAATCTTCTCCCTTCAAATCGGGGCAGAGTGTCACTAACTTTGAGCTCCTTAATATACTGGAATTTTATTTCAGAATTTCCTGCAGTGCTGCTTTGAGACACTGTCTTTTCTTCCTTACCAAAACAAGAATATAGAATATTGTCTCTCCCCTACTGCTTTTAATGATAGTAGTTTATTAAAAATATATGTACACTCTGCACGCTGAAAGTATATTAATGATCAGACTACATTTCAGGGTGTACAAACAGCACAAAGTTAAAGTGTTCTGCCATTTTATTAGGCAGCATAGCGTGTGTTATATTAAAAAAAAATGCAGTATTGCTTGTTTGCTGTTCTCAAACACTGCAGGACACTGCCGGCTGTGGCACTTGGCCCTGCTTCTTGGGGCCTGAGCCGCAGTGGCAATTGTGGTGCCCATCTGCAGGGAGGACTTCAGCAGCACCATTTTGCTAGATTATTGAGGCAGCTTTAAAAAAGCTGCATATCCACCAGTTTTCGTGGCATTTTTGTGTGCCTTGTTTTTAACACTAGGTGTCACTAGCATACCCTTAACTCAGTCTATTGAAATCAGGTCTCCTGTGCTTGCTCAAGCCCAGGATTTAAACACAGAAGACTTTCTTCACTGCTTCCACCCTCCTGTCCGAGGCCCAACCAGTCCTACTCAGTTGAATCTTACTCAGTGTGAAGGTGTCTGCAAAGCACTCACGGTGCTGAGTGCCTGATGGAAGGACATGTGTGCGTGGAAAACAGTGAGAATAAGTTATTGCTACAAAAAGAGTTTTCTGTGTTTTTGCATATTCATGATCCTATGAGATAGCCACATGACTATGGAAAGCAAGTTTCACTTACCCAGGCAAAAGGAAATAATTCCTGCATATCATTTGGCAACAGACTGGTACACACAGTGCTGACCCTTCTCTGAAGGAGAATGCCTGGCCAGCACTGCGATCGGATCCTACCTGATATATGAAGCAAGGAGGAGCCATACGCAAGAATGAGGTTTTGGCTTTAATCACAATCAAATATTGCCAGAGGTCTACAAAAAAATGACCTAATCATGAACTAATGTCTGAATAAATGTTTTTGGTTAGTTTTCTATCCTTTGGGAACATTAGAACAAACTCTTTGTACCATGGTTTACATAAAGCACCATGTGTTGTGGTACACGTTCAACTTCTGAGCAGGCTTTTGCCCACTTTACAGCAAGTCTACGTCCTGGTAACTGCAGTTATTGCAGCAAGGAGTTCTGGCATGGGCAAGGTAAACGCAAGCAGTGCCAGACGACAACTAAGAGAAGGGTAGCACTTTTACATCAGTCTTTGGAAAGTACAGAGATGTCCCTTTCTCAGGACAGAAGACACTGAAAAATGCGCAGGTTGAAATGCAGACTGGCAACAGGCAGCACAGCCACTATCCCTCACCCCGGAGAGTCTAAGAGAGCTGGATGTGTCCTGGTCCAAATGAGAGGTATCTACTGAAGAACCTATGAGCAGAAGATTTCCCCATGTCTTTTCTATCCTTTGGGAGAAGGCATCTGGACATTTGCCCCCACTTCTTCAAGGTGTACAAAATAGTACACAAATGGTGCAGTCAGCATTCTGACAAACTATACGTGAACTAGGTAATATACATTATTTAATGGATGGTCTCTTTAATGGCTTCTGATGAGCAATTACAAACGCTAAGGTTAATGTTAACCTGCCATGAGAAGAGTCACATCAGAACTGAGAACGTTGCTATTTATGACTATAAAGAGCTAGTCATACCCGGCTTCAATTCAAGACACCTCCACACCTGGTGCCCATCTCCACAAGTCCCTTAAGCTCACAGGGGAATCGTGAAGGCTTCTCTCCATCTTCACATAAGTCATTGGATAGGGGCTTTCCTAGTGATTCACGGAAGTGTTGCCATCTGACCATGGACAGGAAAGAAAGAATTATCACTTCATCATTTTAAGTACCATCCATTCCCCCTAAGGAGCACAGACAGAATCTCAGTTGACCATGTTGAACTGAATAGCAAAGATTAAAACTCAGGTAGTCCTTCCACAAGTAAAAATATGTCCAAGTTCCTACATATCTGCCTCCCTCCCTGCACTTCAAGGTGCTGAGTAAGGAATTGGGTTTTATACTGTGCTCTAAAGACCCACCACCTCTGGCCCCAATCTAAAAACTTGTTATCCTGGGACCAGCAGTCTGTCTATGTTGCAGGCTTGGGGCTGTCAATAAAAGCGTAAAGGGAGAGCCCAAGCTGTCTTTTTTTTCTGTCCAGGTGTGAAATGAAAATAAGTAGAAAACAAATGATGCCATTTGAGATAAAGTCATCCAAGGATGAAATCTGCAATAAATCCTTTATTTCTCAATTGTTCATTCTTCCTTTATGCCTTCATTGTGAATAAAGTTTCCATATAAAGAGTGGAGCTGATTTACACAGGAATCAACTGAGTAAAACTAGTTTATTTAAAACACATTACAAGTTTATACAGTGGATTATTATACAGAATGAAATATTACAAATTCAATCAATTTTATATATTTAAATGTGTGTTCCACATAGAAGGTAAATTAAGATTTGGTTTTTTTCCCCCAGAACCAATCCAGGTTTGTAATCAAAGAGAATATGCTGGAATTCAAAATTGTGCCAATTGCTTTGTTCCACCTTCCTAATTTAGCGATCCTCACTAACGACTCTTTCAGACTGACAAGGGCTGAGACAGCCAGCAAAGTCATACATTTGAAAATCTAAAGCAGCTTCCGAGGATGATAATGTTCATGTATGCATGTTTCAGAGAAACATTTGTTTACTTATCATCTTGAAGAGCTTATCCGCTCCTCACGGCACTGCACCACAAACAGCAACATCGATGTTCCATCTTAAACAAGAAAAGGATGTTAGCCTAAATTGGTGGAGAAAAAAAATCCATTAAAACTCTGAAGGCAAAGAAATTTCAAAATATTAATGTCTTTCCTAATTGAATCTCCCCATGTTGCCTTAAATTCATTTGAACAACTTCCAAATGTTCAGTTTTGGTGGCAGCAAAACAAAAATAATACTATTAGAAAAGTACTTATATGAACTCCATTAAGCACATACTTATCTTTTGTCCCAAATATACCGATTTAGGTCTCAAATGAAGTGCAGATTCACCAGTGCATATTGCATAAAGTTTATATTGTATATAAACTTTATTTGCTTACTTGGAAGTTTAAGAAGGCAAATCATGAAACAACAAATTATTTTATTTGGTATGTTTTAATGTTGTCTGTGAAATCCTGGTTCCACAGAAAATGGCAGTACTTTCACAATCCACTTCAACAAACCCAGCATTTTCTCTCTCTCTCTGGGTTTCTCTGTCTCTGCAGTGTGTGTAAGCCAAGGATAACATTATGTTTTTAATACAGATCTTTAATCCAAATTATTCATTGATTTCTTCAGGAGAGAAACATGTCCCAAATGTCTAATTCATTTAGTAACTAATCTACATGCCTAATGGGTAAGCAAACACTTGCTATTTTGGCATGCAACAGCTTCATCTCTGCATTTGAGAGCAATTCAGGATGCATTAAAAAAGCCACAGAATAATGTGTAATGTGCTTGTGACAACCACTGAGTATGAATTTCAGGTCACCCAGCACTGTTTCTAGAGTGCTGCAGCAGAGATGGGATGACAAAAGGTGGGACGTGGCTTCCTGTCCTCTCTTGCATGCTCCAATGTCTCCAATCCCCCTTTGCATCAACATGAGCCATTTCTATATTCAGTGTTTTTGTCCTCATCTTAGGGCTGTGTTGTTTCTGTGGCAAGCATTGCCAGCTACTCTTAACCTTCCCATCACCTTCTGCATGGTCTGCCCAATAAACCTCTTAGCCGTCACATTTGCAGACAGCTTAGATGGCTTAGCATCTTTGCTGTGCAAACTATCAGACATAGGCTCCCATTGTTTCCAGCCATCACACACGATACCAAACTTACTTCTTCCTTCCTTTAGCCTGGATTATTAGCACACCCATCTGCGTGCTGTGCCAGCCTGTGTGATTAGCACACCCATCTGCTTCAAATCCATTGATTATCTACGGATCAAAGTCCCACTTGACTGCGGCCATTAACACCTCTCAGCACAAGCATAGCTGAAAATATACTTTCGCTGAGTTTAACTTTTATGATAAGAATCTGCTTCAGCTGAGTATTTTCTTAAGGAAATGCCAAATGCTTAAGCAGTCTTGGGAACTGAGCATTAACGGGATTCCAGTGCTACGGAATCTATGGCAAATTTCTGTGGTTGCTTATTCAGGTCTTCCAAGAAATGAAAATGAGGGACTGGTGGCATTGTATGGTCATGCTATATTCTAGCTACAATTTATTGAGTACAAACATTATTTCCCTTGGCTAAAATGTCTTGTGTTCCAAACTCACCTCCCTCTGCAGCACATTTCAGTATGTAACTGAGATGACAGTAACTGAGCTTCCCTGTTTGTTAAATGTAGAAAAATACTGCATTTCTTACAAGAGTAAAGTGTTCACATTGGCTGTCAGCCTCCACTGACAGTTTTAGTTTAGGAACAATGTAATGCA
This sequence comes from Eudromia elegans, assembly GCA_003342815.1. NCBI lineage: Eukaryota > Metazoa > Chordata > Aves > Tinamiformes > Tinamidae > Eudromia > Eudromia elegans. The sequence continues at coordinate 757,185 of PTEX01000151.1, read as the reverse complement.
AATAAGATTTTTGCATCTCTTCATTCTCCAGGATAACACCAAGGTAGCATTTCTGATGAACAAGTTAACTATTTCATTGCCTTTTAAAGTCAGGTCTATTCAGTGCGTAATTTTCTATTTGATTCTCTGCATTAAATTTATATTTTTTTCCAAATCAACACTGTATCACAGAAATGTTAACTGAAGTGAATTCAAACTCAATATGCAACACAGGACCTTAGTAAGAAGATAAATCTTTCTGGGTTATCATCTTTTTCTTCTCACATTTCACTGAAATACGTTACACTGTTAGGGAGGAAAAGCCTCAAGGGCTTTTGGTATTTCTCAACTGTGAATTTCCAGCTACTTGCTATATTTATGGCTACATTATCAGTCTTCATCAGGATGCAGTAAATACCTTTGCAGAGGTCAGTGTCTTGGATTTAGTTCAACTGTTATTTTCAGTGGAGATAGCAACTTGACTTAAATCACTCCTGTCATACACTTCAGATACCAGCCTGTTGCATGGCCTCCCTCTTCCTTCTCATGTGAAGAGCATATCCCCTGCTGGGAACCACAGAGAATAAACCCTGTCCTACCTTCCAGGTAACTTCTTGGCCTTCTTGTTCCCATAGCACCCTTCTGATCCTTCAGAGTCCATAGATAATCCAATAATTTCTGCTTTATATGTGACCTGCAATACCTCTGCTTTATTAATATTTCTTCTGCATTAATTTCATCTTCTTTTAGAACTCCATCCTCTCTCATACACAGTCATTGCCCTCTGAAGCCTTTTCTCTTTTGTTCCCCCTTATTATTTATGTACCATGGACAGTCATTGATTCTTCATCATCCTTCTCCTCCCCTGCTCTAGCATCCTGAGCTCCCCAAACCCTCAGGACATTACAAAGATCTGAAAAAACATCCTCTTCCATCTGTGTCTGCAGTCCTACATTCACTCAAAATCATTGTTTCTCCCTCAGACTTCCAACACCTCAGCACCCAGACACACGAGATCTCTGCAGCATCCAGATTTTCCGTGTAAATGCCTTTCACTTTCTTCTGAATGAAAACCAATGCTTTGTGCAAGGAATTTCCCTCCTGCTTTTCCACATGTACACCTTCTACCCCCCTCCACATCCTTCCCTCCTATATTTGAAACAGACCTCTAATTAGTCAAATTAAATGAGATCAGTGCGTCCCTTTTATAGTAATAAAATATGCCTTGAAAAAAAGGAGAGCATTAGGCTGAAATGTAACCCTCCCTCGGAACATTCTGGCTCAGAGCAGGTGTCATTTGTAAGAATGTACCAGCAGCTTGTCTGCCTGAGACTCAGATCTTCCACCCTCCCTCTGAAGGTCTTACTTCTACTGTTCGTTATTCACTGGTTGTAATATTTTCAGTCTCTAACTCAAAGCCTTCATTAATCTCCACCTGCAAGAAATCCATCCACAACCTCCGAGAGCTGATTTCCCTTGCTTCTTGTCATATTCCCTCATTTTCACTTGTTCTCAACTCCTCTCTGAGATCTAGCAGTTTCAGCCTCGAACAATTTTTTTTGCATTACTTCCCCTAAAAATAACAACCTTTTCAAACTGGATATCCATCTTTCTTCTTGCCATTAGCTCTGACATTTTACTTCATGCCTCTCATGTGGTGTAGGCAGAATCACTTCACCTTTGTGTCTACGTCCCTGTTTTCTAGCCTCGCGCTCTGTCCTCCTGCTGCTCTGTTCACCTCACCTGGCTCTGCGTGGACACTCAGACCCCATCTCCTTCGCTCATTGCTTTTGGTGGTCAGCCACCTCTACTCACACCCCATTAAATACTACCTGTGCAGAAAATGTCATACTTTCTCCCAGCTCTCAGGCTGCAGTTGCCCCACTCCACTGAGCATCCTGTCAAGCAATATTCATTTGTGGGAAAAGGGAGTGATGTATTCCTCCCCCAAACCTTGCTTTGCAAAAATTCCAGGACAAAAGGCACCAATATATGCTTCTGATATACATTGAAGATACAGGACCATGAAACACATCTGTATTTCAGAGCAGATCTTTTAGAGAAGTACTCATTTTGAAGTTTTGATTAATATCACATCCAAACAATTGGAAAATTGATTCAGTATAACTTAGAATTCTTAGTACTAGCTTATCTCTATTGGATCTTGCGAGGCTTTTTGCTGTAAAGAGCCTCTGTCCTCCAGGCAGAACAATTCCTTCCTTAGTCTTACATTAAAATAAATCAGCTGGGAACGCTGAACTGTGAATTGTGCTTTCCAGTGCTCAAATGATCCTCTGAACCTTCTTCCTTCCCTCTCCCTTCTCCTTCTCTTTCATCATTTTTCTTTAACTGAAACAACAAATGGCTGGACAGTTTGCTAATTGGTTGCACAGTGCCAAATACAAAAAAACCAAACCAAACCAAACCAAAACCATTTCCTCATTCCCTATATTCATGTCCCTTATACTACAGTTTCATTATCAGGATCCCCAGACTTTAGGATTAGAAACTCAGAGGTCTGTCCCTGAGGGCAGAAGCAAAGAAACATGTTTTCAAATAAAGTTTCCAATATAATCACTTTATCTTTTGGATTGCAGAAAACAACCAACAACTTTCCATTATTCTCTCTCTTAATTTCATTTTCATTTAAATACTTTTGAAAACACAGGTGAATGTGTTCTCAGCAAATAGGGTTGTCCAGTGACAAAATGTCATTTCTCATCTGAAGCACATAAATTTTCCAAGTTCTGCAAGCAACTAAAACAGCCAGTGGAAGAGTTCCTCCAGCAGTTCCCCTTTTCTAGGGAACCTAGAGAAGATATCAGGTGGTCAAAATTCCTCACCAGCCAAATAACTTACCCGTCTCTTTGGTAAAATTAAGTTCCTGGCTTAGCCATTTCAATGACAGACACAAACTTACTATTTTCATAAACCTCTTCAAATGATTCTTACTGTCACTCTCAATTTCTTCTCAGGGATTCTTCCCATAAGTAGGGAACAGGTGAGAACCTTAATACTGAATGATATATAGTTAACCTCCTGAAAAAAAGTAACAAAGTGGAAAAATAAATGGGTAGATTGTTTCATTTTATTTCTAAATTTTTTACAAAATTTTCTAAGAATTATATAAAAATTTCCTTTTCACACAGGAAAGTATTCCCAGTGCATTTCCACAGGTCCAGAGAATTTCTTGGATGGCTCTTTTATACTATTGGATACAAGATACCCAACCTCAGTTATTGTTAGAATGGAAAGAATTTCCTGCTCGTATGTAACCACAGCATCTGGATGTTCCCCCAAATACAGAGTAGTTATTTTTAGTCTTTTTACACTGCTACATCCTACCAAATTCATTTAGCAATGAGATTACATGACTGCTACAAAGATCATAAAGTAGTGCTTATAAGCATTTCCTTGCATTGCTACAATTTTGTGATTTGGCTTTCCCTATCACTTTTCTATAATTTCTTATTGCTGCTGTGTACATAATGCTACACAAACTGAAAAGAGATGTGATAGTTTTATATTGTTTCTCTAAGCACTGTAGTCTCCTTCTTTATGTACAAGACTTTTAATTTATGTATTTTTACATGTTTTTCTATATGTAGTAAAATGTTTTGAATGTTTACTAGCTAATAGTCACGTGTGGTTTGGCCCTTTTGATTTAATTTCCATCTTTTTTTTTATTTTTTAACATTTGTAAAGCTTGAAATATACTTATTAGTAGTATGGGTTTTATTCTGCCCACCTGTTTAAAAAGGTTAGCAAGTTCCAGATCACTTTGCTCTGAAGCTAACATTAAACTAATCTACTAATCTAATAGCAGACTAAGTAGACTAATCTAGTCTACTAATCATTCCTCTTTATATTTCAAAATGAAATCTAATAGAGAAGTCTCCTGAGCTGGATACAGCACTTTTTGATTTAAGAAACTATCATCTATAAAATTTAGAAATTCCAAGGACATTATATTATTGGCAGTGTGACACTGCTAGTATGAGTCACTCAGAATGAAATCTCCCATGATAAAATTCTGCCTTCTGCACACATTATAAATAGGTGTTTAAGATATTGGTTACCCTGTTCTCTAGAGCAATGTCTATGGCAGACAGACATTCAGACTATTTTGAGCTTTTTTTGTCAGGACACTGATCCATAAAGATTCACGGGCATCTGGTTTTTACATTGCCAAAGCTTTGAGTGTTATCCACTTTCACATCAAACTCAAACTGTGTCATCTCTGAATATCAGTATCTTCTAATACTCTCCCTGATGCTGACGTTTCTCTCAACACTTCTCCTCCCCTTTCACTCAATGACAAGCTTTTCCTCCTTCTCATACTTTTCTCTGCCGCTTTCTGCTCTTTGTTTCGATGGATCCTGCACACTTCTCCAAAATCTTTCCACCTCCTTTTACTCTACCAATAAATCTACTTCGTCCCTTCATTCCTTATTACCCTCATTTCTCCTTCCTCATATATCTTTTAGATGCTAGTTTTCCCCACAGTTTTCCCCTCAAAATTCCTATTCTTTCCTGCTCAATCTTCCATTAGCAAACAAATTGCCTCTTGCTCTTCCTCTCCAACTCCTTTATCCCAATTATATTGTCCCATTCATCTGGATCTTTGCTACCTTTCGTCTCATTACCACTTTCCCCTACTCCTCATTAACTTTTTTTTTTTTTTCCCCAAAATCCTGTTAGAGCTACGAGCTCTCAGAAAATAAATCAAGCTAAAGGCTCTGATAAATGCAAGGGACTTCAAGATGGTGTGGAAGTAGCAGAAAGACTTCTCTACCTGCAACACGGACTGATTTGAAGGCCTTAGGGTTTCTCTGAGCTCTGTTTTGCTGAGGATCTGAATTACACTGAGATCAACAGCATTACTCCCATTGATGCTTAGAAAATTAAGAGTTGTCAGATTTATTCTGGATTCCTAGCTGTAGGCAAAAGAAGGAGGCCATCAATATGATCCCTAGACCTGGCTTTACTTAGCCAGTCATAATAATAAGGGATCCACCATACTAGCAGCATTGTGAAGTGAAAAAAAACCAAATAAACAAATGAAGAAACAAAAACCTTGTTTCTTGCTTTTCATTTAGAATAGAAGACTCTTTACTTTGCTGAAGGATTATTTGTGTTACTATGATTTGTAACACACTTGAAAAATTAAGTTCATAAATTGAGTCAAATACAACAGATGCAAATAATTTTAATTCCAAAGCATTATTAAAACAGTAGAAAAATCATAAAATCAATAGTGAGACTTTTTTTACTCAAATGATAAAAAATAGTTTAGAAATGAATGCGAAGTGCAGATAGTAAATTCTGCTTTGAGACAGGAAAAAGAAATAACCAGAATCTTCTACAGAGTCCCTGATGGCTGGATGTGTGAAATTAATCACTGACAGGTGGAGAGGACAATTCTCCATGCAGGGTTGAGCTTCCTATTCTCTGAATGACAGCCAGTTAGAATAAGAGAGCCAGAAATAATAGGAGGTGCTTTGCTGCATTAACTTTCTGATCACCAACCATGCACCTGCGGCGAAAAGAGGTTTGCCCAAAAGCTGAATGGGGAGTCTTAAATAAGTACGTAGTGATCTTGCACTTGTATTTCCTCTGGCAGTATTCCAATGTACAGTCACCATTTGTCACAGCCCAGGTCAAAGTTCCCCCTTCCTAGCATTCACTATACCTTAATAATTGGTGCAGCTGCCGAGTTCATGCTTTTGCTCTGTGTAGGCTCTCTGGTCTTCAGCCTTATGCCTTATTCTCTGGGGATACCCCACAAATATGGTGAATATCCCACAAGTATGGGAAATACCCCTTGATTCAGCTTCCCCATCCTCAAACCTTTGTCTCTCTAAGACTTTCCATGAGTTAACCCACTGTTCTCTCCAAAAAACTTCACATACATGTGAAGTACTCATGGAAAGGTGAATATGGAAGCACAATGGAGGCATCAAATAAAAACTGTGTCACTCACTGCCATAGCATGGTTTGGATACCTAACACAGCACCTTCACCTCAATAACTAGGCAAAGTCAGGGAGGCAAAAAGAAATCCACCAAAGTGTATTAAAGCAAGCAGAAAAGATAACAGCTGTAGTTGAGCACATCTGTGAGCTGTAGGGAGTGGGATAATAAGCCAGGAAATATCGCTATATGTTTTACAACTTTTTCCTGAGTATCCAATACAGTCCATTACCAAAACAGGATACTGAGCTAGATGGAATTTACTCTGACTCAAAGTCACTGTTCTCATGTTCCTATAATACAAAATGGCAGAGAAATATATACGCAAATATTCTACTTCTAACAGTACTGTTGATATAAAGATCTAAGAAGTAACAAATGCATCTAAGAAAATTAAACTATTTTTTTTCTCCATTGGAAAGAAGGCAGAATGATTTCTCTAAACAATCAGTTTTTCTCTCTCTTCTCAAAATGGTAGATAGCACATTCAGTTTTGTGTAAACCTTCAACTTTTATCATGAAGAAACCTCTCTTTTCCAGTCATTGAGCAGGTTTTTTTCTAACTAACCCATTTTGAATACAGATAAAATCAAGGGTACCATTAGCCATTGTTTTTTCTAGGAGTGCTCGCCTCTGAAAAGGCAAGCATCAAGACTGCTTTGGCATAGAGCAAAGAGACATAAATTAAGTTGTAAACTTAATTACTCTCATATGTGGTTTGTAAGAATCATGTCACCTGGCAAAAGGTGTAAGGTGAAATGCTTCAAATGCTGGATGTACATAGTCCATCCTATTAGAACATGAAATGCAGAAGCATCCCAAACTGCAGCTGTCAGGAGAATATGTGGATGAATGGCATATATTTTTTTCAGATGGGGCTTATTGTCCTATATACTGTTACATGTTTTAGAAGTTTTTTGCTTTGTTTTGGACAAGGATAAGTATAAGCATGTATGTAAAAATGAAGTATTTGAATTCATATAGAACATTTGCAAGATCTTTTTTTTTTTAATAAAAAAAGAAATGCTCTGTAAGAATGCTGCTTATCTATTTTTTTCCAGATGTCCAAGTACCACTCTATGTTCTGTATCACTGAAAGGGTAAGATTTAAAATCATGCTAATATTTCAGAAGTTAATAAGCTTGTTTCAGTGCTGTTAGCTAAGTTTCCACACCTTTATCTGAAGTTCTCAGATGGTGCAACATTCAGTGACTGCCTACCCCCCATTCACAGGAGCATTTCAAGATTTTCAGCTGTTCAATCGAAAAAAAAAAATCTTTTGGGATCAGTGTGTATCCTGAGGCAGGATTAAGCCAATGCTTGGTAGTGTGCCACATTAGAGTCTTTCTTGTGGCCTCATTGCTTTCTTTTTTGTTAAAGAAAAAAAAAGCAAGCTCACATATATGTGAAAAAGTCTCATAAATATGAACGAAATACCATGGTCTTTGCTGAGACCACAATCAATTCACAACTTATTCTTTAAAATGTATCAACTTCTCTAATTATCTCAGGGGTCCATTTATTCTGAGGTCCAATTATTCCAACTATTTTGCTGCTGCTTTTTTGCAAAGCAAAACCCAAGTTCACTTTTTATGATACGGTGATTAATAGAACAACTGAATTGCATTGTTGCATCCAATCCTACTCCCGTATGTGCTACACTTGTACCAGCTATGGGGCGATTAGTGTGGTGATCTATTCCCAGAAGCTAGCTTATGTGGGTAGCAAAACTGTTGCCATCTGCTACCACTGCTCCACAGTGCAGGAAGACTGTTCCTGAAAACTAATATATTTTAAAAAATAGAACAAGCTTCCCACTTTTCCATGTTTAAAGAGAATGAAGCAAAGATAAATCAGAACTTAGCACAATGACAAGCCAGAGTAGGAAGGAATAAGAGTACTATACAGGGCCAGACCTTCCCCTGGTATGCGTTGCTCCATTTATTTTGGCAGAGTCCGTACTACCAATTGGCAGAATTTCATTTGAGGATCTGGCCTTTAGCATTTTTGAGCAACAGTTATTTACAAATGAGTAGATTTGCTGCAACCTCTTTTCTTTTTAATGAAAAGTTGTAAATTCTTATGTTGCTTTACATCTTTTTTAGCTTGTTTTTTCATTCCTCTGTTCAGTACTCTGTCAGTATGACATTTTTGGTTATAGGTCCACCTGCCCTTTGAGCTGTTACACCTTGAGCAATGAGAAATTCCAGGCTGATTAACGTTGCACACAACCCGTGAAGCATCCAGTTCCTTCAGACACCAACGCTGAGTGCAACAATAATGGGATTCAATGGGTGTCTGTCCTGTCCTGGAAAGCAGCATTATCCACACTGACTATTTTGATTGAGTGATTGTTATTTTTTAATTTGGATCCAATAAAAGACTTCTCTAATACCTAGCCTAATACCATTAAATGTTAATGCTGCCCACAACACTTGGTGCGCTTCATTCCATAAGCCGAACAAAGTGACTGTGCTTTGTTGCAAGTCACAGATTTATCGGGGTATGGATTACCCATATTAAACACAGTCATCAGGCCACAAAGGTTCCATCACAATCTGCCTACAAGCTAGCATCATTAGGAGGCAGACTTCATATATCTTCATGACTGATATGCTGATCTTTCCCACTCCACTGACTAATGAATTGACACACGCGATGTTCTTCCCACGTCAGCAGGCATGCTTTTGATTTACAGCAGTAAGGAGCCGGGCTCTCAGCACGCAGATGCTGGTGAATTCCAAACAGCCCTTGCACCTGGCTGACCAGGACATTCCCCTCAGAGGAATGCAGCTCTCACATCCCAGCATCATAAATAATAAACACAGTGGGCCCCATTTTGTCTGCAGTTTCACCTCTACAATGCCATCAATGACTGCTTGCCTTCTTGAGCCAAATCCCCAGCTGCTATAAATCAGTGCACACTGATTTACATCAGCTATTCTCTAAGCAGCATATTTCAGCCTTTTGCTTTGTGTGCTTTAAACATATACCTAGGAGCCACCAATGTATACGTGCTCCGAAGTGAACATACCATGTCAGTACCAGGCAAAGAGGCTCAAGAGAAGGTGAATACTGGTAGTCTGCCCACACTGACCCTGGCAGCCTGCAGCTTGTCTAGGAAAGTGGTGGGTACCGGCCTGCTGCCGCTTTCTGGGAGCCATGGGGAAGAGCAAGGCTGTGGAAGGACAGGGAGTGAAAGGGAATGTGGTCCCCAGAGGTCAGCAACCGGACTGGATGGCTGGCTGCAGGCTTGTGCCTTGCCTCAGGAAACATGCTGCCTGGGTATTAAGCTGCCTGCAGCAAAGGCTGCCTATGATTGACGAGAAATAAAGAGAAATTTCAAATCTTGGGAAGTTTCAGTCACACAGAACAGTCATCTCTGGTTCAAGCTGTCTTGTAAAACAAAAGAGTCATCATGGGGATCATCCATTCTGTGAGCAGGACAAGGCAGGAAAAATTGCTCGGATACATCCTGAATAAGAGACTGTACATGATTTGCAGTGGGAGTTTGTGGTGTATAAAGTAAACAATTACTGATAGAAGTGTTTCTGAAACTAAAATAGGAAATCCTTACTTTGCATAGCAAATAAATCAGAATTTTAGGAAGTCTGATAGCAGATGTACAACTAAATCATTCAGATCTTCCCTCAAGGAGGTCTATTCCAGGCTCTGACACAATATTTCTGTGATGGCTAACATATATTACACTTTGCAGCTTCTTTGTCTGCTTATTTTAATTTTGAGACCCTTCATATGTACAGGTTTTATATTAATCTTCGTTTTTATACCTGTTTACCCAGAGGAATCTGAAGACACATTAAGACTTCTTCATGCTAATAAAGAAAGTGAAAAAGTTGCATGCAAGAATAATTTTTAAAAAATCTAACCAGTCAAACTAACTGGAGGGGAAGAAAACATTCCTTCTTTTAGTTCCATTACTATGACAGTCACCTCACTCTAAATCATAAAACAAAAACCCAGAGCAGACTTGCCACATGAATGATATACCTAGTTACACTCTGCAAGTGTGGTGTATGGGATGGGCCACTAAAAACACAAAAGTACTCCTGGATACACATCAGTGTTAACTTTAAAGTAAGGCACTTCCACAGCCATTTCAAGTGGACAGATTCAAAACTACACTGAAAATACAGGGAGACAAAGCAGAAGTTCTGTTAATTTTCTGTGCTCTGATTTTCTGTGTATAACCTACGTAGTAAGTAGTAAGGATAGACTAGCTGTTAGTGTTTGCAGCTGACAAAGGTTGAGGCTGTAGAATGAAGTAAAAACTTCAAATAAAGAATTACAATACAAGGGAGGTAGTTACGCTGCTTGCAATCAAAATTAGATCATTTTTCAAAGCTGCTAGGTATGAATGTAAGCTGCTTCTGGGCATCTTTAATTTATGTGACTGCTAGTGGCAGAGCAAATAAGGTATTTTGATACTGTTCTTAATAGCATTACAGGGATAAAATATGTCAGAGGGTGACAATGTCCTATACAGCACAGCACTGCATCACCAGTAGGAAAGCCTTTCTTTTCATTATCTGGCTCATTTTGTCGCTTATGGTTGATAAACCATATTTATTATGCTGAACTGAATAACAGAAATAAGTGTATGAAAAATGTAGGTAAATTAGAAATCAAATTTCTATTGGCTTTCTGACCTCATCACTTTGGATAGTCTTTGCAAAGACGATTGCAGGAAACAAGATGGATATGGGGCTAAAACATGAATTTCCTGTTGAATCAGTAGCAGCATGGGAGCTATCTGGGAAGTTATAGCACGGTGTGGAATGAGGAGAGGAGCCCATGGCTCTGAAAAGAGGAGATCGAGAGATAGGAGCAAGGTGCTGGGAGGAAGACTTGGATATGTGTAAAGGCAAGACAAGATTGTTCATCCACTCGCTGAGGAAAATAGCCCTTTTTTTCTTTTTTCCAAAATATTGGGAATGGCATCTTCCAGAGAAGGTGAGCAGAGGAGAGAAAACTTGCTAAATATCTCAGTCCTGAAGAACCAGCCTGAGAGTCCTGCTTTCATGTCAGGGGTATATCCGCATAGCAGAAATCTACTTAGTGAAATGAATTAGGGAGTCTTATGGGAAATAGATCCCTAAAGAATAAAAAGTGAGAACACAATGAGTATGTGATTTACTGAAATAAGAAATCTTCATTCAGATAAATCTCCTCCAGACTTCAGATTTTTTCTTCTTTTCTTATAGTGTTCTTCTGTAGTCTGTGGGAATTGCTTTGTGGGAAGTGCCTTGGCTTCCTAAATTCTTTGAGCACAAATTTTTTTTTTTTGCTCATGATTCACGAAAAGCTTTTTTGCTGACAATCCCTTTGCGAGGTTTCATTACTTACCTTGAATTTCCTATTTCCCAATATGCATTTTATCTTGAAGCCTCTGCTCCAAAGGAAAGTTCGGTTCTGTCCTGCTGTGTTTCAGACCTGCTGGCTGCTTTGCTACCCTTTTCCCTCATGGCGTTGCAGGAAATAAGAATGTAGAGCAAAACAGTTGTAAAAAGCAAGGCTTAGGCTGTCTGTTTTTACCATGAAACAGAGACAGCTCACAGTTTTAAACTGTAAGTTTTCTGTGAAATGTGCAGGATGCAATGCAAATGCCAACTCCTGTACTACACCAGTGTCCTCCATATGCTTATCCTCCATAGTGTGTCCAGCAAAGTAGGGACGGCCCATCTCTATGTGCTTCTACAAGTCTTTTACAACTCTCTCTGAATCTGCAGCAACATCAAACACACTCTGTTATTGTGGCTCTTGTGACTGGCTTCTTCCTTCTCATTAGGTCCAATTTAGAGATGGAAAGAAAATAAACTACAGGCAAAGCTGAGCTAGTTTGATCTAAGATGACAAGGCTAATTTTGGGAAAAATGTCCCTCTACTTCTCCAGTTGTCGGTTTTAATCTAAAGAAAGCACAGTGTGCAGATAGTAAACATAATATCCTCCTAATTATGTTAAATTACCCCTCACAAGCTGCTCTGCCCTCTTGTCAAAGGCCAGGAACTGGCTTTTAATGATGAATGCAAACCTCAATGGGATGTTCTATATCATCATTTAGCTCAGTAAATGTGGCCCAAATCAGTGTACAGGTGTAATTAGATGCTGAAAAATAATTACCTTGGCCTTACCATTAAAAATTTCTTGCTTGTATCCCCTAGTGATCTATGAACAAATTACTTTATTAGGAAATCATTAGAGCTCAATTTGTTTCTATATGCTACGGACATCAATATTCATTCCTTACAATGGAACCACACATTCTTACCATAAATTCACACATGACGAGTTACCAGTTTGGAGCTTTTACCAAGATTAACTAAAAGACTATTTTTACATTTACATTTTTTATTTTAAGATGTTTTTCTTATGCATCAGCTTTCAGCAGAAAATTGAGAAATATGAGCATTTTTTGTTAGGCCATGAACTCCAGCAGTCTTTGCATTTTTTATGCACCATGGCAGAGGGGCAGTTTTTTATCCCACTGCTATAAACCCCCTGCGTGCATGGGCCTGCAGTGCGTTTGGCCATAAGATGTGGGGACTGGGGCCATGGGCAGAAGCCACAGCTAACCCCACCTCATGGGAGCTACTAGACTTCTGTGTGCCTGCTAGTATCAGGTGCCTGTTCCTCCTTAGACTTCCTGGAACACTGAGAAAGCTGTCCCCAAATTGCTGATATGGGAATATAGTTTCTAATCGTATTGAAAATTTAATGGATTTTTTATTGGCATTTAGAATGTACAGAGTAAATTGATATGAAAGATATGAAAGGAGGAGGAAAGATATCAGTCAGATCCCAGGTCATGTCCTGTTATAAATGACTTTCACTTAGTTCAGTCTTTAGCCTTTACACAATTGCAGGTCCTCAGTGAAGTCTGTGATGGCAGGACTGAGTTAAATGACATGGTCCAGCTGTTTCTCTACAGTGATAGTTGGGCAGTCACTCACTGCTTAAATGGGACAATATATAACAGTTACCCTCTTGGCGCTTCTTTCAGCACTCCACATGCTGGTACAAGTATTCCTTAATACTGCTGCTTCTGAATTTCCATTTTGATGTGTGTATGCGTGTGTGTAAGCAGTCCTGTCATTTATGCTACAGCATTTTTTTTCTAGATTTGGTGTGACACAGGCACTTGAGAAAGATTTAATTTAGAAAGTTGCCTACAAGCAATAATATAAAAGTAGAATTCTTAGACATTTCATTAATAAAAGCCATCCATGGATTTTTCAAAAGTAGTGCTTAAAACTTGTCAGAGCCTGAGAACATTCTCAGCTTATTATTTCATTTCCTTTTCAACAGGTACATAAAAATTAGCATTTATTTCCAATTAGAAAATTGTCAGTTGGGAATCACAGACATCACATCATTGTAAGTATTCCTGTGGTCACTGGAAGGGAGTTCCCTCTGTCATGGGTTTGGTTTGAAGAGTCCCAAGATCTCCATTCAGGACCCTTTCGAATCAGTCAGAACGTGGCTCTGTAATAGATGCCAAGGCTGCTCGAGCTGCAGTGCAAGATGCGGCACTCAGCTGGAAGCAAATGAAATGCCAGACTCTCTGCAAAGCCTTTGCACATACATTATCTATGGCAGAGAAGTTTTTAAAGGACTGAATAGACAATAAGCATTTCAGACCAATTCCTTCACACACAAAGAGCAAAGTGCTAAAGTCATCAATATAAGTAGTGTAAATCAACTGAATGGGCAGCTGGAAAATGACAGCTACCTATATTATGAGAGTTAAAAAGGGGAGATAAAATATAGGTGGATTTTTATCTTCTGGGTTTATAAGGCCGTGTTTGATGGACCATAAGGTCTGCTAGACTTAATGGGCCAAATTCATCCCTGGGGTTGCTCTATTAAGTTCAATTGTCTTTCATCGGGATGGTTTGAACCAAGAGAGTTATGTATGCTACAGCAATAGTTAGAGGTGCTCCACTTTTTAAGATCTGCCATGGCTCAGGTAATACATTAATTCCAAGGCCAGGCAGCATATATTCAGAATTGTGGAAAGCTGGGAAAGAACAATGTAGTGCAGAAACAAGCATAGAACTGATGCTTTCAGGCAGAACTGAATTACTGAATTGCAAATAAAGAGCTTTTTTTTTTTTTTTTTTTTTTTTTTTTTTGCAAGCTGCATCATTCAATTATCCTAATTCTTTTATCATTACCTTGCCTGCCTGACACTCTTGCCCCCAAGTCAAATGAAGACTGTCATCTCTGGAACAGAGCTAAGGGATAGACTCTGTTGTGCTCAAGGGTAGGTGTCTTTAAATGTCATTCTGTCTCTCCTTAGGTTACACAAATTTATCTTGTTTTCTGATCACCTCCAGCTCCTGATAGGCTGACAGCTATTCTTGAAGCTGGCTGTTACTCAACAGTTGTATTCAAGGACCCAAACTGAAAAGAAACAGATCTACCTTTCAACCTCTGAGTGAGTCATTTTCAAACTGAGGTACCCTAAAAGCATTCCAGTAAAGTTGAGAATGTTGCTATATAGTAAATGAAGCATCCACTAATAGTAGGCTTTCTTGGACATGGAACATTGCTGCCTTTAAAATCACCTTTCTTCTTGCAAACTTACAGCAGTCAACTAAGAATGCTTTATTACAAAAAAAAAAATCTTAAATAAAACATATTATGTTCAAGGTGACAAGTAGAGAATTAATTATTGAGATTCTTACTGCAGTCTTACTTTGTCACTGACCTTGCTGAGATGATAGAAAGATTTTGATTGTGGAACAGAAGGCTTTCCAAGCAAAGGTTAAAGTACAGTGATTTGGAGTATTCTTAGGCATACACTTTTTCCATGTCATCCATGTCAGGATATTGCAGGCTTCTTTTATGTTTTTTTCTTAAACTGCTCAGTTCTTCTTTATACAGAAAGGCCTTTGATTTTTCATTTTGAGACACCAAGGTCATTTATCTAAGTTTTTGTGAATCCACTATGAACTTATTTGGAAATACCTGTATTTTGATCCTCTATGGTGAAACTGGTCAGACTACATCTTCCAGGTCAATTTTTGCTAAACTGTAATCTTGATTGAGCACTGAAAGACTGTTCAACAATGCAAATTAAAATACAGTGTATGAGGATCATAAAATTTGCTTCAAAAGCACATCCCTGATAAAAAACTCAAATGTTAATGGTGACACTCCTCCAGTCTTTTCTCCCCCTATTACACTGAGTAACTTCTTAGAATCAGCAAACTTTTTACTTCACTGCTCACTGCATTTTCAGTGCTTTGATTGCAAGTCTATTGAATTTGAGCATATATTCTCATTTTCAACTAAAGATAACACATATCTCCTACTGCAAAGCAAACACTCTTATGGGTGAGTCATCTTTGTCTACTAAACCTCTTGGAATTAAAATTATTTGGTCCATGAGTCATATCTGAAAGTGACAGTTTTGGCTGCTAGTCTGACAACTTCACATTAACTCTGTTGGACTAGTCTTTTTGTTCTCTCAATGCGTCAGTCCACGTCAATAATGACAGATTGTCTGAGCGTCATCTTTCCTACCATAAACCTTTCATAATCAGCAGCTCATTTTGCAGACATCCTACATGAGATCTAGAAGTGCCAGACAGTAATGTTTTGTTCCATCTCCCGCTAGACTGCAGCTCACTCTACAGTTTTTTTGTATCTGATCAGATCTATATAAAAATCCTCTTAACCCTCTCTTGCATATTATTTTTCAGATGGACATGATCTTTGCAATGACTTACTATTTGGTGGAATTAACAACTGATCCAGCACAACAAACCAAGGGGACATGGAAAGTGGGGATGAATTAATATAGGTACAAGAAGAGGAATATGGGACAATTTAAAGCAGCGTTGTTGATGAAGACTGTCAATCTACCCCAGAGATTCAGTTTCATTCATGTTTATTACTCATAAATGCTGATACATTATACAGACCTGTTTCAAACACTTGAAGCACCACTCCAGAACACACCTTCTACCGTCATAGGAAGACAATGCACACAGGGCTCAGTATGGGGATGTCTTAGAATTGTAATTAATCCTTGTTGTAAGAAGGGGCCTTGGGAGGTCTCCAGCCCAGTCTCTGTGATGAAAGCAGGCTGCTGAAGGCTTTATCCAGTCGAGTCTCAACAACCTCCACACAGACATGTGTAACCAAAGGGAAAGGTAATAACTGTTCTCTGAGTCCTCCGGGTATACAGTGAGATGTAATGAGCTCAGCTTGCAGCAGTTACTTGCATTCATTCAATTGCAATTATTCACTTGAAAAGATTTAGATTAGACTGGATGTCATATTCCTGATGTGGTCTAGCGATATCTAGATAAAAGGAATAATCACCTCTGCTGATATTCTTGCTATGTTCTTGTTATTACATTCCAGGATGCTGTTAGACTTCCTGGGTGCCAGTGCACAGTGTTGACTCATATTTAGCCCAGGGTCCACCAGGATCTCCAGATCTGTTCAGCAGATGTTCCTCAGTCCCTACAGTTGCAGGGCATTGGTCTGTCCCCTGTGCAGGACTTTGCAGTTTTTCTTGTGGACTTAACGGAGCTTCATGAGGTCCATGTTGGCCCATTCCTCCAGATTATCTAGATACCTTTAAATGACAGCCTGGGTCTGTAATGCAATCACTGCCCTCCCATTTGGTGTCTTTGAAACATTTTGTTTCAAAGACATGAAAATAAAGCATTCTGCTATTGCCACAATGTGACTATATATATATATATGTATGTATATATACAAAACAGTTTCTATGGGCCTTTTTATATGCAACACTGATAGGATTGACCTAACCTCATGAAATGTTTGGCTTTGAAGAACATTTTAAGAAGTTATCAAACCACCTGTTTCTAGTGCAGCGTTAACATATAGCCAGATATAACCTAGAGCCAGAAATTTGCAAAGATACCTACCAAATAAAATTACAGGACAAAGCGTAAAGTATCTTAAGATCTTTAGATATTAAACATGAAATAAATTACATAAATCAGTGACCAAATTCTCATTGGCTTCAGATAGCCCAAAACTGTACCGTTGATCACCTGAAACAAGCTTTTATAGAAAAGTTAGCAAATTGTTCTTTCCCAGCTGCCATACTGTAAGCTTAATAATGCTATTGGTTTTAATCTACCTACAGATTATTATCTTTACCTTTTTTAATGAAATGCAACCACCTTACATAGAAGATATAACGTGAAACTTAACTCAGAATGTTTTGTCTCTTAAGTATTTCAATTAGTTTTGTCATTTTTCATTAGCTCTCTGTTATCAATGGAAATAAATCCTGTTAGATAAGAATATTTTAATGATTAGAGATGTGACTGCTCCTAAAGAAATTTTAACAACTCTTTTGGCAAGACTTCAATTAAAGAACTATATCCATTTTGGGTATCACAGCTATGAAGGATAAAGATGTATTAAATACAATTCATGGAAGAATAAGAGAAATGCATACGCACTGAAGCATATGGAAAAGACTTGGGGTTAATTAGCGGAAGACAGGGGAAGGGAGAGGAGGAGAAAGTAGGGGAGAGGAGGGGAGGGGAGAGGATTATGCCAGTAGCAAATGTGTAACCACAGAGAAAGGTAATTGTTTCCTGATTCCTTTGGGTCTAGGGCGAGAGGTAATGAGTTCAACTTTCAGCAGTTACTTGCATTCATTCAACTACAATAATTCACTTGAAAAGATTTAGGTTGGACTTTAGGAAATACTCCCTAAGGAAGTTAAGGAATAAAAGAATATAAATACTAAAATAGATTGTAGGTCGCAAAATCTCTTGGAGTATTTTAAGGACAGGACAGATAAATATTTTTCTGCAATAGTTTAGTCCTTGAAACAAGGAGGAAATGTGATCTCTAGAGATCCTTTCTGGCCATGTTCTCTATGGTTTATGAGTCTGGCTACAAAATCCTCTGAAGCAGGAGGGACGCTTGAAAATCAAATAAATATCATCCTGCCAAGTAATTCCTTGCTGAGTATACACACACATTTCAAAACTTTGCTGTGTTGACAGTCTCTTCTGTGTTTGATTTGATTTTTACAGACTGCTGTGATGAAATTCCATTAACTGCTAGTGCTGAGAAAACATTTTAAAGCTGTTATGCACAAATACACCTTGAAAGTGAATAGAAAGTTTCACAAGAAATGCTATTTACCTTAGAAAACTGACTCATATGACAAATTCATCCATTCAGAGAACCAAAAGCCTAAGCTGTGAGACTACTACTTCAGATCACAAGACGTAAACAAGCTTCACAAAGAGCTTCTGGGACCAAACATAGAAGTGAACTACAGTCTTCTCTTGGACTGTCTATACACAGAAACGATGGATTTTGAATGGTTTAAGGAGTTAAGTGTCTGCTATTTTGTCATTGCCTGATCTAGACAGAAGAGAACCAAATTTAGTACGTCTAGCTAAGCGAGGCCAGGGGAGGAAGTGTGGATAGAGAGATATTTTTTGAAGTCTGGACTCCAAGGAAGTCCCGTTTCTCTTTAACTAACTGTAACTCTGTAACTGAACCTGCAAGCAGTGACTTTATTTAACATGCACCTTGGAAATCCAGTATGACAAGATGTGGTCCAGGTTGTGCCAGAAATGGTGAAGTCTGTATTTGTTATAAAAAAAAAAAAAAAAAAAAAGGCAGAGGAACCCAAAAAGCACAACAAAACCCACCACCTCCATAGGACAGCAGCCCTGCTGAGGCTGCTGGCCTGCAGTTTGATGGGGCAGGTGGATTCTCTCTCATCCTTCCCCACCTACTCCCCAAGTGTCTTCCCTTTCCTGTCCTTGCCCCGGGACTGACTGGCAGGCTTTTGGCAATATCACCTCGAAATGCAAGTGACTGGTGAATATTCACTGCTTTGTGTTTTCTCATTGCCTTGGACAACAGGGAGAGGAGAACATGCATTTATGAGTACATATTGTTATTTGTAAAAGGGAATGACTGCATTGGCAAACTGCTACTCTTCTGAGCAGATGCTGATCACTTTTCTACTTATGAAGATTTATAATTCAGTTGCTATTCCAGAGGGCACATTCATGAACCAGAACTAATTTGCAATAGGGACAACACTTGCAGAATGCCTCGTGCAAAATTGGGTTTGCTTTTTTACCATACCAAGGTTTTTTATACTTAATTCTGACCTATTCTAACATAAATGTGAAAAGAATTGTGAATTGGGCATATAACAGGAAATTATATGAAGGCTTGAAGAGTAAGCTAAGAAAATCATACTTCTCATATACTTCTCAATTCAGTTTTAAAGAAACAAATAGAATAAAAAATAATTTTAAAAGTATTTTAAAGTTCTCAGTTTTCAGTAGAAAGTTCTCATTTTCAAAATTCTCATGGAACAAAACTTGCATTCTGGACATAGTTCTAATATGTTAGGAATGAAAAAAGCATCACTTCATCACTCATGCCTATTCAATTGTGGACTATGTGCATTTGCAGTAGGAATTTCCCTGTTTGTCTCACCTGGTATTATCTATGTTATCCTTACTGTCACTATTAAATCATGCCATAGTGTTGAAACCAAGAATAAAAAGACTTCTCAGGAGGAAACAAACATTCCAATAGTGTGGCCTCTGTTCCCAAACACACACCTGCAGAGGTTTGTCTTGCTGAATTTGCCTGAAAATGGAACATGTGCATGAGTGTGAGAGAGAAGGAGGGAGAGAAACAAGTACCTTGCAGTGCCCTCACTTGGGAGGTTTGGTTGACCTCCAGAGTCACTAGACAGACTTGGTACTCAGCCCACATGGCAAACTCAGACCTTTTTGTGGAGTCTTCTCCCACTACGCTTCTCTCACTCATTTCCTGGCAATGCAATTTTAAACAGAAGGAAGGATATTCCTCTGACTGGGAACCTTGAAAACAAGCTGAATGGGTGGCTTGGAGAAAGGAATTTTAAAGTAGGACATGGCCTCTACCTTACATATCTTTATAGCATAGATTTTTATGTACACAACAGGCCCAAAGGCAGTTCAAAAATCTATATGGAGAACACTGTCAGCACAATCTCTGAATTATAATGCTGCCTGTTTTGCTTATTGACATCACATTTTAGTGACTAAACTCATTATTCTACAATGTAGGCAAAACAGTTTATGTTGTGTCAAAGCAGTAAGCCCTTTTCTCAGTACAAAAGCAAAATTAGCTTTGCCATACTGACCAGGACAACTGCTGAATCACTCTTCTGCAACATTTGCAATTTGCAGAACCACAAGCTGGCACTGCTCCATGTAATGATCATTTCCCGTGTGGTATGTATTAAGAAAGAATCACAAAAGCAGTAACTCTTCAGTTTCTTCATAGATGCTGTAAAAGGGCAAAATAAATAAGGTGAATTTTTGATGACACTAATTCATATTCCTGCGGAATGGCACTAGTGACTCTATTGAGTTCTTTCAGTTAGCACTGCCTATAAAGATACATGGGCAAGATATGGTTCAGCCTTGTTTGAATCTGTTACTGATAAATCAAAGCACTGTTTCTGCTTTTAGAATTGCCATTAAAATACCTCCTCTGGACATGACTACTCATGCGTTGCTTCCCTGTGCTGTTACATGAAGTACTGGTAGGTGCTGCAGAGGACACAACAGACGCATCCGCACATCATCCTAACAAGTTGACACAAGACAGCGATAGATGAAGGACCTTTTTAAATCTGATGCCTCCCAAGATACTCACTAATAGCTGAGACAGCAGAGATTTAATCTGGCATAAAGCAATTGGACAGAAACTGGCTTGTGTATATGTCTGTGTGTCTCTGGTTGCATGTGCACTGCTACAGAATGTCACAAACTTCTATTTTATATCTCAACCATAAACATTTGCTCCCAGCAAAACACAGCATGAAATGTTCCGTCTAGGGAGCAGTTTTTGTTTAAACAAATTTAAAAAAAAATCAATTTGCTCTTTTCTGAATTTATGATTGCCAATATTCCCTTCTTCCCCCTTCTCCCATCCACCCACACCACTCTGTACATGACTCAGCAGGGATTTGATTTATTAGAATTAATTTGGCAGATGATTAGCTCATAACAGAGTAATGGCATTGCAATTCTTTTTGGGGCAGTGGTAGAAGTACAGTTACTAGAACACAGAAGCATCTAATGTGAGGGCAGAGTACTTGCCGGTGGCAGTTCAGGGCTTCCTAAGTTTGTCTGTGACCATCACTTTGGTGGTCCCCTATCAGAAGGACACAGGTTAATTACAGCTGGGTAGAATTCTCCCTTGTTCCTGGAGATGTCAAGGCACCAAACGTACCTCCACAACATGAGATTTACAACTTGCAGGGCTTGCTATGCTAGCATACCTGGATTTGCTACTCCACAGTCAAGCAGTTTACATTTTCCTGCATAAGCAGATTTTAAAAAACAAGTTGTATTCTGGTAAATCAAAGGGTGAAACTCTCTGTTACGTGATTGCAAAGAGAGTGACAAAAAGAACTCATAAAACCAAAAAAAAAAATGCAGCTTTGGAAAACACGTGCTGTCAGTTCCCTTTTTCTTGCTCTTAGTCAAGACTAGGCTGAGGGAGGTCTCCGCAGTAGAAGCAGAGACTCATCTCTGCTGTACCTAACCTGCATTTGAAAGAGGGACACTGAGACTTTCTAGGAGCTGAAAGGTCAGCTCAACAGCACTTTTTCCTCCTGTATGAAATGAACAATCCTCTTAATGGCAGACAAGTAATTGAGTTCTGATTTGCTTTATCCCCCTGACATGGGATATCACGGAAGCCAGAAGTAAAAAGGGATGCAACTTTCCTCCTTCAAGAAGAGACAAAAATGTGAGACACAAGAGCAAGACTCAGCTCATTTACAACATATTTCTCTGTCCTAAAGGGGTTAGAGGGCCACGTCTCTTTTGCTTTAAATTAGAGATATGATTGCCATCTGGAATGTTGTATTTGTGGGACTTTCTGCCTACTGGGGCACTTTTCCTCTCAGGGACGGTAATAGCTCAAGCAGATCTCTGAAAGTACAGTTATTTAAAGTTGTAATATCTGGAGCTCTTTGCATCTCAGTCATAAAGATGCAATAACTTTCTTCCCCATCTATTATCTTGAAATAACTCCACAATCAGAAGAGTAAAATATGATCTGGAAGCCTGAGATACTTACTGAAAGGAGGGAAGTCCCTCACAGTGGTTGTGAACCTCCTCTGCAAGGCATCTCTTATCGTGTAGTAAGGCACCTTTCCTGAGAGAGATTCTTACTCCATTAGCGAGAGGCACCCAGGTAGGAACTACTCCTGTGTGCATGCACTATTCTGCACCCACAACTGCCAGCATCCAACATGGGAAAGGTACTCTCTATCCCACATTCCTTCCTTCTTATCCTTTTCTGTCTTTCATTGTGTAGGAAAAGAAGCATGAGATCCTATATTTCTCATGGACTTCACGAACACAACACTGTTCAAATAAACCTTAAATTGCTGTGAAGCCTGCAAATGCTGATACAGATGATGGACAGGAAACTTGAGTGAAGTTGCCTTTGTTTGTTATAGTCTTTGAATTTTTACTGATCATAATCAGTTTCATAGTTTGACTGAAACTAAAAAGGGATTATATCTTTTCTCTGAAATTTAAGGATGAGCATATTTGTTCAGAGGATGGAGGAGACCAAATTAGAACATGCTACTGGAGCATAATAAATTCACAGTAATTGCAAGCTAGTGTTCCTTAATACTTCAGACACCATCATCTGTAAATATTCTGATCCTTTCGGAGTTAGCTCATTTATGCTTTTGTCCTTATTGAATTAACTGTTTTCTTTTCTTTCATACTGTCTCCTGAGGGAAACCCCCTTTAAATCTTTTCAGTTTAATTCCATTAATTGGCATATTGTCTGGTCTTATGTTTCCCCTCCTGGGTCTTGAACTTACGTTCCCTAAGTTCTTAAAGTCCTTAGCTATATTTCCACAGCTTTGAGTGACAACTTTCTTGATCAGAGGACAAAGCAAGTGCTTTCTTATCTTTTACTTCCAGGCTAATGTTTAACAATGTAGTCAATTTATCAGTCAATTTGTTAAGCCAGGGCGAGAGTTCTCTCTGTTCTGAAGTCATCACAAAAATCAATAATAATCAATTCATTTATTCTAGGCTACATTAAATTATTATTAACTATAATAATTAAAAATAAATAATTTAAGGGTCCTCGAGCCTTTACTGATTTATGGATAGTCCTTGCTTTTGCCCTCTGCTAGCAACTTTCACATTTTTAATCTTTTTCAGCAACACTAATGAAGACAGAAACTAAAACATACAGCCTTTTTCAGTGTGAAAAATCAGAGGGTGAAGTTTTGCTTTCAGCATGATAACTTGCCCCCTTATCTTAACAGAAGAATGAGTGTGCAGGAGGTATGCAGCATGAAGGAGAAAAAAAAGTCATTTTGCTGAAACATTATTTAAGCGATAAGAAAAATGCTTTGAAAAACAGAGAGCTAGTACTACTCCTAGTCAATACATTTTATGGTTATAGAAAACTTAATTAATGACACATCGAAAATATTTTGTTACTGCTTTA
Organism: Eudromia elegans; assembly: GCA_003342815.1. Taxonomy (NCBI): domain Eukaryota; kingdom Metazoa; phylum Chordata; class Aves; order Tinamiformes; family Tinamidae; genus Eudromia; species Eudromia elegans. The sequence continues at coordinate 733,686 of PTEX01000151.1, read as the reverse complement.
TTTTACAGGACACAAAACCCATATAATATCTTTATCATAAATTATTCACAGGAATTATATCAGGCTACAGGCTTGAGTGTATCTTATAAGCTATCAACTAAAACAAAGTAGGACTCAAAAACATCCACAGTCAAGCAAAAGTAGAATGGCCATTTCCTTCCCCAGCATATCTGTACTGGTCTCACAGTCTCTCCTATATCAATTTTCCCTGCTTTCACTCTATAAGTTCTTCCTGGGACCCAGGAAGATCATCATAGAGTCTTGCTTTGTATCTGTTTGTTCTGTGTCACAGAATGTACATTAATCATGTGGAGAGGCAACTACAGTGCAAGTTTTAAAGCAGTCAGCATGGTAGAGACTGCTTGCTTCATGGCTCACAGTGATAATGACCCATCATTTAGTTAGCAAAGGCCACATTCAGGCCATTGCTCAGAGACAATCTTACCTAAGCCAACGTCTGAGGAATAAATCCAGGATAATTGCTGATGGTGTAAACGGACAACTGGACAATTTTAAAGACTACTGTAAAACTTTGAAATATGGTCCCATGTGTATCTGTTCAAATTTAATGAAAAAGCAACTGTATATTTCACTGTATGTTATTTTAGAGGCATTTTATTGTTGGAAGTGACATATGAACCAGCTGGCTTAGCTGACCAAGGACCTTCTGCATTTGCTTGTCCCCAGTGCCCTGATGGTAGCAGCTACATAGAAAAAGCAGACATTCTGGGAGCATATGAAGTGCTCAGCCTTGTAAGAAGTTCTGCATTTAGTTTGGTCCCTTAATGACAAAACCTAAATAAATGATCGCAAGCAATGCCCTTGCACAGGGAGGAAAGGGCTTTAACACATTCTCCTCAGCTTTTGCACTCCTTACCTCACCCACCCAAAATATTGGTTCATAATGTTTTTAGTTATGCCTATAGAGACACAGAATATTATCAGTTCTAAATGAGGGAGACAACCAAGCTTCTGGAATGAATCTCAATAGAATTACTTCAAGGGAAGAAAACATATTTAAAATGTATTTTGAAAACTTAAGGGAACAGACATCCTGGGCCATTGTGTCTATGTCCTTGTTATCACAGGCAAAAATCTCCCTAAATCTCTTTCATGAGCCTCATTAAGAAACTTGTTCAATTTTTTCATCCTCTCTGTCCCTTCTGGCTATGTCTGTATTTCAGTTCTGTGCTCCTTACAAACCTCCTTCTCATTTCCAGTCTGAATAAGTTCCTGGCCAATTTTTTTGTACTTGTGATAATATTATTAAGTTAAACTGGTCTTTTTTCTCTTTATGGATTAATAGAACTCTTCTTATGTGCGATATTCACTCATCTATCGCGGTAGAAAGATCAGTTGGGTGAGAAAATTGAGTAAGAACTTGCAAACTAAAGTTTACTGTGAATAAGCCTGCCTTTGAAACTGGCACCTTCATACCCATTAAAGGACAGGCATAAAATAGTTATAGCAAGAAGGCTGACATTCCCTAGCCTGCAAAGGGTGAACCCTGTGTCACTATAAGACATGCCGTTTCTGCATTTTCAGTCCTTCCTTAGTCCACAGATTTCTGAGACATTCAGCTCCATGGGTGCAGGCTTCACACACAGGTTAGTGCTGAACCAACAGAAGTGTTGTACTTATTTCCATGTCTTTAAGATTTTATTCTTTGCTTTGCTTGCATAACCATATCTAAATCGTCTGCACTTTCTCCATGCTTTCCCTGCTGTGTTTTAAACTTGTTTTAAGTGATCTGTTGGATGCCAAAGGAACCAAAACAGCTCAGCAAAGACTGGTAGGCTGACAAGCAAGGACAATGGATAAATTTCCAACCAAGGAAAACAATCACACAGTTTCTTCTTATCTGAATCTCAAAATTTGAACACTAGTTATTAACTTTGATTCAATGGAAGACATGGAATTATATACAATTAACTCCTGAACTTGCAACATAGCCTTTTACCGTGGGGCCTCGTAAGACTCTGAACAATTTTTTTGGAGGAAGAAGGAAATAGAGAAAAGATTAGAGGAGGTCCTAAAGCACAGTTCTCTACCTGTTCATACTTACATAGCATCCAAAACAGGTAAGATACATTGCAATCCATATGCTAATTTGGGCAGAGAAATGACTGAAGTTATCCCCTCAAATTCAGTTGAACTGAGTCGTTTTTTCACTACTACTGTTGTTGCTACTTCTGCTTTCATGCTTCTCTTTCAACAAAAGCTGTTTATGGAAGTTTTTAGGTTTTACATGTGGAACAGCTGCAGTATGCTCAAACACAAAAGCCATAGTTCTTCTTGCCAAGGAGCCCCAAACGAAAAGCCTGAGTTGGCCAGTACGTGATAGATTGTAATTGCTTTTCAGTAGACAGTGTTATGGCCTCACATCAAGCAACAACTAATTACTTAGTGCCTGAAAAGGGTGTTCTGGCATTGCTGTATATTAATCACATAAAGACTAAAGTACATATTCCTAGATAAGAATGATAAAACCATAAATTAGATTAATTCTCCTTTTGTTGGCTGGTCAGTAAGTGTAGTTCTAAGAAATGCTAATATATATTTATCGTCTAGAACATGATACTATTTTACTATTTTATTAGTTGTTGCCCTTACTGCATAAAGTCATCCCCCCTTTTAAAATGCTGGTCCACATCAGATAACATGTGATATTGGTAATAAAACCAATGAATACAAATAGGGGACTGAAATAAATCTATTCTAAAAGTGTTGCATTTTCACTGCCTGTTTTTGTCAGGGAAGTCAGAACTATTGAATGAGAATGTCATAACCTTTACCAGTATTTAGCAAAACACCGCAAAGGCAAAAAATGCTCTTTGATCATACTGTGAGGGTTGGAAGACTCTGATGATTAATAATTATGAGACATTTAGAGGTAATTTTTAAAATCCTATGTAATTTAGCACAATCTATAATACTTAATACTAAGCAACAGTTCAGGTTAATGCATTCAAAACTTGTTTAAAGACAGAACTTTTAAAGAAAATATTTTAGATAAAATGAGATCAACATGCTTTCGGTAGAACAAAGACTACAGTGCATTTAGCAGCTTTGTGACCAACCCACAAACCTAGGTCATTAGAGAGAGGTGAAGGCTACTAATGAAAACATCTTCAGAAGTGGCTGTGGTTGGATATGAGGGCTGTGTGTGGGCAGCACCACCACAAGGACTGGCAGCTCAAGCTAACAGGAGAATGAGTCCCCAGCAGCCGCTGGGGTAATGGTGCTCTCAGTGGATGTCCCCCCGGATGGGAGCGGCAGTCAGAAATACAACACCTGAGACACAGTGGAAACGCTGATGAAGGGTACACACGCTTCAGTCCTTCTCCTCTGTTAGTGTTCTGTGCACCCATCATGCTGGTGCTGCTACCACCTCTTGTTGACGCTGACTTGGGACCATTCCAGCACTTCTTTACCAGCTACCCTCATGTCTGAAGAAGATGAAGTAGCACACAACAGAACTCTGTGAAAAGTAAAAAGAGGGTTACCTCAGGCCAGAACTCAGTGAAAAGCTCCTCCAAATCTAAAATTGTTCCACATGCTGGCAGGACCGGCATCTACCTACTCCATCATGAGACCATTAGGTATTTTTTAGCTAGATTTGGAGCTGATGTACACTGGCAGAGTTGTAAAGCATCTTTCTGCAGCTCTCCCTTTTACAGCTAATGGAATAATCCCTACTTTGAAAGTAAACAATTTAACCTCAGCTTTAATGATCTGGGGACAAAGTTCTGTGGTGGTGTGCTTACATATATTTTGCTTTTATCCTTCCCTCTTGCCAAGCAACTTCAAATCATCCTACATGCAGAAACCTGAGTAAATGACCCCCTTTGAGCAGGGACAACTAATAGATATTTATTATGTAATGGGAGATGCTGGGAAAATAAAAAAAAAAGAACAATTATTTGAGGACTGACTTACCGAGAAAAACTTTGGTATGTGTATATACCCCTAAAAAACCAAACCACAGTTTACCTCAATTAAAAAAATCTTGTCACTAGAGATGAGATGAAAAATCTCCTATTTAATAACCGCTACTTACAATCCAGAGAGAATTGATTTACTGCTTTGAAAATATTCTGCCAATCCACAAGGTCCTGTAATAACTGAATCAATGTCTTTCAAATGTCTGTGAAAGGAAAACAAAGCCCTATCAATTGAAACAGCATACATTTTTTCATATTAATCAGTGAGAACTTGATAAATTCCATTGATGTAGAAAATTAGCACCTTTGCATGTTTCCCAGATTTTGATTTCATTTTGGACACTTGGTCATGAATTATAAGTGCTGCCTGGCTGGCTCTAACTATTTCAGTTGAAACCCATTATTTCTAGCAGAATTATGCGCCTTGTTAGGGAAATGCTACTATTTCCATTCCAGCATCTGCACTGCAGTTGATCTATTATTAACACTGAGCTCATTAGGAAAATGAAAGAACCTGATTTGTGTCTTTGGGGTGCGGGTTACTGAGGCTTCTGTTCTCTGTGCTGCTTCCAGTTGACACAGCTGTCATGAAAGCGTTCGCTGCTGTTGTGCAGGGTAGGGATTCTCAGCTACAAGGTCTTGTAGCCATACGTAAACAACACAGTGCTGATGACAGGTTTACAACACAGAAGACACTGTGTGCAGCTGTTAGCCACTGTTTTCTTTAGAACAAAACAAATGTTTTTCAGATTTACTAACAATTGGCAGAAAATCTCTCTCTCTGTAAAAGCACCAAGAAAGGGAGTAAGGACAGCTGAGGGCAGCTTTACATGTGGACAGACATAGCAGCCATGCCATGCCATGCCATCCTGAGAAGAAGAGAAACATCATTTGGGACAAGCTCTGTAAGCAGAGCTGGTTTGGACCATTTGTCAACAGGCCAAGTAAAAACAACCCTCAAATTTTTAAATGAAGAAGATAAGGAGGGATTCCTATCGGTTATGGAAATCCTGACAAAGAAACCTTAAGTGTGTAGGAAGACAGAAGCTTAAAAGAGGAAACCTAGGAGCAATGATGTCTTGGAGAAAGCTTTATACAGTCTTGCCATTGTGCTATCAAGCCCAAGCGTTGATTGCTTCCTCACCCAGCTGGGTATGTAGACTACATATTAGAACAGATAGGAGAAATCAAAAGCAGAGGAAGGTGCACATCGGAAAAAATAATTCTCCTGTTATAACCACCAGCCAAATTCTCACAAACCAGGCCCCAAAGCACTAACTTTGTTTTACAAATAATTACTGTGTTGTCAAACCTTCCTGAATGTAAGCATGCAGTACTTTAGCCTTGGACATCAGAACTGGCCAAGCAATGTTAAAGTACAAGTTTGTTGGCAATGTAGATTTGAACACGTGCTTTAAAATCTGTTGGCTCACTCACCCTTTCTTGACAGAAAATCCTGGCAAGCACTTGTTAACATGTTGTTAAACATTTCAGCTGTGGTAAGTAACCTAGTAGCAAGTATGCAAGTACTAGTAAAGAAAATGGTCTAAGGCCTGTTCTTTCTTTCTGAAGACAATATCAGTGCTTATGTCTGTACAGATAAACTCTCTCCCATTATATGCCTTTGGTCTCTTTTATGTCTATTGGGACAGTCCATGGGCCGTGCTATTCTGAACCTTGCTTGACATTGGCTAGGAAAGTGCTTGTTGACCTTGGGTCAAAAATACACAGAAGGAACACGCTAATGAACAGTACCAGGAGTCAGGGTTTGTATGACTTCATCCTGTTTAATATGCTTGTACATATATTGCTTAGCACTGGCAGTTACGTTAAAACATTTCATCAGCTGTTAATTCTACAGAAACTCCCCCGCCTTGTACCGGCTACTAGAATATACTAGAAATGCCTTCTGCAAGGGGGATAGATAACTGGCAGTGCAGCGAGGAGGGTCTAGCCTTATTGATGCATCAGTCACACAGACATTTGTGATGAAAGAAACAATGGCTTCTCACAAAGCAGTGTAGCTGTGGAAAATAAAATACCCAAGGAACTATTGTGTGTCTCCATCTGCGGGCATTCTAGAAACTGGAAAATTGATCCAAAGAGGCTGCAGAATCAACTATTGGTGAATGTCTTCACTCTCCGCTTAATTAGGCTGTTGCTATCTTTTCCATTGATTTATTTTTCTTTAGATTTGTAGAAAGAACTTCTATTCTAAGAGTGAAAGGGACTGCGTATATTTAAAAAATTCATTGTGATTTCTTTAGTTTGAGTTTTCATGAATGTGCTGAATTCAAAAGGTATTTTCTTTTTCATTTAACTTTCCCAGTTATATTCAATTTTCAATCCATGTTTTTTGCTAAATGAACACTTGTTTATGCCTCAGAAGCAAATGAAAACAAGCTTAAAACTTATTTGAAAGTAATTTTATACTTCTTTAGTTATTTTACAAAGATTAAATCTCACTATGTGACTTTAAATTGCTGCTGTGTGAGAAGACAATATTCAGCAAGAAATGTTAATATAAACAAAATAATTACACTGTGATTTAGCCAGGGGAAAATCGTAAAGGGAATGATCTTGATTTGAGAGATAAAGATCTGTAATTGTGCTATATTTTATACTTAGCAGCATGTCCAGATGACTGCATAACACATTTGAGAGAATTATTCCATCATATGGCTTTTGGAAGGGCTGTTATTTATTGCCTTCATCATCTAAGTTTAATTTTCAAAGTTGTTCATATCCTTGTCAATATTGGAATTTTTTTGCTAAGTGCTGGAAGTAATGACCATTTATGACACATTCCATTTATATAATGCCCATTTTCTAAAAAGGTCAAAGCATAGCTATCTATAAAAACTTCACACTCTTGCCACAAAAAGCAGACACAGCTGGAAAGAGAATTTCAACTCTGAGTAAAAATTTATATGTGTGAGACACTGTTCTTTGAAAGGCTTCCAACCTACCACGAGCATATTGCCTTTTAGCTCTGGGTATGGTTTTATAGTCATCACAAACTTCATCTTCTAAACAATAAAAGCCTGCAAACAGGGCTAATGAGGTAGCTCTCCCACCTCCACTCTCCCATCCTTTCCCTATGAATACAAGCATCTGGCTTACCTTCCCCCATGGAGGCATGCGAGAGGTCTGTCCATCTGAACTCCAGCCTCAGACTGAGGATCATGCTGGGGATCTACGGGTAGTCTTGGCTGCCAATGGAAAATATGATTCCTGGCTTCATGAGGCAGTGACTTATTCCACCATCTGGGGTCATCAGGGGCTTGATCCTGCAAGAAAAGCCACGAGTCTTGAAATGGGCCTGGGCTTCAGAGCAGCATGCATAGGCACTGTGCCCACCAGCACCCTGCTCTCATTCCTACCTGCCTGGAACATGGGAGAGAATTTAAATCCAGAGTGAAACATGCCTGCAATTTGCCCATCATATCACCAGGAAAAAAAAAAAAAAAAAAAAAAAAAAAAAGTTGTTTTATCAGCAAGCACAGATAGAGAAATACAAAGAATAAGCTTCCTCATGACAGGACCTACAATCCCTCCTCTTCAATGGTTCCCATTCACTTGTTAGAGTTTAATTCAGTGATGCTATACCAAGAAAAGATGAATTCATTTCTCTAAACAGCTCAGATAATGACTGCATTTGCCATTATATTATTTGTCCTGCTGAAGTTGGACAAATGGACAAACATTTCCACATGGAAGACCCTCTATTCACAGTCTCATGGATTGTTTGAGAGAGAACTTGAAAAACAATCTAATATAACACCCTGTAAACAGTAAATGACTGCATATCATTCATTTGATTGCAAATCCTCTCATTTTTTTTCTGATATTATTCTTAATGACTGAAGCAATATTTTTGTTGTTGTTGTCCTGTTCTTTAATTTTTAAAAATAACTTGATGTTCACAAAATACTTCAATGTCAGGTCATCCGCTGATACAATCCAGAACTCACCTGAAAGCTTTTATAATGCTCATCTGAAATTATTTATTAAGAAATGGCAATTAAGGAAGTGTTAAATTGAGCATAACAAAGAAAACAAGATTTTGTAAGCAAAATGGGGTCAGAATAATTATAGCTGAATGGTATAGTTTTTGTAATATATGTGACTGATGATCAAGAACACAAAAAATAGCAGAGCAAAAATATAAGGTAGAAAGTATTCATGTCCACCTGAAATCAGATAAAGCAAATTCTCATATATAGCCCAAATCTTGACGTTATCCCTGATCTCAAGTACTTTTTCCATGTCTCACATGCTTTCAGACTTTTTCTCAGCAGCATTAATTTGGCCGTATTAATTCTGTGAGTCACAATTTCCTTTTAAGGTCTTAGTTGAAATTTCTGACTATATCTTTATGGGATTGTTATGGGTCTCTTTCAACCTCTCCCCAAATAATCATTTCCTATGAGTTTAAAGAATCCAATTTTTTTCTCAAATGGATAATAATAATAATAATAATGATAAAAAAAAGCCTTCCTTGGAAGGAAAAAACTTTACCAAGTCAACAAAACTTGCCAAATATTTTGGAAAGAAAACAAAGCAATGCAATTAGTTAGACAGTAGACACTCTTTCAACATCTCATCTGTAGAAGATGACAGCTAGCCAAAACCTGTCAACAGTTGCAAGGGATCACACTTCATAGTACACACAAACCTGGAGTAGGCACTGCCGTAGCTATCAATACTACTGCTACCTTCTCCTCCTGTCTCAGATTCAGTTCCAAATGCCGTGATATGGGAGAGCCAGGATGTGCTGTAAAATCCAGCTGCCCCTTGGTCCAGTAGAAAATCTAATAGACTATGTTTCAGGAGAAACATCATGAGGTAAATCCTTGTTGCTTTAGCTGAATTTCAATTAAATGCATGAGAAACCAGCTGAGAAGGATTGCAAGAAGGCCTTAGATAATCATGGGACAAGTTATATATTCTAATCACAAAGATAAATACTTGCTCTTTCTGGCTCTAAGATGTTGGGATTTGATCAAGAAAATAAGCACTGCAGGCACAAAAACTCCAGGAGGCCAAAAGCAAAATGGCATATACTCTCAAAATTCTTTTTCATCTTCTCATGACAAGCTTCCATCTAAAGAACCAACAAGGCACTTTCCTATCTTTGGAAGGATGAAAAAGAGGCTTCTGAACTTTCAGAAATCAAAGTTACCAGGAGTTATCTTTCCTGTATATAACATGGAGGCAATTTTAATGACTGAAACAGATAAAACAACTGTACTACATTCTCCATAATGCAATGAAAATCTATAATACTTCCTGGACATGATCAGTACAGTAAAACCCAACTTAACTTCATTAGTGAATAAAGAATGGTTAATGTTACTTTCTAGCAATTTCCCTCATTGGGCACTGACCATGAAGTGACAGGACACCCTAGAGAAGAGGACAGCTTGGATAATGCTTCTGCTGAGAGACCATTTCCTCAGCCTTACAGGTTGCTCTTGAGAAATCATTAGGAAAGAGAACACGGAGGAGTGGGCTATGAGCCATCCGGGCAGACTGACAAACCCTGCAGATCACGGGTTGAGGCCTTCTGACTTAAACAATGAAATGGCTTAGTGTTTATTTTTATCCTCTCTTTCCAGTATTTCTAGCACACTACAAAATGTAAAACCGTCTCTTTTCTTATTTACCCCATGCTAGTTCATTTTTTATTTATGATTTGGACTAGAATGCATATGGAGAGTGACTGGAACTCAGTTAAAATGTGCAAAATGAAAGAAAGCCACCTGAAATACATTGAGCACACTTTGACTGGATAAAAAAAATAGCTTAACTTTCAAAATTAAATGGCTTACTAAGCAAGAAAATAGTACCTACTAGTGAATTGCATAGCAGTAGGGGATTTTTCGGTCACAACCTCCATAAGCTTTCAAAAGCTTATGTCTGAAGAGGAATATTGGCCTCCCTGCCTTGTCGGCTCCCAGCTAGTTGTCCTAGTTTGACTTAAATACTCACCGAACTGAACCAAGGAATACAGAGAAAAGAAGAAACTGTTCTCCCTGTCCTGAAAGAGACTATTGCTGTCAAAACCTGGTTTAGCGCTTCAGCACACTCTGGTTCAAGATTCTTACCTGTAAGAGTAGTCTGTGAACGCTTTGGCTGCCTTTGACAGCACACCTGTATAAGTTGAGATTTACGCAGGATTTTAGTTCCTGTATCAGCTGAGAAACTGCCATTGCTTGCTATATTTTCACAGTTTATCATATATAACCTTAAAAAAATTAACTTTCTAAATTTTAAGTTTTCTTTTATGCTGGTTGCCTTCCTTTTAAAATCTACTCTTATGTTAAACGAAAAGACAAACCTCCACGCTGGAACTTCAGGAAACAGTAATGTTGAGGCACACGGAAACCTGCAGGCACACAGTTAACACCCAAAAGCAAGATGAGCTGTGTCTTTGGGTTATTCTCCCTCTATAAATACTCCCATCTGAGTAACTCAGCAGGACTGAGTACCCTGTGGGTGGCTCCATGACTCTGGACACCTACAGACAACTCTGGACACTAGCTACAAAATGTGTGTTGTCTATTACCACTTGTAGATTTAATGACTTGGGCCCCTGCTACCTAAAGATATGCAGTAGGTGGGCCCTCAGTCTGCTGCCAAGCAGCAGTGTAGACTTAAACATCTGTAAAGCAGGAGCTTAAATGGATTGTGTAATATAATGAACAGCAGGCTACATAATTATCTTTTATTTACTTGTAACAAATCAGTTACTACAAAGAACTGTATTTTCTACACTGTTAAACATACTATTCAAATTAAATTGTAAACTGCACTTGTATTAATTCTGTCAATGAGCAAGATAATTTTGAAGTGGCCAGGGTTAGTACAAGGACAAAGAAAACACTCTTTATTTTTTACTTTTTGTTTTGAAGAGTTGGCAGTAGTACACCGTCCAAGAAGAACCATTGTATTCATCTCATTTGACCCCTTGCACAATACAGGATCTAGCCCAGGAAATTCTCCAGTAAACACAGTAGCTCTTTTACTGTGTTTTTAAAAGAGCTTTACAAACAGACAAACAGGCAAGCAAGCAAGCAAACAACAACAAACTCCCTCCCCCCACAAAGTTATAAATGAACTATAATTTGCAGGTTCAAGTCATGGTTGTGGGCTTCTGTCAGTCAGAAAAAAATCCTTTCCCTTCTCACTAGTATTAGACTAAAGTGTAGTCTAGCACAACACTGAGGATTAATTTCTTCTTGAGCACTATTTGTGAGTAGTGACAGATGGGATATGTAGAATTTCATGTCTGTACCAAGGCTCTGGAGTGATGTAACTATGATTTAGATTGAACTTACAGTTTGCATTTCTATTTAATTCACAGAATGAAGGGATAGCTAGAAAATGTGACTAGTACACTGAAATACTGTCATTCAGCTAAATGTGAAGAGAATATGAAACAATTGCTTTGAGGAATACAATACCTTGGATGCAACTCAACACAGCACATCCTAGCAGAGCACTGTGGGACACAGTAAAAGATCACCAGAGCTTCCCTGCTCCATTTACCCAGGAAGAATTTACCAATATGATTCTCACTATTACTAGGTAGAAATGTTTCCATGCTTCTGCCTGGTGGAGAATATAAAATAAGGGATCTTTGTTTCAACTTTACGGGAAAGAAGGCCCTTTGCTTCCCTGTTCAGGTCACAACTTTTAACTCCACCCCTCTCCTTCCCATTCTGTACAGGAAGAGGAAACAGATATATTTTGTGTCAAAGTGTTTCTTCTGGGCTTCATTCAGTTCTACTTTTTTTCTGAAAACTGAAGAGCTATGAAGCTTTAAAAAGCAAAATAAAACAGTGAAGCGTTATTCATGAGCTCCTTCTTCCTACTGTTTAGCTCTGAAATCATCTCATTTCTTCAGAAGGCTTAAAGTTTGCTTAAAGTGACTGAAAACATGGTGGGAGGCAACTAGCTAAGGAGGCAGGACCTCATTGCAATCTGACCTTCACTAAGTGCTCCAGGATAATGCTCAGAGCGTTGCACTGCCCAGGACTCAGCTGAGCTTTCCTTTTTCTGAGGAAAATTGTAAAGGTCTATGATAGTCAGAAGTATATTTCCTTTATTCTTTCAATATAAATCCCCAACAAAGTATATATATCTATATAGAAACACTAACAATGGAATTAATCTTAAACCACTATTTTTTAGTCTAGCACTAAAAAATATGCCACATATGCTAAATGCCCTTCCTCATTGATTACTGAAGACTGTGCTACGTACATTATAGTTCCGTAGAATACCCAACAATCCAGGTTTATCTAAAGATTCATTAAAAGAATTACCAGCTATATCATTATTATATAGTTGTATTGAGGTCCTACTTTTCAATTGAGCTCACGCAGAAGCAAGCAACTTATTTTACAGGATAGGTACTAGGTACCTGAAGAGAGCATTTTCAGCACTGGAAGCTACAAGGTAGTATTTTAATACCCATATCACATTTGATATCTTTGACTTATTTTGTATGTGCTACAAAAGAGATGCCAAATAATTGAAAACATGAGACTTAAGGTAGGTGTATAAAATTTGAATCTGTCTACCTTTCACATATGAAATGCATCTTTTGGATTCCCCTTTGGTATTTGAACATGAAAAATGAGTACCTTTGCAATCCAAGCAGTTTATGAATATAGTTGTAGATATCTTTATTGCATGCATGTAGGCCCTATAAGTGGTATATGAGACATGCTACTTAATAAAGATAAGCATTAAAATATCTATGTCAAACGTTTAATTCTTGAAATATAATTTGGAATTTGGCTAAAATGATTTTATATTGATCCACCTATGCCTTGAAAACTATGTTACTAAATCCCCATTTAATCCTCATATTCTAAACAGGACTACTAAAATGCCCATATGTCATGTACTTTGTATTGGATTTTGTATACCCTTCCTTTTTCCTGATCCATAGATAATATGACCATTAAATTCTCCAGCTATCAAATGTAGTCCTTCTTCTCTAGTTACAGAGATGCATATTTTTAGGACTGAAAATGGCTAATTCACTTCCTACTAACAGTTATGATGGTGGTTGTTACACATGCATATGTTTTAAACCACTAAGTACACTTAGCTCTCTGCAACACTTAGGCCTCTTCAACTACTTCTCACACTTGTCAAAAGTACATGTCATATTTGAAAACATAGTCTAAAGTGAAAGGGGATGGTTATTAATACTGCTGAACAACCAGTGCACAATTCATTTTTACTGACGGTGGAAATCTTCTATCATTAGAAATTACGTTAGAAAATACAACCTATTTCTTAAATTCCAGTTTGCTTTCTTTTATTGACCTTGTCAGAAGCCAGATGCTGGTAAGAAGGACCTGTCTGCTGCAATTCTGGTATTCCTACAGTTTCAGAAGACTTAGCAATCAAAAACATAAGTAGAAAAACAAATAAATAAAAAACCCTACTAAAAGCTAATTTTTGTGTCATTTTATCAAAATACCAGAAATTCCAGTGCAAAAGTTCTGTGACTGTTGACACCAATCTCCCCAGACCAATGCATAATATGTTGATTCCATACCTACATTTCTGTGCAATACCTATCATAGCATATTGGGGAAAAATCAAATACATTCATTGCTAAAATCTTTAAAAAGTCAAAGATCTTGATGTGCCAGATGGGTGGGTTTTTTTGGTACTGTTAAGTGAAAGGATAGTGATACTAGTAGCATTTTTTGATGAATGTATTTTTCAGCAAGTAGGATACTGACATCAAAGAGGAAGATAGTAATATATAGTAATCAATTCTGCAAACCTTGTTCTTGTCACTGCTGCTCTTGTCAGAACAGATGTAGAAACAGTACCAGTGATGCAGTCGTTTCAGTTTTGTAGACATACACCTATCTTGCAGAACAGGAGGTACCTATATGCTATCAAACAGGCTACATTTTCATTCTAACATGTTTGTTTCCTCTTTCATAAATCAAAAAGCTCTTCCTCCAAATTATGCATACATATATACACACATAAATAACCCTTATTTGCTGTATGAGGAAGCAGTTATATGAAATATAACATTCACAACTGTGATCTGTGTCTGTCTTCTTGGACAAGAATATGTGCTATGCCAGTATCATTGATGGGTTGTGTAGGACTAGGAGAAGAAAAATGGGCAAGATGACCAGAAGTTGACAGCAGCACAGACTCTTCAGAAATGTAGAAAATGGATATATCAAGGTAAATTTCTTCAGGTAAGGATAATTTGTGCACTGACACTTCCATACTTACATGTAGAATCTTTTATTGTTGCTGTTGTTGTTGTTTTACTGAAACTTGCCCTCCTTTTAACAGTTTCCTGCAGTCCAGAGAGCCCTGATGATGTCAGTGAGAGATTTTGTAAACAAGGATTTCAGGACTTGTCTTACAATAGAAAAAACGATTGCACTTGAATTATGTATGAATGTAGATGCATTGATCTGTTGACGATAGTGTCCAGAAGTGGTTTGACATAGGTCCAGTTTGCAAAGATCGACACAAGGATACAGAAATATGGGCATTTATCTCCCGGGACTTACAAGTCTGCTGGTTGAAGCAACAGACTGAATAACATCCTAACGTACTTGACCACCACAGCAGCCAGCAAGATTACCATTCATAGACTTTGAAATAAAGCACTCTTCACCCTGCTTATGTTCCATGCGTGATTAAGTACTAAGAAAGCAAGCCATATCAGTATGACAGTCTGTCAAGGAGAGGAACCTTTTGCACAATGATAAAACAAACATCCAAATGCATTTTCAGCATAAAACCTTTTGTGTTGGTTTTTATATATTATTAAAAAAACGTTAAAAAGGACATGAAGGTTGAAAGTCATGCTCCAGGAAAAATTGTAATTGAGACCACCTATGCAACCAAAATTTTGTTCTTTTGGTAACAGGTAATTAACTGTTTGGTAACCTGGTAATTAGCTAACCTCATACTGGTCAAATGAGACCAACAGAATGGCTCCTACCCACAATTTGCTTTGCTTGTGGATGCTATCACCATTGCCCACTCCTGTTGCACAGTTGCTCTCATAGCAAGAAAAACATATTCTTTTTTTGTTGTTGTTGTGCAGGCTTTGGCTTTACCACATCTATTCAGTTTTTCTGGTTGGAGATGTAGGGTTTTCAGCACACATCTTCCTATGGAACTCAATTCTGTCATATGTAAGTAACAGTTCTTAAATCTCTGTAACCTCTCAAAGAGGTAAGAAGGTTTTCTTCCCCTCTTCGTTCTAATGTGGAATTGTCTCTGCTGATTTGAAGTTATGCTTCAAATGCATAGGCTTAATTATTCCCAAGGTTTAGGATTATGTAGCACATTATGCACTCAGATAATAATTTTCAGTAATTTTTAGTTGGGGGCATGAAGAGTCTCAGAGACTAAATTTCTGTACCAAGGAAATAAGAAACACATATAGATAATTGTTTACACATCCATCCAGACATCTGGCTTTCAATCTTTCAGTCATCATATCTCTTCATGTAAGCTCTGAACTTTCTGCACTTGGATTCCAGACTGCTGTGAGAAGGTCAGTGTGCTTTGTCCTACGTTGCCTCAGAAGCCCTGGTAGAGCTCCGTTGTCCAAAGGAGCACGGAGAGCTACAGGAACACAAAGCTACTCTCTTCTCTTGCAGTCCCTGGCCTCTCTCATCTGACACTATTTTCTGTCATACATCAGCTGACATCTTGTAGTCAGAGCCAACAGACCATCTTGACTGTTTCCCTGAGTATAGTTCATCATTGCACCAAGTGGGTCAGGGACCTTCATGATGGAGATGATATGTCCTCAGGTAACTGAGGACAACAAAGCAACATGTATACACAGCTTTTCTGCATTATCGAGCTTGGTATAATATTTCTATAATAATATTTCTTTAAAGCATGGTCTTCAAAACCTCACTAGCAATCCTTTCTATATGCTCTAACATTTATTTGCTCAGGTAAATATGAAGTACCAAAAATGCCCAAAGCTTGGTTAAGCACTTCTTCAGGATAGCTCTCAGCATAATAGCTAAGCTGAGGAGTCAAGCAAATGATGGCAGACTCAGATCTTTCTCAAAGCTTGAGCTTCTCACAATGACAGAATGAGGTACATATCCCAGGCTTAACGAGAGACTTTATATGGAAACCTAAATGAGAGTTATGGGTGGGACAGAGAGAGATAAGGAAGGGCAGATGGATTAGAACTGTTCCATGAAGAAGAAATTAAAAGACAGCACAAGAGAAATTTGTGATATTCTTCGAAATTGTATGGGAAACATAGATCTCAGACATGCCAGACTGCATGCAGAACTTCCTCTGTGTCTGAAGCCAGGCCCAGGACTAAGTAATTTAACTGAAAGTACCTGAGTGAAAATCCAGGCACATTCTCATTTCTACCAGTAATAAACATCCATCTCAGTAACAGTGCTATTCTGTACTGTTTAGAAACACTTTTGTTGTCTCTGTTAGTCAATGAAAATATGTTATTTTGCAGCCTATGTCCATCACTGAAAAAAATGTGCATATATGAAGCAGCTAGGCATTTATTGAGCAAGTCAGACAAGGCTAAGCGTGTTAGGGCAAAATTAAATTAGGACTGTGAAAGTGTAAGCTTCTTTTGGCTACTGGCTAAGCATTTTTGCAGCAAATTTTCATGCTTGAAGATTTCCTTTAAGAGTGGTTTGTCTTGTCTTGCAAAAAAAAAAAAAAATCTGAACCAGTCTAAAGCTTTATAAAAGCTGAATCGTCGTTAGCCTAACACATCCTCACTCCTTTCTAAAATGAGCAGCTATAAAGCTATAGGACAGAGATTGAAGTAACTCTTCCATACCAGACACTTCCTACAAATGGCAAAGGAGGAAAATCAATTCATACTTTACCAGCAGAACACTAAATTAGTTGAACTCTAGTGACAAGTGATAGATAACAAAAGGTTTATGAACTGAGGACAGGTGAAAAGTGCTCTGCTCTTACAGATTGTTGCAGACTGGCCATGTCAGCAAAGTTTACAGACAGCAATGTTAGGGGCACCAGCCTATTAGGAATTATGCATCTAGGAGTGATGGAGCATGCAGCCACAACTCAGTTCTAAGTTCTGACTGCACCAACAGAATGATTGGGGTTGCCTGGCTTTTCAGATTACAGTATCCTCAGCTTACCCCCTACTCATATATTACCATGTTTATCAATGATGCCATACTGAGAAATGGATTTCAGGACTCCTTTTATGTTGTTTTTAGAAAGAACAGAGACACAACACCAAGGAATAGAACTGACTGGAAAGACTCTGATTAAAGGATTTTTTTTTCTTTGCTTCACTGGAATTTGACAGAATAAAAATGTTTGGTGGAAATAGTTCACTTTTGACTGTATTTGCACAGACAGATATATATAACCTTCATGGTAGTTTGGAATGAAATGGGAGAGCTGAAGCAAAGAGATTTCTTGAAAGCTTGGTTATTACAGCACATTCCAAATGTAAAAGTCATGCTTGCTCCTGCTGTGACTGATGGCAATCTTAGTAAATGAAGAATGTTTCTAAAACCTCTTCTGCAACACAGGAGGTGCCAGGTAAACAGTAAAATACCAAATTTGATAGGTATTAATATATCATTACTTATGATATATTAAGATGCTTTGGTGCAAAGTGTGAAACTTAAAAACCAAAAGACCCTATTTTTTTTCCTCCCAGGGGAATTTGGAAAGCAAAGCAGCAATGCCTATAGAACGTATTTCCCATCAAGTAAGCCAGCCAAGTCAGCTCACAGGCAGCGAAGGAAGGCAAGGGGAGCTGTGCCATGCTCTGACGGCCAGGCGGCCCAGCGGGGCACACAAGCTACCTGCCCAGCTGCTGCTCCCACTAGCTCTGCAACCGCAGAGGCAGCTGCTCTCCCCGTGGCAAGAGCATGACACTAGGTGCCGGTTCTGTAGGCCTGCTCAAACTCTGGTGCCTCCAGAATTGTCAGCAAGCTGAATACGGAAATGTTACTACCAGCAGATGCTGCACTGGATGGACTCTGGTTTAAATAATTTACTCTGATAAGAACGTACAGGTTCATCGATCAGTCTTCAGCTTCCTTGCTTTATAGTTTTTCCTAATTGTCTTTATAGTTTTTCCTAATTGTCTCCACCGTATAGAAGGTCCATAGCAGACATATGTTTCCTACTGAGTATGCCTACTTGTTATTGTTTATCACAAAGCATAACACATGTGCAATTATTCAATGTCATATCATCCCATTGGTGCAGCATGCTCAGTTTCTGAACTCTTCTACATGAAAGAACTCTTTTTGAATAAGAAATACTGTCCACATACACTGCAGTCATCATCTAAATGTTGACAGAGATTTCAATAAACACAAAATCCTGTTTTGAGTCTGATAGCTTTTCTATAAAAATCCAGTTATTGGTTTGTGAAGGCAATGAGGAACTAGTAGAAATCCAAATATTCCTGTCCATTATTTAAACCTAAAATGAGGAAATGAAGAGAATTTCTTTCTGGTAGAAAAGCTTATTACAAAATTGTGTAATGGCAGCAGAGATACAATAATACACTAGGAGTCATTCTCATTTTATATTTCATAAATGGGCAAGTGTTTCTATTCCAGTGCCTATTTCTGCCCTAGGTCCTGTGAATATGGGAAAAAGTTGGGAGGCACATCCTGGCATTTACGTATTATCTGATTTGGTGGGCTATAAGGTGCTCGGTACAAAGGGCTGAGTCGGACTAGCCTCATCACTACGTAATGTGAGGCTGAAGCATGAGGAGACAGAGGCGACATCTTTCACAGAAGGAAGGCATGTGGGGGAAAGTTGGGTATCTATACACCTTGATACAGGAATAGAGCACTGAACACAGGTTATAAGAGGAAGTTCATGATTTAAGTTTTGAAGCAAATTGTTCAGCTGAACAAGATCAAGCTCCTGCAATCCAAACCTGCAGGTAGACCAAGTTGGAAGGAATGCAAAACATGCAGACACTGGGAGCACATTTTTCTGCTTTAAGTAGCAGATCTGCATCAACAAGAAGTCATATATCCTCCAAAGTCACAGGGGAGGTAACTACAGAGCAGGGTGCCCTCACTCACTATTATCTATGTTGCATGGGATCTGCCATATGCACTGGCCACATGCTGTCTCCATGTCAGGAACAATTCCAGGTGTGCATCTTTTTTTTTTTTTTTTTGTCCTGATTTCCTTGGAAAAGAGCACGGGAGCCAGGAGGGAGCTGCTCTGTACTCCCCTGCTGTGTATTGCCCAGTGGCTGGGGAGTATATAGTGTACTGCAGAAAATGGAAGTCTGCAAAAATCAGAAGAAATCTTCAGTCTAGATGTAGGGTCTTAATTTTTGATAGCAGAATATCTATTTACAGCAAGCTTCCTCTTACAGTCCAGGAAATACGACCACACTCACTCCATTAAGCTATGTAAGTTTGCTTAGTAGAAAGAAAATGGAAAGTGTTCATGATTATATTTAAATCTTATTCTAAGGCAATTTGTTCTTGAAAAAAAATGATGAGGTTCTAATAGTCTGTGATATAAATATTTAGACATACATGAGTTTTATAGAGATAAGATATAGAGATAAGCATCTTTGTACACCTCTTGTACCTTCCATTGGAACAGTTAGTAAGAGCAGGAATCCAAAACCTCTCTGGCATGTGATCACAGCAGCGATCCCTGCGTTTGCAAAGAGGAGACCCAGAAAGTTCTCCAAGGCAAAGTCTCAAGGAAAGGATGGCAGTAGGTCACCCTGAACATGATACGCTAACTTCTGAGACACTACAAAAAACACTTATATCTAGTTCTCTGACATAAAAGGATGGAGAACTCGGTACTTTCCTGGGGAGATTTCACTAGTTTTTCTGGGTCAAGTAAACTAGCAAACAGTTTTTGAAATGTACTTATATATGGGAAAGAAGTACAGACAAGAGGTTATGTTATGGCAACACCATATTTGTTATCAATGCCGTGCTCTGCTTACTGTTATCATTGCCCTGTTCTCCTAGCCTTCATCTTTGATTAATCTTGGTTCATCTTAGGAGGATGATAACAGCCAAAATATGTGCATTCAATAAGAGGTGCCAGGAATGCCCACACTGAAAGATTCACGTTGTGCATTCAGTCCCACAGGTGAAGCAGCTCTTTCTGAAGACTGATCTTTCCTGGGTGGGGGGGGACAGCTGCTCCTCTCCTCCAGATGACGATACTGTTCCTGTCGCTCCATTCTTCATGGCACATATCCTGTCCCTATTTGTCTAAAACGATGCTTTTTCAAGTCCCTTTACGTAAGCTACTCCTCTGCTAAAACATAAATTTGTATGGGAAATATTTCTGCACTATCCAGCAAATCACTAGCCACTGTGCTTTCCAGGAACACATCCTTGGCAGAAAATAGCAGGGTGTAGCTGCACTGTGCCAGTTAAACAGCTCTGGGCAAGAGCCATGATCCCGGCTGCAGAGGGCTCTGCAGGAGTCCCAGGATGAAGTGAGATTCACTTTGGCTTTTAAAATCACAGTAACAGAAATGGTCAAAATACAGAGATACCAAGGATTTGAGGAAGTACAGATCTAAATGTAACTCATCTCTTCCAGTAAAATAGTGTTTGGGTCTTAATGCAATCCCAAATAGACTTTCAGCTTTAGTTTCCAGGGCTTGCTAATAAAGGGAAATCCTGGAGGCCCACAGATGAACTTGCTTGTAATTGGTATTGCTCTGACACTGTGCATTTAATAACATGCTTCTATTTCGTATTTAAAGGGAGTTTCTAATATTTCCTCTCCTTCAATCTGTTTAGAAAGCTCCTTCGAGAACTATCTGAACTTCTCTCTCTCTCTCCCTCCAGTCTTAAAGGCTTTCAGGGTGTCAGACTGCACTAGATACATGATCTTATTCTTGCAGACAGCCTAGGTACAGAAGAGGGATATCATGTAGACCATGGCATTACGGGGATTCATTTCTACAGGCATTGAACTGTCTTCTGTCAGCACTGGTTCCAAACCACTTACTCACAAAAAAATACTTTATATTTCTTCTTTTTTTTTCTTTTTGTTAGAGGTATAAAATATTTTGGCTTCAGAACAATCTCCTGAATTCCAATTAAAAGTGTCTGCTGCTGTCCCACAAGTCAAAACTGTTGGCCATCTTTCCTTTCGGAAAAGACTTTTACCTGACAGTGCTTAAAATCAGCGAAGATAACTGGATAACGAATCAATGGTTCAGCAGATGGATGAATAAAATAATAGAAACAACTGATATTCCATTAAACGAGGAGGCAGGAGTGCTGAAACTGTAACATGTTTTACATCCTATGTAGTTTTTCAATGCCACAGGCAAGTGAATGAGTCAAGGGCAGTGGTCTCCATACAGACTTATTTTGTAGGCTTTATTCCTCCACTTCATTTATTCTTAGTTTGTTTGCCCTTAGTTTGTTTCTGCTTTTTCTCTCTGATTTCAAAAGCCTTCTCTAGCTTTTAGCATAACTGTCCCACACATTGATGACCTTTTAAATAATTGAAATACTAACAGTTCATTCAAGCTATTATGCAACCCACTCTTCAAAGTAGCAGGCAAAGGATCAAAACTGGGAGAAAGAAGATCTGTCTGTGCCACTTGGTTTTAACTTGCTTTGTTTTCCTGACAGGTTCTGTTTGGGGAGAACTGAGAAGTGTGCTTTGTTACTGGCTCAGTGCTTAGAAATTCTCAGTGTCGTGTCATTATTCATCGCTTCTGTTTTGATCATTTAAGCAATCTTTTCATGTTGTTTTCCTCCTGGATATATTATCTGACATGCAACAACCAGGGTCTTTGTAAAGCTTTGTGGTGCCTGTGGCTACACACATAGCTGATGCCTGTTTAAATGGCAGTTTCACAGCCGTTGGAAGTACGCTGCATCATCTGGAAAAACAATCACTGTACCAGAAAGCTCAGTACAATCTTAAAATGAGCTATTCAAAAGAGTGACATAACTTGAGAGGAGAGCTAGGATTTAGGCAAAGTACAGCATTGGATTCTTCTTTCTAATAACATACCATTGATTTGGTTATACGTCAAAACAGTAGCAACCACAGAAACAGATAAATTTGAAGTGAAGAAATCTTGAGTTAGAAGAGAAGGCAGAGATAGATTTAAAAGCCTAAAGGAACAGAAGCCGCTTCATCTTGGCCAAATAAACGAACATGAAAAGAAGCCTAAACTAGGCTTGTTTGCAAAAGTGAACCAGTATTTAAAACTGCTAATAATGCAACAGCTCCACTACAACCGGTGGGAAGTGCCAGCGCTGAGATACAACACTCTATTATAGTGAGAAGTTCATTAGTAAATATAGGATATGTTTTGAACACTGTGACATTCTTGTGGTGTAGTTATTGTAAGACTGTTTCAGATTAAGTAGCATAATGACAGAAACTTACAGAATTAGGTAAATAAGCCAGGTTTATCTCAAAAGATTACAAAGCAAAAAAAACCCCATAACTGTTTGTTGTCTTCATAAATTTTGGTACCTGTACATACCTCTACAGAAAAATGCAACCAAAACAAGAAAATTTGGATTAGTTCTAGAAGGAAATTCTATTTCAGAGGCAGAAATTTCAGTTGCTGATTTTCAGGGCCAAGCTAAAATTTACAGTAATCTTGACAAAAGCACTTCACGTATATGAATCAATTCAATACATAGCAAAACTACAACTCCTAATAGGTCAATTTTGATAGTTAAGCCCAGACAGCAGGTTTGTGTCTTATATTCTTAAGTACGTTTAAATAATTTACCATAGCACTAGAGGAAACGGTCACAAATTGAGGCATCAAAGGTTCCATGGGAACTTAAGAAAGAATTTCTTAACAGTGAGGGTGACAGAGCCCTGGAACAGGCTGCCCAGAGAGGTGGTGGAGTCTCCTTCTCTGGAGATCTTCAAAACCCGCTTGGACACCACCCTGTGCCACATGCTCTAGGGGACCCTGCGTGTGCAGGGGGGTTGGACTAGATGACCTCTAGAGGTCCCTTCCAACCTTAAGCATTCTATGATTCTATGATTCTATGATCCATATTTCTATATTCATTTCTGCCTTTTATTCTCTACTTTCACATCAAATACCTTGGTGATCAAAATGCCAAGCCTTCATTTTATTAAATTATCTAGGTTCCAATATAATATTTTGCAGCAGCAAAACAGATAAACATAATTACCTGCATTTTTCAGGAGAAAAAAGTACATGCTGGGCAATGAAGTTGTTTGACCAACTCTGTCCACAAAACCAATGGCGGAAATGCAATAGAATCCAAAAGTTATAGATAACAGTGATCAGCATAAAATTTCTGTAGTGTATCATTCTTGAAGTAGTCAAAATTACATCATGTTATTAATAACCAGCACTGTCGCAGTTCAACATGAGAATATATTACATACAGAGAAAAAGAGGCAATGTAATTATACCCAGTATTTTGCTGTAATAGCAAGAATTCAATTTATATACACAATAGAAATAGAAACATGGACTAATGGCAATTTCCTCAATCATTTTCATCTGTTTAGCAAGAAATTGGAAACCATTTTTATTTATTCAGCAAGAAATGGTCCACTGTTCTCAGTAGTGTTTTCTTGGGTGAGAATATCTGCTCTTCAGGGCATTCAAATGTAACATGAAAATAGTCATTGCATTAGAAGAAAACACTCGAAACCCAGATGAAGAACCTCAACAGACGGGGTCACGTCATTCTGTCCTATCTTATAACTCTCTTGCTGCCTGGAAGATTACGCTACAAAATGAGATGCGGCATCTCAGCCAGCTTGCCTACAGAATGTGCTCCCTGAAATGGCTACAGAACTCAAAACATTGATGTATATTTTATTCTTTCTTTGCTTGAAGTAGTGACAAGGATGTCACTCAAATTATCAAGGCACCTGTTTGCAGATGCCCAGCCTGCTTTCTGAAGGCCAGTATGATACTCGGGCTGTCAAGAGACTTTTTTCTTAGAAAGTGATTGTATTTGAGAGATATGATCACTTTGTGTAAGATACAAACCGTCGGAGGTTTTAGGCTGAAGGCAATAAAACAAGTAAAACAAGAATCATTTTCTTCTAGGCCTTTTTCCCCAGACTTGTTCAAACAAATCTACTTCATATTTTCCTGCAGCTGCTGATCCAAGCTGCTCTTGGATCTCTGGGTGACAATGCCACCTGCTTTGCCTCAGAGTTTACAGTAAGAAAAAAAAAGAATCTACAAAATTAGGGAAAAGATTAGTCCTTCTGCACCACCGTATCTATTGAAAGCAACAAGCACTGTTTTCTAGGTGAAAAACAAACAAACCTAAAACCCAAACTTGGCTTGGATAGACTAGTTGCATGAACTGTGATTTCCGAATCCAGTCTGATAGTTGCCAGTATAAACACTACATGAATTTCTCCTATCAGGAAAAGAATGGCCATCCCAGAATATGCGTCTTACCATAATTCTGAAATGCCAATGATCTGGCTGTTCTTAGAAACATAGTACTGGGTAATACATCACACAGCGTGATCCCATGTATATTGATTCTTATCCATAGTGTTGCTTATATTCTATCCCTTTTTGGGACTTAAACATCTATATTTTCAGTTATGTATTTGCAGTTTGTTATATTCATATGGATCTCCACATCACAGAAACAGACCTATCTGAATTAGGCTGATATGTTTCCCTGACTTTCGACTTTCTGCCAATATAGATGTTTATTTCCCTCCCCCCCACCCCGTTGAATTTTTTGAGTTCCATCTTAAGAATAGAGTTTTCCAGCACTTTGCTCTCTGGCAGATTTTCCATCACCCATAGTTTCCCACTGGTCATTCCAAGTTAAAAGAGGTGATATTCAGCTCCCTAGGATTACCTTCCCACTGATTCTTCTGATCTGTCCACCTGATTCTTCTCTGTCTTGTGCTCTCAGTTCCTTCACCCCAACAGTCAATGATTGTTTAATTATGTAACTGATTATATTCCTAATTTTGCTTCGCTGTTGATCAGGAAATTTCTAAATCTCTGTGGCTTATTTCTGACTATTACTTCTCCATATATCTCCTGTTCTGTTAGAACAGGAGTAAGCACCAGGTCTTACAAAGATCAGCCTGACCTGTGCCAGGCATCAAATATTTCAAGGTTTCCCTGCCTGTAATCCTTTGGAGACTATGAAACCTAGTAAATGCCAAGAGGGCATAAGACTGGATGAAAGGAGAAATTAATGAAACATTCTGAACAGTGTAGTTCCCACGATGGCAGACACCTGAGAATGCCTGTGTTTATTGTGGATATATTAAATTGTGTTGTAGCTGACTACTTATGCAAAATTTTGGAGTATTTGATTAAGGATAGTAAGATATAAAAGGTTCATCTGATGACCAATAAAGAGTTATTCAGAGAAAAACTGATTTTCATTTAAAGTACACAAAACAGTTAATAGACTGAAGAACTTGAACATGAGACTTGAACTGTGTATACAACAAAACATCTGAAAGCATTTTACTGCAAGTCTGAAAAGTAAAGACAGTTGCACTGACTTGAATGGTTTTCAAAAATTTTCCTAAAACATCATCTTTGTTATTGTTGTTGTTTTGAGTCACTGTACTATTTCCGTCACAAAATAGTTTTTAAAAAAATGATATATACCTTCCACATTATCCAGGAGAATGGTCTAAATTCAGGACACAACTGGAGATGGAGGCTTTTTGGAGGTGGTCTTTCCTTCTGAAGCTGTTAGCACTATAGCACTGACAGGCCTTATGATACAGAGAACAGCATTGTAACTGGATTGTTACTGTCATTCTGGGCCATCAGACGGAACAGGGAAGACTGGAGACCCTCTGATTCCTTTTTAAAACAAGGCTTATTAATTTTTTTTTCTGAAGGAAAGGTAATTTGCACTGGTTGCGTTGTCAGTTGTTGACAGGTTGCTGCAGTGTGCAGTCAAGCTTCTAAGCACTGTTTTGTTTTGTTTCCTATTCTTGGTTGGATTCCCCCTTTAACCTTATCAAAACAGTTAAATTTCTTCAACCTATCAAGCTGAACCATGTCAGCATCTTAAGATAGTTGCTGTTGACATGGCTGAGCAAAGCTGAATTGATCTTGAAACCCTCAGGACACCCTGCACAGCACGAATGCTCTACACTACCAGCACATGCTTGATTTAAAGTTCAGACCTTTCTAGTTCATTGCTGACAAAATAAAATATTTGGTACCACTAACATTATTTTAAAATCTTTCTGATACCACAGATGTTATCTCAGTAACCTTATATTGTATACTGGAGACAGGGGTGAGAATGGAGAAGGAGGGCAGTAATGACATGTTAGTTTGCACTAAAAATAAAATAGAACAAACCAAAACAAACACAAAGAAACTCAGAGAATGTGGTTGCAGTTGGGCTGTACCTGTCTATCTGAGAAAGCAGCAATAAAACGTAACGGGTGCTTGTTACAGGAGAACAGCACAGTGTGGCTGACAAGGCTTTCAGCTACTCTCCACGAAGAGCTTGACAAGTGAACAGCTCTTTTCCAAGCCATTAGACACCTGCACATTGGCATGTGAACCTATATTTTCCATTGGCAGGCATACACACTGGCCGTAACCTACGGATCACAAGAACTGCATAACACTTTGGATTTAGAAAATTAGGTAATGGGAAGGGTTCAGCATCACCCGGTCATCAAGAGAGTTTAGACCAAGGACAACAGATCTTAACTACTGATCCTTTTTAATTCATTCCTATGCAGCATACATATCTCCTAGCTTTTTAGGGAGAAGAAACTTCTCCTTGAACAGAAAAACATTTTGTTTTCCAAAGGATATTTGTTTATGTATTTACACGTCTGCCTATTGTGTGCATTGTGTACACTTTAGGTGGTTGCAGCTATTTAAAGAGTAGCCCACAGAGTGTTTAGAGACATTTATTGGTGCCATAGGTGGAGTGTAACTATTGATTTGTTAAACGGGACTTAAATTGCAAGGGTTTTTTTTGCATGAGAAAAAGAAGTATAAAAACCCACAGCCGCAACCTATGAAACAAAGGCCACCTAAAATGAAAAAAAAGAAAAAAAATTGCTACTCCTCACTGTGTGCCATAGTTCCTCGTACAAAAAGGGCAGCCTTCACGCGTCAGCTCTAGGATTCCTCCATTACCAATGGCATTAGTCTGGGAAGCATGAATGCCAGTGGAACAGAGCAGTTTCCTTGGTCTGGACCTTTAATACGCCTGCTCTGCCAGTGTGCAGAAAAAGGAGCTCCGTGAGCAGGAAGGAGTCGTCAGCCACTGATTTTTATGTCCGCTTGGTACAGCTCAGCTTAAGAAATAAAAAGCAACAAGTTCAGAGCAAACTTTATACATTGCAAAATACTATTTTTGTTACCACTAACAAAAATTTCTTTTCCAGTGATCTCTCACAAGTTCTTTGGGTTTATTTTTACAAAAAGACAGATTGGAACATTCCAAAAACTTACTTGTCAACTGAGATATATATGAATTTCCCACACAATAGTTAATGATATAGAGAAATTGTCCACGAAGGTTATAATATTATATGGGAAGTAGTTATGTGAGCCTGGATTGTATTATTGTGCTAGAAAACTCATATGACTTAGGAAGCAAAGACATGGAGTCTTGACAGGAAAAAATGTCTGTCTAAAATCTGTCTATTCTATGACTCAGTGAAAATAAATTATATCAGAGGGAGACAAAAAAAAAAAGCTAGCAGATAAAACTTGCATTTTAACACAAATAATGATTAAGAGGACACAAATTAAAATAGATTTGAAGAATGATTCAGAAATGAGAATCCAGGATATCATAATACCAAAAAAAAAAAAAGAGTCGTTGCAGGTAGCAGCTACTGTAAGTCATCATCTTATTATCAATAGAATACACTGGTCATATGGAACAATTTGCTTATTTGTTAAACTATGATTTGCTGGAACACTCTTGTATTAGACTCTGATTTCAAAAGCATTTCAGAACTAAATTCTCTTAAGAACAAGGAGGATTTTCTTTGTATACACATACATTTTAAAAAAACAGAAATATAGTATATTTTACTTAAAATCTGACCTTAATCATCTATCATTCAGCTGTTACTCAGAGGCAATCAACACACTTCACATTTTTCAGGTAGCATCCACAAGAAAAGACTCAAGAGAATTCTGTTGACTGATATGAGTGTAAATAGTTTGGAAAGTAAGTTTATGTATATCCACACTGGGATTCATAGGTGGAAGTTGCTTGTTGAAGTTTTATGTTAGATAAAAAATATTTTGAGATTATAATCTTGCATGTTGTCCCTCCCTTACTCACTCAACCAAAGCAGCCTGTCAAAAACGGTCGTGCTTTATGAAGTAGTTTTATTTCTGACTGCAGTGATAGTGATTTCTATATTGCTGGGAGTTTAGATTAGAAGCAATAATATCACATGCATTATCCCTCCTTTGTTTATTCAGCCATAATGCCAAGCTATAAAATACCCCACAATCTAAAATCACTGCGAGTGTACTCTGTGCCAGGCTTTTGTGTGTGATATGAATCAAAACCACTGGAATGAACACAAAAGCCAAGAAAAGAGCATAAAAAGAAAAATATCAGCATCCAGAATTCATCTAGAATTTGCAGAAAACGAACACTATGAGAAATTACTGCATGTGAGTGTCTCAGAAAAGAAAAAGACAAGGCTTTCTAATGTCAAAATTATGGGGATAAGCAGCTGGGCATTCTTTCCTTCAAAAAGTTAAAGAGGCCTCTTGAGGCAGTCTAGTGGTGTGTGACCAGCACCAGTCAAAAGGGAAGCATATCTATCAGAGAGAGATCTGATCCTGCTTGTTTCCCAAGATTAGAGTCATTCTAGATGATTTGGAAGGAATTTTAGAGGAAGAGGTGAAGAAAGTGTTGCTAGACCAATAGACACTCCCTGGCATTTTTCCTTATTAAATTAAAGCTTTTGAGGCAAAGCCTGTCACAGAGCCAGTGCTTGCTCCTTCCAGTGTTATTTCCTACCTGGGGACTTGAAGGACAGAAAGGGGAGCCTGGAAGAGTGAAAAGGAGCAAGAAGGCTAACGGAAACCACATTACTTCAACTTTCCAAAGTCAGACTGATGGATCAATATCTTAAAATATTCCGTCTCCTCTCAGTGTCAGAGAGCCTCTGGAGCACTCCATTGCTCAGAGCTGGTGAAAAATGACACCTCAGCTCTACCCCATTCATTATGCAATTAATCTCTCATGGAGAAGAAATAGTTGAGTCAGTGTGGCCTGAGCAAATTATGCTCTTTTATTGCAGTATCAACTAAGCTATCTCCATAACGTCTTACTCAACAAGAGCTGAATTGATGGATTTGTAAAACTGAAGCACAGTCTGTCACATATGAAATATCTTTTTTTCCTTCTGCTATTAACAATAGGCTTACATATCTAGAGAAGTCAAAGTTAAAAAAAAATGTCTGGCTTCTTTCACCTTAGGAGGCTTAATAATAAATGGCTGTGGAGTATTTCATATATTTTATAAGATTTTACTATTTTCTTCCTGCATGCATTTAGAAAGTTTTATTATGATATTTTCTAGTTTGCTGCAATGGGTGAAGAGATCAAAGGAGGACAGTATAGAGTAGCCTCTGTGTCCTGAAGTGAAATTACGATTCAGTTATTAGCTCTGCTACTCAGAAGCATACATGAACTAATGCAGCATCTATCCACTTTGCGTTATCTGTTGTGACAAGCCTCCGGGGGTTGATCCACATGAAATTCATTTCACATCTCATTCATTGAGTGCCTGGGATTTGAAATACCTTTCTGCTCTTCTAGGTTTCAATAAGCTAAACCGCACAGACTCACTGCCTGCAAAAAGTAAGAGCATAAACCTCTCCATAGGGATTGTGCTTTGCAATTTCCTGTGATGCCACCAGAGACGCCGTGACGTTCATTTCAGGAGTTATGTGTGTATGTACCTAGGACAAGGATGGCTTACCAAAATAAAATTGTATGTCTCAGAATAATGGAAATAAATATATTTTCTTGTACTCTGGAAAACAATGAAGCTTATATCATATGAAGTAAGAGACTGAAGAATTGCATACAATTTATTTTGGGTCTATCCCCTCACGCACATCTGCTCTCTCTCCCTAGCTGCTCGCTCTCGGAAACATGCAGAAGCTGAATTTTAAGACCTCTGCCAAGTTTCTCTGAAATTATGCAAGGTGTTCACCAGCTACCCAGGGAGAAAGAAAGGAAGAAAGAGAGAACCAATATCCTAACCAAAATGAAACATAAAATGCCAATTTATGGTTTCAAAGGAAATCAAAGCTCATTTATGGGTTTTTGACAAATTTTTCTCTTTTGGTCACTGGCAATTTCTTCAAAACACATGATACTAGGGAATTTAAAAACAAGCAAAGAAGCATAATAAAACTGTGGGACTCTTTCACACAATAACCTCTCTGCGAGTGTTATTTTCTTCTAAAAACATTTTTCTGTTTCTCAGTCTCTATAATGCTTCTTCTCCTATATGCATTCTGTTTTCTAGTGCTGGTTTTATAAATCAATGTTTGGTCTAGAAAATACTCCCTATTCCTTTAAACTATTGAATGCAGAGAATACACAGCATCTTGCAGATATTTTGCTAAACATTTTCTTCTTCAAGTTCTTACACATAATACTGTGTAACTTATAATGTACAATATTTTTTTCCTTGATGTTGAACTAATGATCAACTTTAATTTGGATGGCTGGCCAACAAAATACTGGTTACATTTTCTTTATGAAACAGCATTGAATCAACAATAAGAGTGCAGTGCAATATTTCCACAAAGTACTATTAGGGAAGACATTTTTTTCAAAGATATTGTGTGTTTTTTATGACATAATATGCTACACCTAAGCTGTCAAAAGCAAAGAAGTGAATGATTAAGCAAATTTTTGCTGTTAAAATTTTATATTATTCTTGAATTGTTTCATGCACATACAGATGTGATTTCTGGATCATTAGAAATGTGCTTCCTTACAACATAATAGTCTCAGTTCTTACACTGAATCCTTTGGCACTTACTTCAGTATCAGATGTTAATTAATAATACTCCCTTAAAATGTATTTTGAATTTTTAAATACTCAGTAACCGAATGTCCAACTGAATATACAACTCTTGTGAAAATAGATGCAAATATTGCTTTAGACATTTCATGAAGAATGTAAGTTTTATCAGTTTATAAGAGGTTTAGAGCCTACCTAGATTCTTATGTAAGCAGATTAAGCAAGATATTTTCTCTGTATTTTTTCTATAATTTTTCCATAATTTCTTTGTATAACCTTCCAAGGTCACTTCTGCTCAAGTTGGCAGAATCATGCTGTGACAAAACAGGTATTGTATCAGAAAGAACTGTTTGTTATGTTGGCAGATATAATTCATACCATCCTGAACTTTTCAATCCTGTGTTTTTGTGCCTTTGCCTTTCTTTTATGAATATTACATTGCATAAATCATGCCATTATTCAACTTTAATTTTGTATTTAAACATTTGTGAGTTTTTTTCCCCATCTTTTAAATTTCAGTTAGGCATTTCTGTCTGTTCTACAAATGGAGAAAATGCAATTAACTGAGAATATGTAATATATATTAAATGTATTTAACATTTAATATGTAAAAACACACATTTCAATCTGAAAAAAAAAAAAAAGGACATCTGCAAGTTCAGTAATACAACTCTATCAGTAACAATTTCTTAAAAGTAGGGCTTTCCTCTCACATGGAGTGTTTTCCTCTGTTTTGCTCAAAGTATGTTACCTGCAATATATTTCAGAAACTAAAAATTACAGGATCATTTCCAACTTTAATTTTTTTTCTCGAACAAGGTGTATTCAAGTTCCTATTGTGTTTTATTGTCCAGATTTGTAAGAGAAGAGGACACAAAAAAAGTTTCTAAAACATGGATATTAAGTGACTGAATGTTGGTGCCAGTCCTACATGCTGGCCAGAAACAATAGATCTGACTCCAGAACGGCAAAACTATAACATATTTGCAAATAATGCCAAAAAGAATGGAGAAAAACTGGGAAATTAGCACTGGAGACACTGAAGAAACAGATGTCTGGTTTTCCTTACGGAAGTAGGGTGTTCTGTAGAATAAAATTTGCCTTTCTTTCTTGAATGGGAGATAAAATTAAGCAATGACAGAACTTCAGGTGCGCACCCTTCCTTTCTTTGCCATCATTTACTTTGCCCCCATTCTCAAGGGCAATGGCTAGGGCAATGGCTTTTGGGGTGCACACCTGACAGGCAGAAATCCTTTCTCCTCTTCTTAGCTACAAATCAGAAAACAAATAAAATCCCCAGAGAAACCTTTCCAACCATGTCATCTCTTTGAAATGTGATACTGCCCATATTCATTACACGGGGCTTTTTATTTACTGCCTAAGGCAGCTGCTGGCCTGGCAGCCTTACGGGCTACAGTGCACCAGGGAAGCACCCAAATGACTAGCAAGCAGCAGCTGGCTTGCAATCTGGCTAAGCTACCATGGGGCTTTGCTTAGGTTTATAACCACTCTCTTGCAGCTTGACTTTTGCAAGTACCAAGCCTGCAGTGCACGCACACCTTCTGAATCTGCGGGCTTGAGCAGAATGCACGCATGAGAAGAAAACCTTCCACTGAGGGAGGTGGAATCAATGCCAGAACTATCTCCATCTATTGTAAATACCTTGTTAGAAGAGTAAAAGAGCCATTAGAGATGGACCCCCACCACCACCCTTTCTTTGTCTGGAATGACACAAATGGTCACAAGGCTGTCATTCCCCAGAGCTGATTTTGTATTTTGCCAGCCCTGACATGAAAGAAACAGTTGTAGTTGCTATTGACCAGTGAGGCTGAACACAGCAGGTCTCTCCTATACTGTGGTAGCATACCATTCTCAGCATGTGTTTTATGCAGTGATACTGCTCCTACGTGGAGACTTGCAAGCAAATAAAACAAGATATAAGACATATATTATCAGGAGGAGACAGCGTGATCCAAATTATTTTAATGCTTTAGCACATGCTGTCATCCCCAGTCTAAGCAGCAAACACAAAAAGGCAGAAGGTCCTGAACCAAAACGTATGCTCCCTGCTGTATGAGAGCTAAAGTATAGATGGGGATGTGTTTGTCTGCAGCTTAATAATACCCCAGAGGAGAGTTTTGTATTCAGCACCAAGGAGTATCAACATAACAGATGCTTTCCCCTTCAGCTCTACAGATTCCTTCAAAGTCCACCCTGGCCCTGGATTTCCAGTGTGTTCAGCTAGTCTGAGTCAGTGTCTTGAAAAATCAGACCCAATGATTATTGTTATTCTGTCCTGTTACTCCTATTTTACAAATCTGAATATACGCAAGACATTGGCCAGAGAAGCTTAATTAGCTAAGCCTGCAAATGACTTGTTGAGATTAAATTGCTTGTATCTGTGTAGCACTGTGATACTTACTTGTAGAGTAGTTTTTATCAAACATCTGAGATAAAAGCCTTTAGACCGCAAGCACCGTTATCATTCAGAGACATATGTCAACCCCCAAACTTCTAACTATTTTTAGGAAACAGAGTTGCATTAAAAGGCAAAAAGTTGTATATGCAGTCTTGAGACTGTGAGTTGCTTGAACTAGAGGGTCTCGTCCTCCTGAAGTGTCCAGTGACTTGTCTAGGACATGCTGGGTATTACCCAACATAATTATTAATCTCTTAATGTGAAACTTTTCCATCAGATTTTTTGGAGAATATTTTTCTTCTTACAGAATTTCACTCTTTTTGAAGATTTCTGTATACACCAAGAGCTGTAAGAAGCGTAAAAGCAACTCTGAGACTCATATTGTCAAAAATTTGCAGAGGTCTCACCACTGTGCCGCTGGAAGAACTGATGGAAAAATCTCAGAGAGTATTCTATTTTATTTTATTTTATTTTATTTTATTTTATTTTATTTTATTTTATTTTATTTTATTTTATTTTATTTTATTTTATTTTATTTTATTTTATTTNTTATTTTATTTTATTTTATTTTATTTTATTTTATTTTATTTTATTTTATTTTATTTTATTTTATTTTATTTTATTTTATTTTATTTTATTTCTGATTTCTTAAATAAAAAAGAAATACATTTATCTGCATGGAGAAGTCCTTTGTAGGACTTCTGTATCCTTTAGAAAAAGCTAGGATATAAGGACTAGGTTTTTAAATGTCTTTGAAACCTCACCGAATTAAGGGCAAGTTTGGCATTTAACCGTTTGGGGAGGATGTTGGCTCAAATTATGTTGTTTCCAGAGGAGCTTCTTTACAGGCTCGGTTCCAGTGAAATCTATGAAAAGAAAAAAAAAAAATGCAATTTGAGGAACAGACAACTCACAATGACGAAATACAACTGAGTAAGTTCCCAAGAGGCTGTAGAATACAGTATTTTCTGGAGGGATGTTTTATTCCTTTGTCTTTCTCTCTCCATGTTCTTAGTCCAACTAGGCAGGTTGGGAGAGAAAAGAGCAACAAAAAGACATTGTCTAAATGACATTACATATAGTACAGTGCACAAAAGGGCTCACTATAGCAATTTGTCTACTTCAGCCACAGCGTCCATGAGTTTTTTCTCTCATCTTCTGGCCTATTGAAAAAAGAAATAGGAGAGAGATTATATGAACAAGATAAAACAATCTTGTTGAAAACTAAAAACAGGACCTCCCCCACACTTTTCTCCCTCAAGAAGCTGACATTCATGCTCTTGACATTCACTTCAAAATGAGGATGTTTGGCAGAAAACTGGTGCAATATTCAAGTGTGCTATCACAACCAGAGTATCTGTGATGATCGGATAGAAGCGCAGAAAGGTGTAATCTGCTTGCATTATCTGTGCAAACAATTTCTAAAACAACCAAATGTTATGCACGACTTCTGGGACAAGCATGCAAATTGCCAAAGAGGATGTTGACTTGACCCTTAGTTACTTTACACTTTGGGAAAGCTTATCATGATGGTAAGTACTCGAACTGCACGCAGTACCTACCTTAACCTGATAATATTCTTGGATTACTTTTCAGATCTTCACATCTTTAGCAGCTTCTGTCACGCTGTAATTAAAGGACTACGGAGAATCGTACGAGCGGTCCTGGAGCTGTCGTTTGTTCCCTGGCAAGCTGGCAGGTTCTCATGGTAAGCCTCCTCTCTCGCTGGAGACTGTGCCTGTTGCCTAAGTGACCGGTAATCCACTTGAAGAACAAAGAAGTTGTTCCTGACGTGCCGAGGGACTATGTAGAAATGAGAAATATTTGACAGCGGAAAAATGTACATTTGTAGTAGTGTTGGGCTCATTCTTCCAGAGCGAGCTGAGACCACAGAAGGCAGCAGAGATCACTAAAACTCTTTTGCACATAGATTAACTTGTAATTCACTTATTCATACATATGGGAATACAGCTTCTCAGACCATCTTCCTTCAGCAATAATACGGTTTATGCTCCCGCTCTTGTGTTTTAATAAAAGTCATGAGATTAAAAATCCTCCCTGGTGACTGCTATCCCAGAGCTGAAATGTAAGAGAACAGATCATATACAGTACCTAGAAACCACAGTGACTGCATTTTTAGAAAAATTAAGAGATCAGTAATAATGTCACATAGCTTCTCATGGGATATGTTAATCCAGCTCAAAAGAATTAGCTTACTTGACTCAATTGCTCCTTTGAGACTTGCAAATAATGCACATTTAAGGAGTACATATTTGCATGGTATTAAGAATAGTGTCATTTATGCTTTCAGGTGTTCCATAATGTAAATTCTACATATGGAGAAAATTCGAGTCATATTTACATAGCAGCATGCTAACGCTGTAGCTGTTTCACAGGAGAAGCAGTGAACTTCCTTTTGTTTTGTGTTATACACAGTCCAGACCTGGACCATAAGAATGGGTCCCAGACATTGTAGTTATATAAATAAAGAATGAGATTTGGAGGTTACAATGAGTGTCTGGGCATCAAGAGGCTTAAGCTTTTATTCTACCTTTGCCTGACTAATCAGGTTAGTCATGTAAATTATGTATAACTGTCCCCTTGCTTTTATAAAGGTGGCTATGTCTTACTCTTGTTTTAGCTCCTCTGCTGCTCTTACTCTTCTGAGAAGTGCCTGGCATGTGAGCAATCCTGTAATTTCCAATAAAAAGAGATGCTACTCTGCATGAGCAAGAGTGGTGAAGCTGTCCTGAATAACAGAGGAATATCATCACTGCTTACTGGCTCACAGTTACTCTGACAGCTACATGTACGAGCATTATTATGGAAGGCCACAGAAAAAAACAGATTCAAGGACACACACACACACACATGTATTTTCTGAGAGACTGAGAAGAACAAGGCAGAGAAGAAAACCTCACGCTTTAGAGAAGTCAAGACAGTCTATTTGAAACAATGTGGTATTATCTCCTTTCAGTAATGGACAGCAACACCCAATTTAACAACCACTGCTTAGTATAGGAAGCTTAATAATTTTTAAGAATGCATTCAACACAAAATTTCTCAAACTGATTTCTTCCGCTGAATCTCAATGTGTTATATCCTAGATGTTTCAGTAGAATCTGCTATGTAACAGGCAAAATTTGTTCTGCTCCATAAGTGACATGTCGTGAAAAATTATTTAATGAGCTGCTGCATTTTGCATCTATATAAATAATTTTCAAGTAAACATGCATTATGGATGATCAGTGTGTCTTCCCCAGCACTGAAAAATAGCCAGCAGTCTTGACTGCAAGAGATGCTTGAGGGTGTTGTGAAAACACAATGGTGTGGAGCATGATTGCACAGTAGTTCGTGTTGATCTAAGCTTGGCCCAGTCTCCCCATCCAGCCGTCCTTTCACACCTCCTCCCTTTAGCTGTCGGTGAAGCACTGACCCCTTTCCTGTATCGTAAGGCAGTTCCAGTGCTGAAGCCAACATGCCACACAGAGCAGTACTGTGGTCACAGAGGAACTCAAGCCACAGCAGAGACAGTACTGCAGGTAGGCATGTGGGGATGTATGGTCAGCACAAGGTGAAGCAGGAAAAATCCAAGTGAGACAAAACCAGACAAATCATAACAAGAAACAAGTCTCTACAATTGCTGGTTGAGGCTACTGGTACCACCAGCAAAACATCTGCAGTGGAAAACGAGTTCTGGGGACCTCCTAGAGGACTGTGAAGGGAAGGTATCAAGGTGATAGGGTGGAGGAGGCACAGAAATACAGCACAGCATGCCCCTGAAACAAAAGATATCCAAGAGGTAGCAGAAAGGGATATAGAAAAGAGAGGACACCTCTGAGCTCTTCCACCCCATACCAGCAAAGTCTAATATAAGTTTCGCAAGGTTTGAAATAAGAAATCTTTTCTTTCTTTTCTTTCTTTCTTTCTTTCTTTCTTTCTTTCTTTCTTTCTTTCTTTCTTTCTTTCTTTCTTTCTTTCTTTCTTTCTTTCTTTTCTTTCTTTCTTTCTTTCTTTCTTTCTTTCTTTCTTTCTTTGTCTTTCTTTCTTTCTTTCTTTCTTTCTTTCTTTCTTTCTTTCTTTCTTTCTTTCTTTCTTTCTTTCTTTCTTTCTNTCTTTCTTTCTTTCTTTCTTTCTTTCTTTCTTTCTTTCTTTCTTTCTTTCTTTCTTTCTTTCTTTCTTTCTTTCTTTCTTTCTTTCTTTCATTTTTTTTCCAGCTAGTCAAGTAATCCTTTAGGAACACAAATTCTTCTTCAGGTCAAGTTTTGGCAGAAGGAAATTCCCCAACCAGGGCTGCATCCAGCCCTCACAGAATGTGTACTTGTGGTATACTTGGTGGATGATAAAATGCAAGTAGATTCAATTTATTCATGTCTTTCAAACCTAGTCAGTTCTCCCTGCCCAGCAGACCAAGCAATTAAGGTCATCTAAATTTTCATGCCTCACAACATAACAGTTGCCACAAGAAATTAGGTGTTTGTACTCCTGAGCACTGGCCTGGTACAAGTAGCCCAACCCCTAAGCTTGCTGATAGCATCCTTATGCATATGACACCTAATTATGTGTCGCTTGAAGACATTTAGGATTTAGGATAATCAGCTCTACCATAAAATAAGCTGCCCTAGATTCTGTTCCAA
The DNA here is from genome assembly GCA_003342815.1 of Eudromia elegans. Taxonomy (NCBI): domain Eukaryota; kingdom Metazoa; phylum Chordata; class Aves; order Tinamiformes; family Tinamidae; genus Eudromia; species Eudromia elegans. The sequence continues at coordinate 695,629 of PTEX01000151.1, read as the reverse complement.
TGACTTTTGGGAAAAGAGAGAAGTATTTTTGGAAAGCAGATTAAAGACTTTCAAAACATTAATTGTTTAACAGAAAGATTTTAAACTGAGGGGGACATACCACCAACCTTTGTAAAAAGGCCTTAGTTGGTATTTGAGTTACAGTCTGATTCCATTAAAAGTTCTTAATTCAAAAAAGAGGTTTGCATGTATGAACAGGAGTCAGATACTCCTGTTCAACAGGTGAAGACATGTTACTTGTGCAGCAGGCCTAATCATAAGTGCTTGAAGACGGGGCTGATAGTTTTGTGCTTCAGTCAGCAGTGAAAGTAAGCAAGAAGTAACGGGCTTTCTCCTCCGAGCCAGCTCAGTTAAACCACTGAAAGAGGGAAATCTGAGGGACTAGAGAAGCATGAGGCACTTGGAAAACCTATACCTATTCCCAAGGAGAAAGAAAAACAAAAATAGTATCCTGAGTCCTGATACCACGTTGTTAATGCTAAGAAGCAAAGTCAGATCTGTTTGTACCTTGGGTTCATAGTGAGGATATTTGCTTAACGTCTAAGAGCGATGGTGAGGTGTATTCTGCGGTACATACTGTTAAAGCTCTATATTGCCCAACCTCTCCCCACCAAAAGAAAAAACGTATTTCAGTCTCTATAAGGTTAAAAAGGTTAAAAAGCATCCATATCTGGGAATTCTCATAGCAATAAGCAACGCTTATGTCAGATATTGAAAGAAGATGTTGCTTCTAGAGCTAGACCTCAACCTTATCACCCAGAGAAGGAAGAAAACAGCTCCACAAATTGCCTTCACGTAGAGGTCTGCTCTCAAGCACCTAGTGATATCCATTCAGATGGGACCTGTCAGTGAAGAAAACATTCTGCCAGGAGCCAGCTGTTAGTAGGCAGCTTGCTCCCCAGGTCTGTCACATGCCCAGCAAAGTTTGCAGTAATTGCACAAAGATGTTTCTGAAAGGGTTTCTTCTATTATGCTTGTCAAAACTCAGGCATGTTAAATACGAGCAAAGATCAGGACAAAAGTAACATATGTCCTAAAGACAAAATGCTGTCCAATTCTCCTCCAGCTACAAATCATTGGCAACAATTTCAAATTCTCAGCAGATCATACATACACAACACATCCTTCCATATCCTAAACCCTGATGAGTCTATCATTCTTATAGCATTTGCAGTGTTAGGTCAAGATAAAAGAACATACCAGGCCTGTGAGGCATGAACAGATGACAAACTCAAGAAGTTTGATTTTGAATAACATACCAAGCACTTTATTTGGAAGTCAAAATAAAATTAATTTTTATGTCTTCATTCCTTCTGACAATGGTCACACTACAGCTCAACTTGCTGGCTGAAAACCCACTGCTGCCACCCAGTGTTAATATATCCACATCGGCCTGAGCTTTTTGGGAGCAAGCACTGGACTTCATGTGCAAAGCAAAGAGTGTCAAAAAGGGTTTTTTTCCGGAAGCAGAAAAAGAGGAAGAAGGCAGTGTATGTCCGTATTTAACGTTAACATGTGTGGTTGTATAGTGCTGTGAAGGTCTTCAAATAAATTCTGAGAAATATTAGGAAAATGGTAGTTCAATTGTTGAATATGACAACAGCTAATGGACTATTTTATTTAATTGTGACTCATAAGAAGTATATTAAAGCCCCATGAAATGAACAAGGAGAAAGTGAGTAACAACTGCATACCTTTTTTTTTCTTTCAGGTAATTCACTTTATTTCAGGCTTCATTTCATGGATTTTCTTTAGCAGTGCTGCTTTGCTAAGCAAAATAAAATGCTTTTGTTACAGCCCAAGGAATGAGCTGCAGGTTGAAAGGCAAATTTAGAAGAAAAGCATAGCTTTATTGTGATTTTCCAGGTGATCAGTAATATTCAGGAGACTAACTTACACTGCACTTCAAATTGATTGTTTTACCCAAGATAATTAAAACTTACATTCTTTGAGTGTGGCAGCTGCTTGTGAATGTCAATGTTTTGGCCAGAAGGCTTTTCTCAAGACAATACACAGGCAATATCACTTAAAATGCTATCCTGTTGGGAACATGTTGTGATTGAGAGACTTCTGCTCATCAGACTGTCTTCATTATTATCAGTTTTGCACTGAGTTATTCTTCTGTGACTGGCTTAGTTTCATTTTGTTTAGAGGAAATCAAGCTAAACATTGTTTTCTCTCACCTCCTCTAGAGAAACAGCAATGCAGGAATGGGAAAACAGGAATGAGAATTTCAGCTCTGTGGAGCTTGTCTTGCTATTAGTGCATAAAACAATGGAGCTTTTTGATTGCTAATCTGTTATCTATCACATTAGAGCATAGGGCAGGACCTCCATTGTCCTTAAAAACAACATGGGCCACAGAGGGTGAGAAAAAATAAGAAAAAGGAAAAAGGAAACAAAAAAAGACTTACTAGCAAAATAATGTTACACAGCGCTAAGCACTATTACTTCCTGGACACTCCTAATTCTGCCCCCTTATTTGACATAACCACAGACGTAAAAAGGGGAGACCACTCAGGGTGACTTCACTCTCTGGCTACTCCAGTCTCAAGCTACTCCCCTGCTCCACTCAGGCACCAGCTGCTTCTCTTGCACTGGCCACACTCAGTGACTGGCTCATCCTCTCGTGATTCAGTTCAGCACACAAAGACAGCAAAAAAATCACTGTTTTACTGGGTTGCCTTTAGCAAGAAGGAGCAGGCCAAAGGGAAGCAAGGAGACTAGGAAGGCTGAGATCAAGGGGCAAGAGTTTTTCTCCTACTGCAGTACCCACAAGCCACACAAATCCAGACTATCTGTGCTTTGATTACAAACAGATTTATTAGTTGCCAGCTAGAATTTTCAAGACTGTTGAAAAGCATCTTTACTAGACACCAGCACAATCTTCCTTTCGGCAAAGGAGTTACGGTAGGTGCCCATACAAAGCTATATTTGGCTGTAGAATTTGATCTAAGATTGTGACATCCCCACCAAAGAAACTGAAACATCTTCTCTGATGCTAATGTATTTGAAGATGATTAAGAGTTCTCACAGGAGCACTATGTGTCAGTTTTCAGGAGCTGTTTTGATCTAGCCTGCTCAGAAATACACAAGACGACACCTACTTATGAAAACTTACAGAGTCACCATTTGAGCTTCTGTATCACAACAGGGTTCCCCAATTGCACCTTCTTCTCCTCTCCTGGAGAACAGAGGAGAAGAAATACCTTTCTTACTGCAAGCCCTCTTGCCATAAGTACCATCTTAATCATGTTAAAGCTATTCAACTGTGAATCATATATTTTCCTTGAGTCGCAGGATCATTGAACAGTTCCTCAGAGAAAAGGGAACTCTAGAAAACATCTGCCCAAATCTCCTTCTTCATAGTAGGACTGCTATTAGGTAAGGCGATTCAGGATACTGTGTAACTAAGCACAGTTATACAGTGAGCGATACACAGGTCATATCTAGGCAAATCATGGGAAAAGCCCTAGAGAAATGAGATTCCCATGGGAAGGTCACAGATTAATTTGAAAAACAATATCCTGTGTTTCTGAAGTGCCATAGAAGTATCTGGATGAGCATGCCAAAAAGGACCCTTTATAATGTAGGAGCTAATCTTCTAGATAAAAAGAAGATTTCAACATTGGATTGAAAAGGATGGCTTGCCCCTCTTCTTCATTATAAATTGTGGCCAACCCTGAAACCAACCCATTTATGCTGGAATGAGAATGCAAGTAGTTACCCACATTCAGTTGATATGAGCTCACATATACCTAGAAATCTCCTTTAGAAAGAAGTGTCCAGGAACAAATATTCCAGTTAAGATATTAGTGATAAGCAAGTCATCTTCATTTCAGTTATAACTCCTTCTCAGAACAACAGAGGAAACTGAGATCCAGACCTATGAAATGTCCTTCCTGTGGCCTCATTGACCAGTGGTAAGAGAGTCGGAAATCTGAAATCTGGCCACTTGAAAACCTGAAGGAAAAGTTCTAGAAAATTCTCTTACTTCAACCAGTTCTGAAAGTGGTAAGTCCTGGAGTGGACAAATACCCCAGGCCCATGTGTCTTCTCCCTCCCATCCCTCCCATCACTCTACCATCCCTTAATATGTATTTTGTTACCATGGAAGCCTTTGCTATTCTAGAGTAAAATGAAAGCTACTGTTCCATTGAAAGCCATTTCTTTCAAAGAAGGAAAAATAACAGCTTATTTAAGCTGCCATTATCTAATTGCAGAGTTATGGCTGAACTTCTACCATATTACAGAAGATCTCTGTGAAGATAGGAAATTAATTTGCAATGAAGGAGCAAATAAAGTGTTAACAGGGTTTGAGCACAAGCAGTGACATCCTCTTAAATACCCATTAACTATTGCTTCATTGATAATAAATTATGATAGGGCATGTAATAACTACCTGAATATCAAATGACTTTCTTATGAGGAGTAGTCAAGTAAGAAGAACGAAATGAATTCATACTAGTGAGGCACAAATGCTTTTCAATAAAAGAGTGATTCAGGAAACCATCTGAAACCATCTTTTACTACATTACCTTCATGATCCATCCAAAGACATAATAAAAATGCAAAAGAACAAAACGGAGTGTTCTGTGCTAAGCACAGGAATACTGGATGTGATCTGCAATAATTGAAGGATCATCATTTCTACAGTCCAAAAGGACAGGATCTAAAATTTTGGCCAGATACATGCAAATCCCTTATCAAGTTGAAGAGAGAGAACACTTTGGACTTCATTCATAAGCTACTGGACCACCATATTTACACCAGTCAGGAACAACAATCATGACAGGAGCCTGCACTGCCTGGTTTACAAAGTGTAAATGCTGTTAAGTTTTATCCTATAAATCTCCAAGTTTTTGAGAAATCTTTGAACACACGAATGTTCATGTAACGTTTTGATTTACCAGTAGAGGCCGCCACACACTTCGTAAAATTATGAGCCCAATATGGTCAGTTAGTTTATTCACTTAGAAATCGTGTGAGGACTACAAACTGGATTGCCATCGGTTCCACACTGTTGCTCTGACATTTTAGCAGAACGACTGCTCCTTCAGCATCTAATGCTTCCTCACATATTATTTTCTTACTTTATTTCCTCTCTTCTACAACCTAGAATTTAAGCACATTTCAGATATTAATTAGTCTCAGGATTCCATCTTTGCTATCCTTTCCCTTGTGTTTTTGCTAAATAGCATCTTGAATGTTGTCTATAGCTTTTCTTAGCTTACAAAATCACTGAGGCTGCAATACAACAAGGTTTGTGTACATGGTATACCGAAGCATCCAGTGAAAAAGATGATAACTTTTTCTCTTCGATGGTATACAACTCTACATTTCTCTACATGAGTATACAACAAAAATTCAATGTAAAAGTGTGCGTCAGCTTCTTGTCTCGCTCATCTGAGACACAAGCTGGTATTTTTTTTAGGCCCAGTGTTACAAAACTCAGCTTTCCAGATATGTTTTGCACACAGTATCCTAGGACGAAAGTATTTCTTCATACTAAGTAAAATAGTAAAGTTAAAGTTAGAAAAAATTCCAAGTGTACACAAGCTAGAGGTCATATTTGCGTTATGTTCATACATACATACTTGTGATTTTTTCCACACTTATTGCCACTCCAGAGGTATGTTTGTATTTGTACAAAGACTCTTATTTCAATGTTTGCACTGGTAATAAATAAATGAAAAAACATTTAAAAAATAGAATCAACCTAATGAAAATTTCACTCCTGGTTGAAATCCATGTATCGAACAAGCATTCAGTTAACAATCACAGGAAAAACAAAGAAAAAATATCTGCTGCTGCTTCCTAAATCCATCTTACTGGGCCATTGTCTAAACCCTGCTAGCAGAGCCGGCATGCCAACATATTTGGGATTTCTTTCTGATGAATACAGTACTGCTAACATACTGAGCTGATCAGTGTAAAATGTAAAAATGCAGATGTGTCCGAAAGTCCAATAGACAGCGAGACAGGGACCTTCACCCATTAAACGGTGCTGGCAGAACTCCAGTGTCTTGGGTGGCTCTCTGCAATCTATTAAATGCTCTTTCTGGAGGAAGGTGTAAATATCCTGATATTTAAAATATACAACATACTTAAAGGCATGCAAATGGTATTATAGAGAACAAAGTATGTCTATGATACTGGAAATGCCAGACAGGATGTTGAGAACCGAGGTGGAAAAGGATTAACAATGAATGATAAAGATGGTAGACTGTTCATTAATGCAGTTTCTATGCAGAATTATTCTGAAGATCAAGCTAAAACCATTTTATACCGTATATCCCCATCCTGAAATGAGGATAATGCATCAGGTATTAGACTTGCTGAGCCACTATACAAAATGTGAAGAATGTCTTCCCTTTCCATAGACAAAGAGCAGCATTATGTAGTCTCATTCAGAATGCTATCTAATTTATGCCGGGAGAACAACACAAAACAGGAAGAATGAATAAGAATTTTAAAAGCTTATTCTGTTTTAACTTTAACATTTATAACTCCCTGGGTTTCTGTGTAGAATGAATCATACATAGCTACAGTGAAAATAGAAATGCGACTGAAGTCTCTAAAAGCAAATATAGTCTGAGTGTCTGAGTGTCTGTGTGTATACACATGTATGCATTTTTCTTCTACCTCCTTTGTTCAGTAAATATTAACTGACCTCAGAAAACAAAAGCAACTAAGGAGACTTCTGTTGCTGACAACAAATCTTTAGACATTCTTTAAAACTTCCCAATCGTTAGCTCTGCGAAGTAGTAACTGCTTACTTAAATCATCTGCACCTTCATTTAAAGTAAGATTACACTTCACTCTTTGTGTGAATACAGACGTAAATGTGTGCAGCTTTATTGTGTTAAAAAAAAGCCAAAATAATTTATCTACATGTAATGAAAACTTACTAACACAAATAATGGGATTGACAAAATTCAAATTGTTAATTCTGGTTCTTTGTCAGACACTGTCAGACACCCTCAGTATGTACTGCTTATCTCAAACGTAGGAAAAATCATCTTCAGAATAGTTTTTTTTTGGGTGTGGGTTTTTTTTTTTTTTTTTTTTTTTTTTTTTTTTTTTTTTTTTTTTTTTTTTTTTTTTTTTTTAAATCTACTTCTTTGGAAGTCTGTATCAGATCTCATTTCTCTTACCAGAAGCGAGTTACTTCTAATTTCTGGTCTGAAGTTATCTCTCAGAAAATGTGCTAAAATTGTCTGTTAGCTTAAATAGCTTTTCTTCCTTCTCAGAGCTTTCTTCTGTGGTACATGAATAGTGACATCCCTTCTCAGTCCTGTCTAAACCTGGCATACGCCTCTTATAAAATAGGGTGTAGGTCCTCAATCACACTAGTAGCTCTTCTCTGAACCCACTACTGATTTAACATGGTGAGAAACTAGACTGTGTCTAGAATTTCAGATGAACTCTGCAAAGGTCTTGCACAGTAGTATCACGTTTCTCTTTATTGAAAATACAGTGCCCAACACATATATCTTAGGCAAGTATGTTTTCTTCACAACCATATCCTACCATAGGGCTTTCTCATTTCTAACTGATAAGATTTTGTTACCTTTTATTTCAGTTCTTTTGCTGTAGTTCTCAAGGTCCTTCATTACTTGTGCTAGTTTCTCTGGTTTCTCCTCCCAAGACTGCTTATGCCTCCCTAAATTACATCATCACAACAGGTACTCATTACCACTACATTTACCTGTTCCTGCCTCAGGCTACTAAAGCCTAGTTTTGAGGTACACCACAAGTAACTTCTCTGTGATCGTTTGCCTTCAGAGTCTACCAGCGTAACTAGGAGTTAAAAAGCTACTGTACATGTAGTTATTTATCATGATGGCTTTTACTACTCGGTGAGTCTGCTTGTCAATATCAGGATGAATGGTCCTGGATCATTGCTTAAATTAAAAGGAAAATTAGGGGACTTATAAATTACTAGCAATGACATTACCTGATAAAAATGCGTTAATATGAATCCTCTTTCCTTCTTGATAACTTATTTAACCTTTAATTTTCATTAGGCTTGACAGAAATCCAAGAAAAAACACGGTATTCCACCGTTCATGTCTGTATAACCATCAGGTTGGAATAGACACATTAGCAGAGACAAACCCCCAACACTCCTCTAAAGTCAAATTCTCTGGGACAGACGTTCAGGGAATGTGGGAGGAAGGGGAGAGCCGTGAATGAAGATGAGCTACATCTCAGTAAAGACAACTGTATATGTTTAAAAATTTTAGCAAGCTCTCAATTAATGCTAGAGTCCCAAGACAGGAGGCTATTTAAAGGCTATTTTAACTTGGCTTCCTAACAAAACCTAGGAAGACAGGGGGCTGCAAAAGAAATAATAAAAAAAATACAGCGATGAAAGATTCATACATATAGCTTAGCCTTAAAAAGAAGATGTAGCATGAGTGATATTGCAGATTGTTTTTGCCCTTGGACCTAGCCATGACTGATACCTATAAATTGAAGAGGGGAGAAAGGGAGGCTTAGGAAGTCCCATAAGTCACCTGTAATGCTGGCTTAATCCTTTAAGTGTTGTTTCTCTAGGTCTGTGCAAGTTTTTCCACCTTCAGAAACTCAGTCAGGAGGTGCTTGGGTGGTGGGAGAACATGAGGTTTACCCAGGCACCAGTAAGCAGACTGTGTCCCAGGTGTTGTGCCGTGAGGACTTCAGAGAAAATCTCTCATTGCCTCCAGAAGTGAAACGCCAGCTCCACACTGCACTGCTCATTAACCTGGGGTTGCACTCACTCACGCATGTAACAGGTGTGAAATAGTACATTTTTACAAATAGAAATATGGAAAAAAATCAGAAATATTCACATGTCTCCATGATACGTATTGTAGAAATAGTCCTGGTGACACCACTGAAGAATGCACACATAATATTCAGTCACTGTTGGATAGTAGACATAAAAATTCTAGCTTGGATTGATCTGGGCTCATACGTCAAAGGGCAAACAGAATGAAAGTAGCAATTTCATTACTGTATCTGTCAAAAGAATGTATTAATTGATCCAAATTCTTTACTGTCTTTAATGGATTGAGCTGCCAGAGAGAATTAATGCCTCATGCATTCGGGTGAATTATAGGTTAGGATGCTCACAAGCTTGTCAGAAGAAAAATCGTCTCTCCACAGTGAAACTGATGGCCAAGGTTAGCTCTTTCAAGTGCTGAAGAGACATCACGCTATACGAACATCATTAACATGGATATTTTTCTTCAAATTTAATCTATCTGTTTCTTCAAATTTAATATTTCCTTCTATAAAACTTCAAAGAACAATGATACTACAGAATGTCATTTAAAGGAAAGGAAAGGCCTTCTGAGTATATTGGAAAAATAAACCAAACATACCAATACTTCACAGTGATTGTGCTCACTATTTTCCTACAAATTAAGAGAGTTCCAGGCACAGAAAATAAATAGCATCTCTGTACAGCCTCATCAAATAGAAACTTATCAAAATAGGATAGAAACTCCTAGTAAAAATAGCAATGACTGATCCTGCATGTGGACACAAGAACTGAGTTCTGGGTGAAGCTCAAGGGCCGAGCTTCTCACAGCTTTATGGAATTCATTGGGATTGGCAGGGACTGCTGCTAGTATGGTGAGAATGCAATGAATGGACTCTTTAACTCCAACTGGTATTTTTTGTGCTTTTACTATAGCCCACATCTGCAAATCTCTGCTTAAAAAGACTTCATTCAAGCCATATATATACATATATACATATATATATATATCTTGAGGCAAAGATATTTGAATCCAAATCTTCAGATTTAGATGAACGCAAACACTACAGCTAATTAAGTTGCTGTTGAAAACACTGTCCCCTCTTCTCATCACCTCTCAGAATTCTCCTGACAGAGGCCTTTATAAAGCTTTATAAATGTGCAGCGGAATTCCAGGGATCTTGCCATCTCCCTTCAGTCATAAGTGACCTGACAGGTGGTGCAGCTCAATGAGGGGGGCCCCAAGCAGGAAAACAACCCAGTCACCTGTGGTTCTGCAGCTCTATGCCAGGATGAGGTGGGCTAGGGTGAGGTAGGCAACCTAACCCTTGCTCATGGATCACTTCCTTATTACTTGAAGGTCTGGACTTTCCAGCAGTGCCTGGACCAGAACAGCCTGCTGCTAGCCCAGGCCAGGGCATATAGGCCACAGTCAAAGTGCTCAAGCAGCTCACATAACTCAAAAACTGTCCATTGTTGCCCTACACTTAAAAACTCATTGGATTTCTGTTGCTGTTTCCTACCTTCTTCCTACCTCCTCATTACATTAATGAGGAGAATGCTTTTATTTAAAGCTTTGTCATGCATTTTGTCAATCTGTTAGCTGCCTGTGCTGAAAGACGTAAGGCTGCACCATGGAGGGGCTGAGCCTTCACAGGGGTTATGTTGGCATACCTTAGCAGAAAAGATTGCAATAATCCCTAACTCAGAAAACCTAAACTTGAATTACAGACACATTCCTTTCTGCAATTAGAAAAAGCATCCAAGAATAGAGCAACATCTGAGAATGAATCCAATAGTATAACCTAAGCAAGGCATGACAGCAGTCATTGCAACTTTAGCCTTTCTTCAAAGCAGTTTCCATTTTTAAGCAGTTACAAGTCTTATGGCTTTGCTTTGGACCAGGATCTTACCATCTAAGCTCCATTTATCACCAAATTAAAGGATCGTTCATATCTGACATTTAAGACATTTTAAACAGATGTTAGGTTCTGCAACACAGACTTACATATATGCTCACTGATAGGAAGGAACATGGCATTTAACAGAAGTTTGCCATGTGAGAGCTATTGGGGGAAGTTCCTTATAATCAAACGCAGACCTGTCACAGAGAAATGAAGAAGAAATTTTGAAAAGGACAAGATCTCCCCACTCTCCCAAATCTCTCAGGCAAGTCAGCTGCACCAAATGCCACTGAAAGCTGAAACGGTATTAGCACTAAGGTCTTGTCTGCTTAAAGCCATAAATAGATCATCCATCAGCAAAAAAGGGCACTCTCTATGCCTAAGTTAGCATGAAACTTCACTGGGATCCAGTGAAGTCAAATGTTGCAGAATTTGGCTGGCCACCAGCTCCTCTGTAATGATGATGTGAAACAAGATATTTCCGGAGCTGTGGAGGTCACTTGTATCAAAGCGGTGGTTTCCTAAAGTGGAGCTGGAGCTATCAGTTAAGAACTGAGCCAACGATCAAAGTAAAAAAAAAAACAAAAAAAAAAGTTTTAAGATCCCTCCCTGATCTGCAGAATTCTAACTGCTGTTTTAGAGTCATTTTTCTGTGAAGCAGAGAAGGCCTGAAGCTATTTTCAAAAGCCTCAAAAGCAGGAAATCCTAATAGGGTAGCAATGTGCCACTGAAACATCATCTTGAAGGAGTAGTAGGCATCCAGGTCTTCAAAGTGACAGTGAGAATTCATAAGAGTCCAACAAAAGAAACCATTTCCCAACCACTAAGTTACTGTATCTGCATTTGGCAGCATTTCTAATTATCTTTGTCCTGAGGTTGTAACTAAACCGCAAAGCTTAAAGTAATGACTACATCTCAGTATGCATCAGGTACTTTTTATTAAAAATCCTTCATGAATTAGATCTGTCACGACGAGAAATTTTTACTTAAATCCAGAGGATATGCATCTTACCAGCGACTTCATAAACTGGACTTCTGGAAATGGGATGCGCCCATACCAGACTGTTGTCTTCAACTTTTGTGCTTACAGAAGTGCTACAAACAAATTAGCAGTAATGTTTTTCCAAGGTTTGTTAACCCTGCTTGCTCAACAGCTGCTCCCCTTTTATTATAAGACTGAAAAGCTGTGATGACCTCAGTATTGCCAGGACTTGGGGACCAAGAATTCTAAAAAGGTTTAGAGCAATTTTCCCCTCAGTTAAGGATGATTGGCAAATATCAGCAGTCTGAGGACATTTACCTCATGTGATGATGAATGCCACAGACATACAGTAAATAGGGCTGCTGTGAAATTTAATGGCTGCTTTAGGTGCTTCATTTCTTATCAGAAAAGGTCACCCATTGTCTTAGCTCACATGATTAATGTGAGCTCCTGTGTCTTTATGGGATATTTCTACAATATGTGCTTCGCAAGTGACTGTTTGTTCGTCATTTCAGACTATACCAAGGTTTACTATTCGATGTGAATTTAGATTGGTTGTTGAATATAAGCATTTTTTTTCCAACAGGCTTGTGTAACCTGTCCTACTGGGAAAAGGCCTATATCTGGGGACAAAGCAACACTTGCAGCCCATTTCAGTCCAATTTACTCCAGCAGGGTTGCTGAAATTCATGCTTCAAGTGCCGTTCTAAATGAACAAATTACTAAATTCATGCAGCAATTCTTTACCTGTGTTCTGTGAATTTGAAACAGGATATATGTATTTTATCATTGCTATTTTTCCTGAGGTTTGGGCAGCCTAATGCCAGCCATACAAAACAAAAACATCAACAAGTTCTAGCTTCCCCTTTCCACAGGTTTTTCTGTTATCTCTTTGAACTCGGCTCCTTGAAGTAGGCCTCATTAGTGGGACACTGCACAGTGAAGGACAGACCTTTCTTCAAAAAGGAAGAGAATGGAGCCTGTAAATTAGACCAAGGACAGACTAGTAGGCAAGGTCACATTTGATTTATGAACCACAAAGCTCCTATCTTAGTCACCTACTGTGGAGTAAATAGTTCATTCTTACTCTTACTTACTTACTTAACTCATTCCTCCAGATCATCAGTGGACAGACAAGTGAGGATTCGCAAAAATGTTAGTCATGCATCAGTCAAGAAAGAAAAAGATTAATGGATCTAAAAGATGAGATCCACGAGATCTCTAAGCTGGCTCTATTTCCTGAACAATTCATATTTCATAAACTATTCCATGTTTGTTTTAAATTTCCAATAAGGCCTTTCCTCCTTGTCGCTCAGGCTGTAAATATGATGATTATTTGATTATTTTCCCCTTTGTTTCACAGGCACTTAAAAGGAAGGGACTGAACAAAGAACCCTACACAACTGGGCTAAATATCTACAGCAGAAGTTATACTGCATATATGAAGTATATGTAATACAGATATATCCATACAATAAAATGCACCAACTTTAAAACAAGCCACTGTTACTGACAGGCTATCCTTTCAAACTCCCAAAATATTAACACACATGCAAAAGTTATGAAGCTTTCTGAAAGATAAGCAATTATGTAACAATTTTCAGATTATTAGGACATAGAATAAATAGGGAGGAGACATAAATTTCTCATATTTTAGGTCTGGGTCATAGCCTAAGACTTCCCACCTTGATTTTGCCTCTCCCCAATTTTGAGCACTGAGCTTTGTTTAGTTTCTATTTATTGCTGCAACTGTCCATATCCCCAGTCAAGCACAAGGATTAAAGCAAAAGAAATATCTCTTAGCAATGGAAAGCTTTTACCCAATAATCCGCAGGGTTTTACAACTACTTCTTCCACTAAAATAAGATCAGCTTATGTTGGTACACTAAACTGCTGAATATGGATAGCAATTATTTACCACAATTTAAAGGCATTAAAAACCTGTCAGAATTAAATCAATTCTTGGTTAAGTAAGGTACATTAATAATTGCCAGTTGATGAAACTAATATGGATTTTATTTTTAACTGAGAGAGAATGAAAATATTCATCTTCTTTGTCATTTTTATGGAGTTATTCAGAGAATGAATTATTGATTATAGGCACAGGATGAGTGAATAGACTGCAGATGTTTAGATACTTGTCAAATTAAGAAGTATGATTACAATCAAATGCAGAATTATGACAAAAAGGAGCTGACAGTTCATTGCCAGTGAAGAATGGGTGCAAACAGTTTAAAGTCATTCTTCAGAATTAGGCAAAATTTGGATTTGGATCAAGGTCCTGCATTATTCAGGAAAAAAAGACTCTCAAAAGCTAATGTTAAAACATAAAAAAAGAGATGTTTACCCGCTATCTTTCATAACGTCTTGGGTAACTTGTAAAGCTTTGAATTTGCATGCCTGTGTCTCGGTCACTCTACTAGAGAAAAGGCTGTGTCTTCTACGACAGGATAATGGTCAGCAAAGACAACACAATTTAATCTGTATCACAGCAGGGGGAAGGCCTCATACAGAACTGGGGCCGCAATATGGTAGTCATCAAGTACGGAAGCAACATTTTTGTCTCCAAACAGCAAACAGGCAAGGGATGGGAGGAGGAGCCAGAGCTGGAGTGGACACATAACTCTAAAGTTCTCTTTGATGTTGCAAATCTGCACTTCAGTGGGCAGGTCTCTCCTTGGAGGACATTGGTGAAATTAAAGAGTTGCATGTCGGAGTACCCTGACCAGGGCTCAAACACTATTTTTTGTACAAGTTCTTATCTTCTTTCTTTTTAATTATATATGTGGGAATTACAGTATCAGAAATAATTTTCCTGCAAATGTTTCCTTTCTATTAAAGGCATCCTGAAAGTCAGGCCCTCCGTATTATGGGTTATATGTTAGTAGCCATGATCTTTCTTTGTGAGATAATCACTCCAGTTAATTTTGCTTTTCAATTGCGCTTAATAACACTCTCACATTGGTGTGATTTAGGCAATAAAATAATAAAATAAATTGTTACTTTGGTTAATGTTATAATTTGTTGGTGCAGTTATGCTTGGAGATTATTCAGGTCACCATATTCATAATGATGTGCAGCAAACAGCTTTTGATTACTGGATATGCTAAAAGTGATCTAACTATTGATATACTGATATATTGACAAAACTCAAAACAGGTGAACAGGCTGACCAGAGAGGCTGTGGAGTCTTCTTCTTTGTGTATCTTCAAAACCTGCCTGGATGCCATCCTGTGCCACGTGCTCTAGATGTCCTTGCTTGAGTGGGGGGTTGGATTGGATGATTTCTAGAGGTCCCTTCTAACCTCAACAGTTCTGTGATTCTATGATTTTATATCTGGCATATTTTAATGAGGCCACTGAGAATGCCATACAAAGTATTTGAAAGGTCTTATATATATATTTATGTTTGTGTATGCTGATTTAATATTTGGTGATGCTGTTGCAAGTACAGGATTCTACGAGGTTTTTTTAAGTTCTTCGTGGTTTAATTTTAGAATCTCAAGTACCATGTTCATAATGCTAAATTAAAATTGTAATATAAGTCTAATTATATATGCGCCCTTAAAGAAATATGAAACATTAAGAATAAATGCAGGCTCATTTTTGTTTGGAAAAATGAATCTCAGTAGCTAGACTACAATTATAGCTCATCTCATGGTTACCAACCCCTTGACAGAGTTAAGTAATATTTTACACTAAAGGATTTTAGATCATAATTAGCATGCTGTATTCCAATATATTTCAGATCACTGAACTGACTTTTTTTTAAAAAAACAACTATTTTGATATAGAACTGGATTCATATGAAAATTTAAGAAGGTATTTTCATAGGAATTTACTATGTAGTGGGGACGCCTTTAGAATTTAATTCTCACATTTTCTGTCAAAATGAGATAATAGATGCTTGTCTTTTATAACCAAATAAATCCTAATTCTCAAAGAAAAAATGGGCACTGGACTACTCAGTGCAACAGCTCACTTGTCAGACCTTTGGATAAAACGCTGGTTAAGGAAAAGCACCTTGTAATGCATGATTTAACACTGCTGATTTCATTATAGTGACCTGAAAGAGACATTTATGATGAAGCGACTTAAGGCCCACTAAACTCTAAGGTCTGCTAAGGTCTGCGGTCTAAAGAGGACCTGATTGCCCTAATGGTGTTTGGTCCTCAAAGCCTGGCCCACAAACCTGACTGGAGTGACTGTTCAACACATAAGGCAATCAGGGACCTAAGCGCTGGATTCCTCCAAATCCTCCCACTTAGCTCAAACAGAAGAGCGAAGAAATTCCTCCTCTCATTCTCCCTAAAAATCTGGAACATCACAATACTTCTCCCTCTCGTGTTCACACAGATTTGATTGCAGTTTGAAGACGGCACCCGCCTCTAAATCCTATCGAGTAGGAAGGAAACCTCGGTCCTAGTGCGAAGCCTCCGTATTCCGGCCGCGCTTGGAGCAGACGGCAGGCGTGGGGGGCCCGCGGGAGCACCGTAGCACGGGGTGGGCTGGCAGCTCAGCTGGAGCCTGGAGCATTGCAGTTTTCCATTTAGAAGTGTAAATTATAGTTAAGTCACTGTTTGGATCCATGCCTAAGTTCCTTTCAAGCAATTTCTCTCCAGCTTCCACATATCTGGAGAGTTTTCCCCATTTCCACATTCAGGGAAAACGGGATTTCCCCTAAATGGGGAAAAAAGCTGCCCTGGGGAAAAAAAGTCTTCCCTAGGAAACATGGAGGAAATCAGAGGCATAATTGGTAGGAGCTGTGGATGACATGTGGCCCTTTTCCCTGCATCTGATCCATAGATGATGGCAGACATTTTCTTTGTGAGCTTCTCAGATGTAGGGGTAACCAGGGTATAAAAACAAGCATCTTTCCTGCTCCTGATCCATTTGTTGATCTGCCAGCCTTCCTCATCTCTTCATTCCTCAGTGAACAGCATCATCCCCTGCAGTTGTACATCTTCCTGGGACAGAACTGTCAAGGAGGGGAAGGGAACTTGCACATGGATATATCTTTTCAGGTATATATAATGTAGGGTGAAATCCAGACCGGTAGCGTATCTTATTCCCTTCCTTTATATGCCTTTTAATAATTTCAAAACCTGTCCACCTTCTCAACTTTTTATGGCTGTTTTTCACAGAACTTTTAATTAACAATAACTTTTCACATTAAAATTTAATTAATTTTTCCCCTATAGTGAATCATTGGTCAACAATTCACAGCAAGTCTTATTAAAATCCAATGTAATTACTCTCTACAAGGCCTGAGACATTACAAACACTTGGTTCTTATGGTCTCAGTGATTAAAGAATTGAATTTGCTGAATATTATTGTTAGAGCTTCACATCCACAGAATCAAATGTACTGGTACTTTGTGCTAGACTTGCAAAAAACACACTGCACCCAGCCAAGCTTCTGAACTAAATCCTCTTTATCAGATTGGAATTGGAAAGGACGGTGGAGTCTGTAGGAAAATTTGTAAGTGCCATTCTTCTTTTTGTTCTTCCTGCTTGGATTGCTGATTGCATTCTCCCCTGTCTGCCTCACTGGATTTTCCACCAGGGATTTACTACAACTCACCATACAAAGACGGAAATAACAAAATAATTAATGGGCCATTAACGCCTGCCAATTCTGAAGAGGTTATTTACCTGGAGCTTTCAAGTATTTCATAATTATTTGACATTACTGCCTGCTTTTGCCAAGTCCACATAATTCCATAAGCCTGCTGTAGACCACACAAATACATACCAGACTTCCAGTTATGCACCAGCTCAACCCAACTAGCATCTCTTCCACTCCATTTATGACACTCACAGGTGTTCCTTAGCATTCAGCATGCACTGCACTACTCATCACTTACCTGCCTTCCCTTCAGCGTCAAAGATTCATTTTGCTTTCTTTGTCCCTCCTTGCACTCACACATAAGCCACCGCTATATTGGCAGGGCACAAACAAACTGCAAGAATTTTGTTGTGATGTGTCACTGTGACCACATCATAATGGATTTGGAAAATAAGTAGGTAGAAAATTAATTATTTACAATATAAAACCCCCTCACCTTCTAGTCTGTGCTTCGGTAGTCCTGTATTTATAAAGTGGAAGCTCTCTTTAGCATAACTGTATTAGATGGAATGCCAGGAGATTTCTTGATCCTTTCTTGAGACAGAGATCCCAAGACTACCTTATGTGGATCAGTTCCCAAGTCTGCAGGAAGGTTTCAGAGAATGAAGAGAGGTCTCCACTGCAAGACTATTCAGGATTTCAGATTCAAGGATTTACTTATTTGTCCAAATCACACATAGAACCACACATAGAATCCTCAAGGTTGGCATGGACCTTTAGAGATCATCTAGTCCAACCCTGAATGATTCACAAAAGTAGATAAAAAGTAAAATTGAAAGTTATAGCATCTTAATAGAGGAGTCCTATTGGAATGCTTGGCAAGTCCTTACACTCACCCAGCTTACCATTAGATTCAAGAAAGAGAAGATTTTTTTTTTTTAAAAAGAAAGAGAAGGAAGATAATTTTCCAATTCTTGCTTAACTGCCACTTCAACAGTCAGCCTTCTCTAGAATGAAATTGCAGTGCATATACCAAAGTATGACTAAAGGATGGAGAAAAAGAAAATAAAAAGGACTGCTAAGTCACACTACTATAAGTCCTCACAGAGGAAAATGTACCAAACTTGCTACTATCGTAGAGGTTGACTATTTTTTGCAGTAGTTGCTTTGCTTTTCATTAGTGCTTGGGCCTCTACTTATTAGACCATTCTTGATATAGCAACACAACCAGGAGCCACATTTGGGCATAAGCAAAGAAATGGGAATGTATCAGGGGAGAACAAGAAGCCACAGCACCAGAACAATTTTGTACCCTGATGCTCTTCAGATCCTGGAATAAAACTTGAGGGCAAGAGGATGTGGGAGTTGCACAGAGGGTTATAGAATGATCACATGGAAAAATCAATTGCTACCAGAATTGCTGGTAGCAATTGCAGAAATGCTATCAGAATTTTAAGGTAATTGATTTCTCCTTTTTTTAATTCTTTGGTTAAGACAATCATCAGTGATAACCAGCATTAGTTATTTCCTCTAAATGTAAAGCTTAGTTCACACTTCAGCAGGATTTTTTACCACAAAAGAAAGAACAAGACCTTTTCTAAATCACAGCCCAGGTCTAGCATACACATTTATTGATAAACAGAAATAAAACTTGCACTTTCTTTGAAGACAGACAGAAGAGTGAGATGTGCGTGAAACTTGACAATAACAACAGTAGCAGTTCATATAGCTGAGGTAATAGTTTTAACTGCTCTGCTGCTTGTGTAAGCGCAAAATCATTCAGAAACATTCACTTCTGGTTTTGCAAAAAAGCAAAAATTACAACCTTAACCTAGAAATAAAGATGCCCAAAAATAACCTTAAGCCCACAGTAATCTTTCTGATGTGGAAAATAAAACAATTTTTCCAAATCTGCAAAGCTAGGTGAGACTCTCACACACTAAACAAAACACATTTCAGCTGGTTACATCATCCATCATGTGCTTTTTCTTAGCACATGAACACTTGCTTCCTTAAAAATACTTCCACAGTTAATTTTAGTGCCTGTCACACAACTCATCAGTAACAGACATCCAAAACGGCACAAACACAGCCAGTTATAAGCCCCATTATTTTATTGCTGAATACCACATGCAAATATGAAAATGCGATTGCAATCTGCCTGGCTCAGCATTGCTTAATATTTAGTTTAGATACTCTCTCCTTTACCACACATGAAACTACTTCTCTTTTCCATGTTACTCATTCCTTCTGCTTGCTTGATAAGTGCCCAAATGCATCCTGCAGCACTGGTGAAAAAGACACATGTAAAACCCTCAGAAGGGCCACAGCAGCACTTCTCAGAGAGAAATACATGACAGCAGTGGCAAGTGCAGAAATGAATTGGCTACTGCAGCACTGTCGAGGCAAGGATTAGTCTTTATGAAAACTCTATTATGGATTGTCACATTTGTGCCTAGGCAGCTGTGGAAACATATAAGCATCCTGACTTCCCATTCCCTGCCAGCTCACAAACACAAAGCAGTGTGGCTTAGGCATGGAGCACAGGACATGAGTGATATGGTAGAGCTTAGCAAGTGTGTTCCACTTAATGGCACATGGCACGAAGGAGAAGCTCCAGAGGTTTATGGTTATCGGGTTCTCTTAGGCAGATAGCTTTAATGTCACTCACAGCTCCGCTGAGGGAGCTCTTGTTTTAGCATTTGCAAGCTGGAGAGCTGGAGTGATTTCAGCATACAGGCTCCAGAACATGATTCACTACATCTAAAAGCTCAGCAGCACATACTGCTCATTCCAGATTCACAGCATGAACCAGGCCCACCTTTCACTCCTCATTTCGTGGGCTGGGAAATGCTGGTTGCACACACCTGGTCAGTGAGTGCCTCAAGCACCCGGTGAATTCCCATTCTCCGCCTGCACCTTCCTCATTACTCCCACTGCTGCTCAGATTGGCCATTACTGCAGAAGACGACTGGCAAACAGAAACAAAATAAATGACTCTTCTCTAAGGCAAACATGAGACTTTTACTGCAGTGTCATCAGCCCTATTCCATCCCTGATTTAGCAGCAACCCATGAAGAAAAGCACAAGGAGAAGCAGGATGCAAGAAGTGGTGGCTTCTAGATTCCAAGCTTCATTCATTCCCTAATCTTCCACAAAGCTCTATGATTTTTTTTTTCTTCTTAAGTAATGTGTATTTAGACACCACAAAAACATGAGCCTCTTTCTAATGCAGCTTGATAAAATAACCAAGCAAAAATGAGACACCGCTGTCTATGCTTTTCCACAGAAGAACAAAGCAAATAAATGACAGATGGTAGACTCATCACTTAGGCAATATGGGAAGCTGCTCAGATGCCATGGTCGTGAGTGCAATATAAGACTCTGGAACAGAAAACAAAATTAGATGTGGCTCTTTGAGGGTTTGAGTTGCATGGGGTGTTTTGCTTTGTTTTGCTTTGCTTTTTTCACCCCTTGGGTAAATTGGGATCAGGTTCCCCCAAAACTGAATGCATTAAAATGGTTGGCTTCATTTCACACTCTGTGTTAACTGTGCACCTGAAGCCTATTGATGTGATTTTTGAATGCTCAGATCTTACACAGATGCCAGAAAATCTAATCAAAATAATCTAAGAGGATTTAAAAGATATCCTGAGGTAATACTAGGTTTCTGTGCAGTGTCATTCTCTTACAACGATGTTCCTGCAACATGACACAAAGACACAACAACCCAAACCAATATCTGTCACCCAGCGCAGCCAAAGCCTTATTACATGCTGTAGTAATTTACGTTCAGCCCTTTTCTTTTAGATTTATTATATTTCCTCATTTTTTGTTGCTCTGCTTCCTTTCTTTGGTCGAGTGTCTACAACAGCAATTTAGTTGACCTGTTTTACTCCATAGACCCATTCCTATGAAGCTGCACTACCTGACATATTAGTAGTTCCTGGTATCAACTGTCAAGATGTATCTCTGCTAATTTATTGAGCTTGCACTTATGCTTTGCAGCAAATTATTACCCTGCAATATATTGACTATTTATTTTTCAAATCTGTTCAATAGATCATAAGACTTCCTCTACTTTGCTTTACTAAGAGACCCTATTATCACTTGGCCTGCTTTAAGTATTACTTCTCCATATGCTATAGACTATAAAACAGTCACAGTAAATATGTCAGTGAAAGTGGTTCCTTGATCAGCTGTTCTTCCTCTACTAACAAAGTTCCTTGTCTGGACAAGAAAAAGGCATTAAGCGTTTTTACTCAAGAAAGAAAACAAGTTTAAATCGGAAGAAAATAAACATCAGACAAAATGCATCACAGGACTCCAGATAAATTGTTGAATAAATACTGCCAGTAAATGGTTACTCATTTTATTGTTGCCAATCTAGTGTTTTTTCATTGTATAATATTGATATAAGAGACGACTGCTGGCAATTACAAGAAGAAAGACTGGAAGGATAAGGTCTAGCTAACCAGGCTGTAAACAGTCTCAAAATAAGGTTGCACATACAATTACCTGACAGTGGAAGAGTGTTAGATTATACTAAGATCATGAGAATAGCATAAAAAACAGCCTGAATCAATCCTATGCCTAACCCTTTTGAGGCTAAGCAGTGACTGATCCAGGGCAATATCCCGAGCTGCAAGCAGCAAGATTCCCAGGCTGCAAGCAGCCTTCTCAACCATAGATAGCAAGTAAGACATTTCCAGAGTGAAAAAGTGCTAGGAAAAGATCTGTATCCCAACCCCCTTGGCATGTATATACTCTATAGAAATGTAAAGCAAGAAGGGCTGAAAAAAGGCAACAACATAGCTCTATGCACTGGTGCTTCTAAGTTTGCTGTTAAATGGAGCGCATTTCTGCCTGGTGTGTATCACAGACTAGTATCATGACTGACTGAAGGGCAGCAGAAAGGTCTGTGACCTTTTGTAATACATTAAGCCTATCATATAGTATATTCACATATGATCAGTCCTAGAGTACTCTGTATTCAACCAAATCTTCCTGACCTTCAGGAAGTACCTGAACTTTAATATAAATCTGCCATGAAAAAATAAACAGATCCACTCTACTATCTTTTTTTTTTTCCCCAAATAAGTGAGGAAGCAAACAAATCTCTGTGTTCCCAGTGTCTCTGAAATTGAAGGGAAGCAATTCCACATATTGGCAGGGTGAGAACACACATTTCATGACTTCAGATTGGGGTCCACACTGTGTTCCTCCAGAAGTTAGCCAGTAGGGTGAGATATCAACTCAGAAATACCAACTTTTTTCATAATATGCAAATATGATTGTAAGACACAAGCTAAAAAATGTCTGAAAAATACTGGTGTTCAGGGAGTCTTGTGTTAGCTAGCTTTCAATATTGTTACTAATGAGCTGAATGGTGGAAAAGAGAATGTGTTTACTGAATTTACAGGTTACACCAACATGAGAAAAATGAAGAAGAAAGAATGAAAATCATAACAAATTGGAAATACAAAGTGAAAAACTGAGCTCCAATTTCTTAAGGGCAAGGAAAAGTTTCTAAGTTAGGCAGAAGCAAATCAGTTGCATGAGCACACTGGTGAGCATCTGGATAGGTAGCAGGTAGAGAAGAACCTCGTTTATGTGTCACCTGAATAAACAGTATCAGGCTCTTACTATAAAAATGTACGTAGAATATTGGACTGTATAAAAAGGAGCATAACCTGCAGGAACATGACATTTTTATTCTCTGTTCAGCAATTGTAAAGGTTGAAGTCCTGTATTCATTTTTAGGCATGCCATTAGCAAAGAAACGAGAAAAGAAAAAAAGAATGAAGTGGATACTAATAGACCTAACTTGCAACGTGAGGAATTCAGCAATAGACATCAGGGAAAACTTTTCCAGCAGTAAGTATAGTGAGGTAAGGAAATATAATATCTGAAAAATCTCCCAGAACAAGTTGGTATCTGTCAGCTAATGATACAAATATAGCTGATCCTGCTGTGGATAAAAGAATAGATGGGATGCTCTCTTGATTCTTTAATTTTTGGTGTATTAACTGTACTGAAAAAAAAAACAGGCCAAAAATGGCCATGTTAAATTGTATAGCTTAAGTTACAATGAAAAAGAAAATGCAAGGAGTTATTCATGCTTACTCTCCTACAACTTTTCTTTTTTTCCAAGAAAAATAGTCTCATGGAGAATGAGATGTTTCAATTTAAGTGACTCCAGCTGTGAACTAACGCTCAAATCTTTCAAGAAATAAGCAAGATCTCCACTTTGACTACTAATACTTGTGTAAAGACAGTCTATCAGTGCCCATGACTTTAATTCTTTTCAGACAGAGCAAGTCTGGGAGCATGCATACACACACGTGCATGTAAAAACACACATGCATGGCTACATTCATATGGTATTCAAGTTGTTTTAAAATGATTTTAAAGGACTTTGGCTTCACATCTTTACAGTGTTTTTAAGTAGTTAATCCCAGTTGGTATTGGTATTGGTCCCAATCTCAGTCCACTGAGGTTGAAAAAAGACTTTTATAGATATGGTTGCAATTGGTTCTTTGCGCTGAGTTACAATCTAAGCAAAACACCCAGTAAGCACACACAGAGATGGTTTTATTTTAAACTGTCTTCCTTTATCTCCAGCCAAAAACATCCTTCCCAATTATTATTATCCAGGCCAAGCTTTCATCTTCAGCTTATTGTCTAATATTATTGTAAACATGGGGAGAATATTTGTATAATGGATTACATTTTCCAACCTAAGCTAATTCAAAAAGTTCAAGGGATTTTGCTCAGTGTTACATCCAGTAAAGAGGCTATCACCTTTCAGCACAGCCAAGAATGGAAATATTCAGCTGAAAAAGTAAACATGTTAGTAAGTCATGAATGTGAACAGAGGAAATGATATTGTTTTGTTATAAAGGTCCAAAATAACCACTGACATGGCTGTAAACAAACCTCAAGTCTTCCAGTGACACACTGTTCTCAGTTCTTCTTATTTATCTTGCTATTCGGAATAAAAGAACAAAAAGAAACCAATTTTATACTAAATAGCTTTTTCCTTTTAGGAAGATTCTACAATGCTTTATGCTGGTTTATACAGCAACCAAATACAACCATGGAATGAAGCCAGAGTATCATAATCCCTGTGCCAATTTTTCTGAGAGACTGTGAACTGAAGGCATGAACCCAGCAACAGCACAGGTTTTCATAGAGCTGCTTGAAAGAACGTTCCCTTATGGCAGTGCAGTACTGTGGACTCCAGGGCTGCGATCGGACGTGTGGTGTCAAGGATCCCTCATCATGATCCCTCATCATCCATGGCATCATTTAAAAATCCTCCAGCATTTCTAGCTCTTCAGATTTCATATGAAGTGAACCTGAGCTAAGGTGTAGGTCTTGGGAACCACTTTGCTTAAACTGTCTACATTTGCTGGCTGACAAAGCCTTGAACAACAGTGGTTTCTAGAGTTTTCCTGATGGCAGTTAGTGCACAGGAACCTGGCAGACTACCTCTCACCAACGCCACTCACTGTCCTGGCATCTCAGATCCAGTCCTCCGATGCCTCTGCACAGAACCAGGAAGCTGTCTGTTGGAAAGGTCCTGTGAAGGTCATTGAGTCCGGATGCCTGCTCCAAACATGTATATTGCTACCCTGGGTCAAGCTCAGCTATATTTGATAACACAAACTCATTACATAGTTTACACATTTTTCACAGTGTTCATTTGTTCCGTCATCTTTCTTCCTCTTTGCCTCAGTTGGGCTTTGAACGCTGTCAGGAACTTCATAACCACATAACATCCTGCAAAAGCATGTGCATGGTTTTCTGTACCACAGAATCCCAGGCCTGGCAGCCATGCAGTCTGCATACAGATTAGTCAGGGAGCCACCTGAGTGGGCACCCAAAATATTGGAGAATATGCCTCTGTACTGGAAATGTAAGCATGACTGCTCAGCTAGGAGCAGGACACATTTGGACCTACAAGGCTATCAAGGCGAACTCTTAATAGACTGGCAGAGTCTGTAAATATCATTCATTTGTTTTTATCAGATTATTTGTTAGAGCACAAATCTGTTTCTGATGTGTTTGCCTAGTCCCAATTTTCAAAGGTCAGCTTGGCTGTTATGAATCATATTCATGATTCACAGAATTGCAGTCTTCTGTAACGCTGCCAGGTAAACAAGCTGAAACACAGTATAATAGCTCAAAGACTAGCATTTACTCTTTACAAGTTATTCTGGGGGTTATCTCAAACTCTGCATGAAGAAACCACTTCTATTTCTACCATGAATAATACGGAGGAGATTCAAATTCTCCTCCTCAAGCTCTCTCCAAGCTTGAGCGGTCGCTGTTGTTCATCCATTAACTGTAGGTCTTGCTCATACCATCCCTTCATGCTTACTGAGCTTTGATTGCTTTGGCTGGGTGTAACAGAGAGATTGCGGTTGTTATCAGCAAACGCTGCCGATCAGTTTATTTGTTGACTTTGGTGCATAAATTCACTGGCTTGGCTTTGCTCTCCATTTACAGCCCTGGTTGTGCACCGCTCTGTAATACAAATGTTTTCTCTATATTTTCCCTTTTCACTGCCATACCTCATTGATAGTGAAACAGTGTCCTGGTGTATGGTGATAGCGGCACACTGGCAATGTATTTAATCTACAGCATTTTGTTTCTTTGCTTTCAGTTCATGACTGGTTGTTTTTGAGTGATGGATCTATCAGTGTTTACCTTCAAATGAAAAGATAAAAGGAATTTCACCACAAGGTATTAAAGCCATGTAATAAATAGACCCCCTTTGGATATGAAGTTATATATGAATAAGCCTAATTTGATTGCTCTGTACCATTAGAGATTAGCTTGAATACTGCCATTTTTCTAGATACAGAAATATTTGTCTATTAATTGCCTATTTAGCACTATGTATTAAAGATGTTGACTGCAGCCTAGTATTAATGGAGGTAAATACTATTTTCCCCTCCTCAATACAGCTGCTGAATAGCTTCCTAATGAGCGCATGAGGGTGGCCACGCAGCCTGGCTGCCTGCCTGGAATCCTGCAGCCTTATCCAAGTGGCGAGAGGCAAGAGGTCGGGGCTCTGATGTGGGACTTGCCAGAGTGCCATCGGCACTGCAGCTCCTTCCTTTCCCATGAAACTGAACTCTTGTCTTGATTGTCATAGTACCTGCTCAGGATTACTTACCATGTTGAAATATTCCAGGTTTTCCTTCTAATTTCCTACTGAACACGGCACAGAAGTAGTCCCCTTCCTAAAGTACACTGGGCTTTTGTGGGCGTGCTGCAAGCCTCGCTGCCTGCTGCATTCCTCAGGAACACCAAGTGCCACCAAACTGCTCCTTGGAGAGGATTTTTGTTCCTTACAGCCATTTTGAGACACGCCACGGTGGAATTAGGTGATACAATTGGACAGCCTGCTGTATTTTCTATTTCACTAGGGATTCTTCCCTCCATCTGCTTTCGTAGGACTCAAGCCTACAGTGCTTAAACAGAGGACTCAGAGTGAAATTGGTGTATTTTAGTAGCACAAAGGCTAAGTACAAGTGACAAAGCTGGGTCCTGAAGAAACATTATTTCTGGAAGAATCTCAGGAAGTTCAGCTGAATGCTGTTAGCCATCGTTTTTCTGCTTCTTACATACATACACAACAGAAAGGCCTATTCTTCAGTCAAACTGCACACAGTAACCTGGATGTAAAGAACCCTCGCCTGACCTTGAAGAGGTTCCTGTGCAATTTTTGCATTGTTTATTTCTGTTGCTATTATGCTCTCTGGGTCCCCTTCTACCTTTGCAGTGTCCCAGTGCCTCATTGCTGGAAACTTGCAGGGCTAACACTGAACAGATATTTCTGCAATAAGAAAGTAAAGAATTATGGCAGATCTCTTTCCAGATATATTTAATGATAGATAAGCCTACCTTTCGACATTCAAAGTACTTTCTAACCAATAAAGCATGTCAAGTCTAAGGACAGAAATTGGTTTAATCACACGGAACATTTTATATGAGGAAAAGGCATAAAGCTACTTTTGACTAATTTAAGTTAGCATTAAATCAGAGATACTATCTTGATGTAGAACTAATCAGATATATTAAAATCTTGGTTTTATAAAAATTAACTTTTTCTCTAGCAAAATATCTGCTGTTAGACTGATTCTAATTTATTCTTTGGTCAGAAAAAAAAATCTACCTCTGGATTGCTTTAGAATGTTTCAAGTTGAACCACAGTTACTTAGCAGACATTGATTTTATTAGTCACATGGTGTTGTTCTTATTACCCAGCTGAGTGCATATTCAAGCTCCTTGAGCAATAGCACTTGCCTGGGCAAAGAGTAATCTCTGCTTCCGAAGAACACTTTTAAATAAACAAATATCTAAAATTACTTTTCTACAAATGTAGAGGATGAAATCCTTTCCACTTGAATGTTCACAGAAAGTGAAAATAAAGGGAGTAGGGAAATACTGTTGCTTTTAAAGCAGCTCTACATTACAGTGTCTAAGCAGAAAGTGTTTTTATTGCCTTGAGGTCCATGATTTCAAGTATCTTTGTGGATTAATAGTGAAAGAAGACATTTCAAATTGGGACCAAAAAGAAGCCTGAGTTCCCAGTGGTTAGTACCTCTGGTTATGGCAGACCAGATTGAGTCTCAGCTAGCAATTTGTTAGCTATACAGGATAAAATACATACTATAGGGAAAAGGCTGAGCAAATCCTGTAATGACTCAGTCAGTAGTAGAGCTTTATGTCACTGACAGGAATTAGTGATTCAAATTTGGAGACTGTGAACCCCTGGTCCTTATTATCTGAACAGGGAGCTCTTGCTTATTCTGGGGACAGTGCCTCTAATTCAGAAACAGTTTCTTTTTCCTGTGAAAATTTTTGATTGAGAAGAATTACACATCTCTGATAAAAGGCAGTTTTCTCCAAGTATTCCTTGAATTCAGGAATAATCCATTCTTTGGCCATTCTGTATGGGCAGCCATTCTTTCAAATCCTACAAATTAAATAGGGTCAAGTCTAGAAAATGCTGTATGAGAAACATTTAATCAAGTCCTTCTTCAGAAAGAAAATAATCTAACAAATTTATCAAGTAGATTTCAAATCTTTAAATTTAAACTAAACCAGTACCCTGGTGTGGTGCTGAAAGCACAGTTATGCCACTTTTCATGCCAAGTGCAAGACCATGGGTCCTTGAGACGTGAGAGTAACAATATTATTAGCCCTGCTAAATACTACTTTTCAGTTTATTGCACCTCCTAGTTATCTCATTTTCCCAAAATGTTTAGTGGACCCACTGTTCTTCATACCCACTCTGAACAGATATGTCGTGCTTGTATAGCTGTTAGATCCTGAGCCAGGGAAAGTGTGCAGTCAGGGGCAAGGTGCCTGTTCATATACACAAGGGTAGATGTATCTTATACTTAATGTGCAAGGTAGATTTAAGGTTAACGGAGGGGACTGTGAGTTATGTGAAGATCGTCCTCTAATATCTAATTTCAAGTTCACTAGTGATTTTGCTATCCAATCCTGAATGCATATTTGGTATCGGATCCTCAGTGGATCTGAGTGTGTCACAGAAATCTCCTTCTCTGAGGAGGACAAATAGTATTTTTAAATCACATAGCATATAGAGTATTTACTATATGACTCTTCACCTTAGATATGACATGATTCCAGCCTCTCTAAGGCTCTAATTTTCTAGTAATTTAAAGGGGGAAGCATCACTATCAATATATTTCAGAAAGAAAGTCCTCAACACAGCAATCACACTACAAATACATTTAATCTAAGCACTAAGTTAATTGTTAGATGAAATCTTTTCAGATGCAGAGCATTATACCCAAAACATGCACCATTAATAAAATATCACTCTGTATTATTTGGGAAATCAGGAAACTTCTGGCCACAACAAATTAATCAATGGGGAACAATCACTTCAAGAAGTCCATACTTTCTAACTAAACAATGCATGCATGTTAATTAATAATTGATGAAAGTTGTTTTCACTTCTGTGTATATTTTGTTAACTACAGAGGAAATGCAAATGATATTCTAAATCTCAAGTCATCTTCCACAGTAGCACAATGTGGTCCTCCAGCTATAGACTGCTAAAACCAGCATAGCTGCATAGCTTCTCTCATGTGGATGAAATTAGATCGTTTATACAAACATAACTGTTCTCACGAGAGAAAAAGAGTAAACTGATTTTAACCTTATTCTTGTCCACACCTGTGCTATTAACAACAGGTCCATGTTTCATTTATTTATAATTGTAATACGGTTGGTGCTGTCAGCATATATGAATGCCTTCTGTATTTAGGTCAGACTTCATTTTTAAACTGACATCAGTATTTCTCTACCACATACATTAACTTAATGCTGTGTCTAAAGTTATCATTACAATTTAAGGTAAGCAGATTATTCTTTTGGGGATAACCAAAGGTATAGACAATTACTGAAGCTCAATAGAATCATGACAGAATATTAAGTCTTTATTATTTGAGTATGTTTTGAGCTGCAGCAGTTTTGAGTTACACATTTTGCTGGAATTACTGTAGATCCTATACAGGATCCTGTACTACCATAGCTTCCACCACCTCTAGTCAAGGTGATTTTGCTAGCAGAATCCTAACACAGCAAGTCATGCAATGCCATCCACACCACCCTATCTTTCACAGTTCTGCAGGGCACCAGGAACTGCTTACCTATTATATAGGATTCTTTTTGTGATCATAGTTTTGTGAACTAAGGTCACAAAAAGGACCTTTATATTCATGCATGTGGCCACATTTTTGAAAAGGGGAGCCCCTCGATGAGCAGAATAAAGGAATTTGGCTTTACATTTAGTAAAAAAAGAAACCTGGGTCCAACTGCACTGAAGTAGGGAAGAGAGTAAGAAAGGGAAGAGGTTTCATTTTCCCAGGGCTCACCTAGTGTGTTATCAAATTGATGTGTAAGAGGAAATGAGCAAGCTTTCCTTTTTTTTTTTAAAAAAAAAAAAGGTAACTTGCAATATTTTCATTAAAATAGTATTCTTTGTAAAATCTTCAAAAATTACAGCAATTCAATTAGATGTTAAGGTCTGACTAAAAAGAAAGGAGCTTGACATTCAGGATGTTTCTTCCAAGCAGATTCCTCGCCGGTGCGTGCTTTCAGCCAGGTAACCGGAGTGACAGGTCAAGGAAGCTTTTACACTCCTTGTGACAGCTTGCTCCCGGCTGCCAGGGCACCCAGAACTGGGAGGGGACAGAGGGGAAGTCACCTCTAGGGACGCTGACAAAAATAGACATTTGCGTGTGGGGTTTTGTTCTTATCAGCGTGAAGATGCCTTTGAGCAATAAAGCCTAGATTATAAAAAAAGTATAAAAGCAGAACTCCTTTTTCTGTCTGTAGGTACTTTTGTTAAAAAGGTTAGCTCCTGCTGCGCAGAGAGGCCTCTGCGTAAATGACAGGCTGCCCTCACACATCCGTGGCAGAGGAAAGGCGTCTCAAGGCTGACGTTAGCACGCCCGCTTTAAAGACGCGTCTCACGAGGGTCCTTCAAACAGGGAGAATCGGGCACAGCGCAGTTCACCCTCCTGTGCCCGTCCATCCACGTCCACCGGGGTCTGCATGTGCACTCTGCTGAGCAGTGGGCACATGCCTGCCTGATTGGCCCTGACTGCTTTCCAGGGGGAAAAAAAAAAAAAAAAGGAAGCATGTGGCAGCATTAGTGTGACACTGCAGTGAAACTAATAAAAATGTGATGAATTACCTGGCTTTCATGTGAGGGCTGACTCACATCCAGCTTACTCGGAGCGTAGCATGTTTCCTGTACTTAGCTGTGTAAACCCTCAGAGACCCTCCAGGCTACTGCTATAAACAAGTAAATAGAGACAAGTAACTATCTCTTCCCTCTTTTCAGATGTCTGCTTCCCCACTGAGCCCTGATGTCTTGCTGTCTAGTCCTCAGAAGGCAAGAGAGAGAATTTAGATTTTCTCAAGGATGCACTTATAATATGTGCAACATATGCACTTCAGAGACCAGGAAAAAAAAAAGTTTCTCCAGCTTACATAAGATTGGCCAATTCAGTTAAACAGAAATTCTCTCCAGTTATCACCACCTGCTAGTTCATCTGATTCAACTATTGCCTATAGACACAACTGAGACCAAATGAGGCCTGGTCTCCATAATGGTCAATTTAACTCAGCAAAATTCTGCATGACCAAAAACACAGCAGCACTTAACAGAACTTACAAGAGGAAACAAGGCAGTAACTTAGTTCTAAAAGTCTTTCCAGTCAGGAAGCTTTCAAGCATGACTCCATTCATTAAGACAAGTAAATGCAATCTATATTACACACAGAGGCAATAATTCCCCAGCTAATGCCTAGGCAAGTTCCAGGGTATTTCTTTAAAGCACAACCCAAGAGGTAAAACCATCAATCTATCTTCATTAGAGACACAAAAAGGGTGTCTCTCTACTCATGCTAAGGCTTCTTTTCATCCAGTGATGGTTGATCACTGTGATACAGGGCTAGAAGAAGAAAGAGGGAACAGCCAAAGAGAGACATATCCAGTGAAGATGAATTCAGGGGTCTTCCACTGAAGAATTATTTTGGGTTTGCATGGAAGAAAGAGATGCATCTTCAAGAAAAAGATAAAACTATTTTTCTGTTCTCTCTCACTATATAAGACACATTGCTGTGATTATCTGGGAATAATGAAATTTTCTTTCAAGGTCATTTGAGACATGAGCCTAGTTTCTCAGTCACATTTTTTGCTTTTTAGCCATATAACAATATTGGACAGCTCAATGACATGGCCAATATATCTCATATTTTCCCTGAACTAGCTCCTAGGACAGTTATGCTGGAGCACCTGCCTCACATAAGAGTGCAGTATATGGTGATGCTATTTTATTTTACAGCTAGAGCAGACAGGCAAAGATGATAGAGTGCCTTCAGGATCCTGACATGACTGATACGTGCCCATATTCCCAAACTGTGTAATAGTGCAGCATAAAACTACGAAGAAATAAGCTTGGATAAGGGTCTTCTGTAAGCACCATAGCTGAGGCGGTTACATTCACACTTTGTGAAGGCAGGAAAGATTGGCTGATACGCTACTGGGCTGCTACCTATCTAGCCCAAACAAAACCTGCAAATGCTATCAATAAAAAAAAAAGGCAAGGGGGAACACAACTACACAACTAAACAACCTGTCAAAGTACCTTCAAAAGAAGAGAAATATTGAGGCAGTGTCATTCTAGTTGCCACCAGGCGTAGCTTGATGTTTGTGGAGAATGACATTGTGAAATGCTCCTGAGAACTCTCCCTTTGGCACGGGGGAAGATTTTTCACATTTACCCTAGAACCACTTATTGAGCTGTTTGCCCTCACTGCCACACGAGCTCCTGTCAAGAGCACAGCTGGGAGCTCTGGCAGGAAAATGTATCTTTGGGTTCCACTCACTACAAGAAATTCATGATACAAGTAATCCAGCTTTCCTGGTTTGCTTCAAGCATGACGCAAATGCTCTCCAGACTGAAAGCACAAAGATGCTCTAGACTGAAAACAGACTTCTGATGAGAGCAAAGGGCATTCCAAAACTGCATGGCAGCAGAAAAATGTGCCCCTCCTGCTTGCCCTGCAGGAAGCTTTCTCCATCCTATGGCTCTGAATTCGGGCACAAAGGGAAACAGAATATTTTGTGAGGAGGAGCATTGCTTGCTTGTTGATATAGAAGAAATTGAATATTTTGTTTGAAAGTTAAAAAAAAGCCATGAAAGTAAGACTACAGGAGCATTTACAAGAATATAACGTTTCTGGAGACAGACTGTTGGTCTAATCTAATCATTCTTCATCTTCATTCTTCATTAATGGTCACAATCTAAAAGAATACAGAGTAAAGGTATCTACTGAATGGTGCTTGAAAAGTGAATCGACACTGTTGAAAAGGTTACCTATGCCTTTCCTTCCTATGCTTTACCTACAAATCTGTCAAGTTAGCTCTTCTTGCTGGCAGGTCTATACTCTTTTAGGAATCTTAAGTTAAACTACAACTTACATACTTAAATGTTTCTACTAGGCCATGCTGGATTGTTTCTACATGCACCAAGTTTCATCCTCTAAGAAACAAGACTTGGATGCAGAGTTAGGCTTCCTGATCAAATTGTACCATCTTCTGCACTTTTTTTTTCTGCAGAAAATGTGGAAGGAGCATGGCAGAACATGTTAGAAAAAGAGTTGCATTTTAATGCTTTTTTTCCCCTCAAAACCACAAAATCACCTACAAAACATACTTTCCATCATTTAGATGTTTTTCAGCCCTGCTGCTCTTCTAGCTTCATTTACATCATCTGTTGAAAGCCATTGTGATAAGGCTAATCACATATTGCCTTGCTGACAATTCAGTTAATCTGGTTTGCCATGCATGTAATGTGTGTGGATGGTAAAATCACTGGATTTCAGGTGTCTAGCACATGTTTCAATGCTATCTTCAGGTTATTCAGTAACTTGAATGCTTCATCTCCACAGGGTATTAGTTAACTTCTTAATTATTGACCTATCCCAAGGGGCGTCAGGTGACTGATCTTTTGAGGCACTCTTCCTAACCCCCAGCTATACCCTTCACGTGCCTCCTGCATACACTGTCCAGATATAAAAGTGTTAAAGCAACCTGGTGTATCTTCAGTTCTGTAACAACAGAATTAAAATCCTATCAGTGGGCACAGGACCTGTGTAGCTTAGTCCCTGTTAAGTGTGTGGAAAATTTGCACTAATCAGGCCATCACTGAGAGGTAAAATTTGCAGAAGACTCACTCAGCATAAAAAGTGTTAGGACTTTTCCTTCTCTTATCCCTGAATTTTAGACTATTTGCCTTAACTTTCACAATATTCAGCTATTTAAAGGATGTTAAGCACTTCATTCGTTGCAATTTGCAGTCTACAGCTCCAATCCTTCCTTTCATCCTTGAAGAGAAAGGCAATAAAAAAGAAAAAGAAAAAAACCCCCTCTCTGTCCTCTGTACAGACAAGTGGCTGATGCTAACGCTTTTTTAGAGAAGTGTCTCACCTGGGATGTTTTACTTGTTCCCTTTTCACTGATGTTATTAAAGGTCTTTGGAGATACTTTTGTTTCCTCCCTCTGTTCTACTTTAGCAAGGGTGATGACACACCAGCTCAAATGTCTGGAGGCTTGTTAGCAAAAAAACAGTCGCTGGGAGGGATCAAAGTGTTTCTGTGCAGAGTCCTTAGGGCACTGATCCTGGCAGTACAGCTGGACTCAGATGCAGGCTCCACATGGTCTACTGTGACAAGCAGCTGGATCTTCAGGGCAACAGGCAGAGAGCTGTTTCCTCAGGATGAGCGGTGGCTCCCAAAACATAGGGGAAGCAGGGGGCAAACGGGCACTCTTCCCATTGCCAGAAAACCGCGTTTTAATTTATTTCAGCAATCTTTAGCTCTTAAAAATGGAGAAAAAAAATATTGAGAAGCAGAGATTGGTTCTTTTAACTGCAAAAAAAAAAAAAAAAAGAAAAAAACAGAAGACCCACGCAAATTTGTCACAGCACATCAAATTTTTGAATGATAGAGGAGGTGGGAACAAACCACTTAATGAGGCCAGCCCTCTGTGTTGATAAATAACAGTTTTAAGCTAAAGGTAAGTCTGAGGCTGATTGTCTAATGCATATGTAATCATTGCAGCCTCGTAGGAGGACGATCCACAAATGCAAGCTGGCTGTACACCAGCAATCACGTAATTGACTGGCTGACAACTGAGGCCAGTATTGGCTTGATGCTCCTGACTAGACAGGAAATGGCATTTCCTGCTTCTTGATAAAGCAGATGTCAGCTGGTCCCTTCGGCAAAACGCATGACACTGGCAACATCTCTAGTAAAGGTTTGTTTCCGCATATGTAATATTGGTCAGTTAAAAAATATTTCCCTCTCCTATGTTTTTATTAGGCCGTAGCTTTTAATAACCCTATTTTCCTCCATTTGGAGGAAAAAAATATACAGATGATGACTTCCTACCAGTGTAAATCTGGGCAAGTGCTATGCTCCTGTGCACTCTCGTTTGGGCTGTGTCTTTCCCCAATAAGACTAATTGACTTTATCTGAACCTCTCCTTCCCACAACCTGCCCTGAATTGCAGCATCATCTCAAGAAGATAAACATCTGGCAAGGGCTCACCAGAGTAGAGTGACTCGGAAGGTAACAACTTGTGGGACATTCAGTAGCTCTGGGCAAGTTGCTTTGCTGTTTGTCCCAGTTTCCATTAAACCTACAAGGGCTGAGATGATTCATTCTTTTTTGTGTTTTGCAGATGTAGAAATAGCTACTGCAGTAACTAAACAGTATGATTGACATTTTCCAAGTTTGACCCTAAATTTATGAATAATATGTGCTTTTATCTGGCAGTTCACTACATGAGCATGGCTTTAACTTCAATTACTAAACCGTCCTACGTGTTGTTTACTTCAA
This sequence comes from Eudromia elegans, assembly GCA_003342815.1. Lineage (NCBI taxonomy): Eukaryota > Metazoa > Chordata > Aves > Tinamiformes > Tinamidae > Eudromia > Eudromia elegans. The sequence goes on along the minus strand of PTEX01000151.1, from coordinate 659,959 downwards.
TGCCCATCACTCCAGAAAGCAGCACGGAAGGCAGCGCAGACTTTTCTGTGTGCAGGCAGAATCATGAAGGAAATAATGTGCAATATGTAAAAGCATCCAACTCTTCTGTTCTTGTGATTAGCTTTCGGGTGGTTTAATTCCCCCAACCAGCTCACCTGGAGACTACATAGCGGCCAGCACACAGCGAAAGAGGGAACATTGGAGAGCAGAGGGATATGTGGACAACAGCAATCAAATCCTGAGATGCCTCCACTAACATGGTCATCTATTTACAGCCTTTCCCAGGGGGAAAGAAGCTGCATTTAGTTCTGGCCCTTTGGGAGAAAAAAATCTGCTGCCACCTTGCTCAGCTATGCCAGTCTATTTTGCAGAGAAGCCTTTTAAGTCTGGAGAGAAGATGCTCCCTTGATTAAATGTCAAGAATTTGTATTACCAGATGACTTCACTAACCCATCTAGCCTCATGTTCAGTCTCTGACAGCAGCCAGAGTCAGATTCTTTAGAGACTTCAGTGGAGTCCTCATTATAGACAATTTTACAGTTAATAAATTTGTAAATGCCTGTATGCAGATGACTCCCTACGGTTTTCATTTTAGGAGTTTCCACAATGAAAACTGAGAATGGACCATACTACCTGGCCTAGCAGAAAAATGTCAAGGTCTGATGATCCTCAGGACTTACACTACTAATAAACAGTGAAAACACAGAAGTGTATTCAGAGCTTTCCACACCATAGCAAAGGTCTGCCCTTAAATAACACAGCCTTTAGAATTAGGTTTACAGGGAAGAAGGGTGCATCTTCTGTGGCTGCCTTTCTCTTCCCACACCAAGTGCAGATTTCTGAAACCATCTTTTCAGGCTGAATGCTGCATGCAGAATTCCAAATGTACAATGTAACCCCTGTGTAATCCGTCAGGCTGGTTACAGCACTTAGTATGCTGTGAGGATAGCCAGGCTGAACTTAAGGAGGCAAAAATCAATTCATAAACAACTTCTGGATTTGATAACTGTCCAAAGGTTCACCGCTTGAGTGAAGATAATTGTACTTGCATGCATTTCTGAAATCTATGGCCATGGTGAAAATAGGTATCATTCAATAACTCATCTCTCAACAGTAGCTGTAAATATACTGGCTGATCTATAAAGATGACTTGGATTATTTTTTTTGTATTGCTCTGCATTACTTCCCTCACTAGTTCTTCATCACCTCCTTTTTTTTCTGATACTCTCCTCATCTCCGTGGAATTACTTTTAATTTGCACAATCTCTGCTGTAAATATATATACAAACATATTGTACTTTTATTCCGTAGCCTGATATTACCCTGCATGATGCATATGAAATGCTCAAACTTGCTATTCTTATTAATGTATGAAGGTAACAAATACCAAATACATTGTGTGACTGCTCCAAGAAGAGAAGACAAAGTCTGGGGAGCCTTTCATTCCAGACTGATGGAGATTTCTAGGTATGTCTTTGAGCTGGACAATTGCATAGGCATAGTTTACAACCAAGGGCTATATATAGCTAGCTTCTGCAGAGACGAGGGCAACGTGAAGCAATATGCAGCAGTGTATTTGGTAAGGGTGCAGTTCCACATGAGATGAAGCTGATCCAAGTCAGCAGTGCCACAGCCTGGCATTGCCCCTGCAGCTTTGCCCCCAGCTGCATTCTTGCCCCTGTCTTGCAAGGACTGATACTCATGCAGCTGCATGAACAGCCAGTTTGGGAAGCTGAAGCTCATTGTACAAAACAAAATAAAAAATAACTAACAGGAGGTTTCAACTGGTTCAGATCTCATGCCATGGCCTTTTAAGCAGGAAAAAAAAAGTGTGAATTTGAATTTGGGAGCAGAAGGGATGAAGGGAACTGAGCAGCCTCAGTTTAGATCAGTTTGCACTGCTTGGCCTTACATTCTCTAGGGGCCTTCTAGGGGCCTTTCCTACAGCCCTGGCTGGTGACAGAGACTTCAGCGGATACCCCTTTGGAAGCCCCCAAACTTCATCCCATACAGAATTCTTGCTGTCTCCAACTGAAACAGAAGTCAGCCCTCTTGGGGGAAGAGTCAAGTCTCTGGCTCTAGTAACAGGGACTTCAGTTACTGCAAGAAGAAAGAAGGGGTTTGTGGATGTTGTAACCCAAACGATCCTAGAGGTTAGCTACAGCAGGGGATACATAAATGCATCTTTACATTCTGTTCCTGTGCATCCCTAGCTGTGCAGTTCACCTTGCTTCTATATACCTATCACCCTTCAGATACTTAATTACAGTATAAATTTATGGGAATTTTAGTTCTCTCCACTACATTTACTGACTCATCCATAATAGTAATTTGCAATGCAGGGTCTGCAGAAACCTGGCAGTCTGCATCACCATAGTCCACAAAACAACTGGTGGTAAGTCAGCATTAACTAACATTACCATCAGGTAATTACTAGCACAGCAGATCTGCCTGCGTGGGCTTCTCATTCCCATCCCCACATCACTTCTTTTTTGGCACTGGTACAAGACAGTGGGTGGTACAGAGGTGGGACCAAGCAGCTAAGCACAGCACCACCTCACTGGTGGTGCTGGACTTGCACCCTCTGAAGGCATGCATAAAGCAACAGCCTAAAAAAGCAGGCATATTGCTGTGGGCTTGAATTTGCTGCTTGAGGATCTGTAACTCCGCTGAAAACACTCACAGAATAGAGGAGGCTGTAACACCCTGGCATTACACTATCCTGTGTGTATCAGAGCTGCTTCAAAGAGGAGGAGAACAACTGCCATTTGACACGATGCAATCAGACCTCTGCCTTCTCTTCCATGCCTTTGGGATTTAAGGTCTTTTCTTCTTCCCTAACCTTCAGTCCTCCCCCAAACCCAATCTATCTCTCATCCTGAAGAAGCATGTAAAGGTTAAGCTTGAGTGACACAAAGTTCATAGAAAGGCAAGCATCTGTTATTACTTCTAAGCACCAAAAGTCAACTTGTTCCTCCGTTAGCCTTGTGTTAACATTTCACCTTTGTTTAACACAAAAGAGTTCTGCAAGGCAGCACAAAAACACATGGCAGGGGCAAGGAGTTTATTTTGAAGCAGGTGTATTTACTGCTTGTATCATCTTGTACAGTGTGCTAAGTGTCTGCAAAATTTGTATCATCTCATACATGAACCTGTTTTGCAGTGGATTAAATGGCTATATTAGAAACAAAATAAATGGGAGGCAGAGAGGAATAAAGAGACCTGGTCTTCTCCTGCTTATCTAGCCTGTGAACTGATGACCAGCAAGGCACAGTGTTGTATTACCACCCAGAGACTGCCTAAATCCTGGATTAAACAATCAAGAACTGGATTGCTGACTCTATGACATTCCTGGTATCATTGACATCCATCCTGCTGTCACCTCTGTTTAATAAAAAAAGCCCTTTCTTCTTTGTATTTTACTACGTGCAAAAAAACAACATTACAAGAACATTATGGGTGCAATGTCAAATATTCGGAGGTAAGGAAATGACAGGATTAAGACTTCCTACCCCCTTGCACTTAGAATACAGATATTAGTTACAATGCCACATATTATTCCTTCTGATGAAAGCCTGGGCCCTCAGTGCAATAGAAAGTGCCAGATTTGTGTAGCTATGCAGTGTCATTATTTCATTCCCTCTGCCTACCATATAGTTCCTGGCTCTGCTTAACTGTGCACTAACTAAATCCTTCCTTCTGTATAAAGTAATTTACTTCTTCCAGGGAGTCACCTACGGTGCTCTTCAGTAGGCCACCTAAATGCTCCAGAAGCAGAAGTTAATTTATCTTTAAATTGGAGAGTTTATATTCCTCCCGTTTGAATGATGGGAAGCTGCTGAGTGAAGCTGCCCTTACGAAATGCAGCACAACTGTCAGACTGTGCTCTAGCACCCCATTTCCTCCTGATGTCCATCCAGGCACCCGGGCTGCATGCTCACCTCCCTCATACGTAGACACACGTAGACAGTATCTCCCTTCCTCTGGAAAAAGGGCTATGAGAAGAAAGGCAAGGACCTTCATACCTCTGATATGTCACAACACAGCCCATGCACCCACTGCTATCTCCTATTGGATACACTTGATTTATGAATAATCAAACAAAGGTTAAATTAAAAAATAGCAGATACTTCCCAAGCATCAGACACATAGACTCCACTTTTTAGAGCATTTTTACTTAAGCACTGTCAAATCTGGATACCGTTACGTTTAAGTATAGCCATAATTGCTCAGTGTTTTAGAGTGGGAATGGAAATGTAATCTTCAAGATCTGGAGGCCTTGCTGGCCTCTACAACCACCAGCAAGACCTCAGTTCGCAGAGCAGCTCCCGGTAAGGCTTTGCCGCCTGTTACTGGATCCTCAGCAGAAACACCCACATCCTGAGAAGGATTTGCAGATGATTGCGGGTATCTGAGTCACGGCAAGGCTGAAAGTGGGGATCCCCTTCCCAGGAAGGATCCCCTTCCAATGTGTCCCAACATGCAACAGCACTTCCCTTTGTCCTCCCCAAGCTCACGCTTTTCTGTACTATTGCTTCCAGAAAAGTCTGACTCCTCATGCTACCTCCTTTTTCTAGAATGAAATAAAAAGCATTCATCAAGTTATTCAGTGCAGAACATTTTTTATGCATTTTTCAGGCCTTTTGTAAGTATGTCTACCTCAAACGTTTACTTTATTTACCCCAAAGGCTGAGAAGAGCCTTCTGCCCTTTCATCTCTTTGAATACCCTTTATTCACTTTTGGGTTTATTTGCCTGTATCGTTTCCCTGAAAGTATTAATCAATTCTGTATGTCTTTTTTTTTTCTTTTTTTTTTTTTGACCAGTCTCTCACTGCCTCCTTTGTATCATCTGAATTTTTCATTTGCAGTGAAACGGTCTTCAAAAATAGTATAATTAGTGTTGCATTTATAATCTAGCCTGCTTCCACCTTTCCAGGTAGCAATCAGGGCTCTCTATTTCCTGACCACAGGATTTTGCTCCCTAGATGGCTACGTTCACTAGAACATTTTGCTTCAGACATCACATTGTTTTCCTACCATGGTTAGAGAGAGACTTTCAGGATGACTTCCCATACTGAGTAATAGCCTCCTTTCATTTTGGAGATTTCAAGCGCTTCTGTACAGGCAGGAGGTATCTCTCTACTGAAATCTCTTAAATAGCACTAAATTAAAATAATTTGTGCTTGTGATGCCCAGAGATATCTCCACTCCCAATCAGAAGCAAAAGGTGGTGTTTTGAGGAGAGGCTCGTATCCTGAGAGCCCATAGGGTGGCGTTTATGCTCCAGTTAGGAATTGCTGCAATAGTCTTTCTCTGGCTGCACTTACTGCACATCTCCTCTCATTCCTACCCCCTGAATGTGTGTGATGTGGAAGTTCTTCCCTTCCTCCCATTCCTCTCCTGCCTCTGGGGTTTTTTGCCCTCCCAGTCCCTGTGAGCAGGTCTTGAGCTTTCCACCTGCCCTCTCCTTGCTGCTGGGTTTCACTGCGCATCTGCAGGGACCAGAGACCAGCCATTCCCCCAGGCATCTCTGCAGGATGCTCACCCAGCAGTCCTGGCCAGCGTCTGTGAATCCCCGTAGCAGATAGTGCTGCTTTCCGCCTCCTCATTTTAACTTTTCATCCCCAGAACATGAGTTGCAGTCCCATTTTCATATATTCCCCATTTGAATGTGCTGCTTTTCACAACCTGAGTGAGAGAAGGAAGTATTTCAGGGCAAGACACAGTGGTGGAAGAAAAAAAAAATAAAGCCCCCTCTTAATTTCTGGACAGAGCCATGTCTGTGCTCCCCCTCCTGCTGATGTATCATCCTGCTGTGCTTCATTTCTTTCATTTATTGAGAAAAGAGCCCGGATCTGAGAAGAGGATACACGAAAGGGAAGGCACAGTCCTCTCCTTGGCTGCAGCTCCAGCCTCATGTGCAAAACAAAGCAGGCTTTGCCACCTACCACAGCAGCTAAGAATTCAATCAGAACAAGCAAGAGGGGAAAAGAAAGTGCACGGATGGGAAGCTAGAAAAGCAACAGCTTGAATCCTGAGAAAGATCTCTGCTTATAGCCTGGTGCTTCTGTCACACTGCTGCTGCCTGCCGCTAGTGCTTAAAGAAAGTAATAACCTTCCCCGCATCTGTTTATGTGGAAACTGTCTAAGCCAGTCACTTCATGGTAAGGAACAAGCTCTGGCATCCCTGCCTTCTCCAGCATGAGCCTTTTGCCTTCCTCCTTAAGTGGCAGCAGCAGGATCTGAAAGCATTCACTTACTCCCCAGCTCTCAAAAGTCATATTTCACTGTATCAAATACTAAACATTGGGTGACATTTAATTTTCAGCACAGGTTATATACTATTCCAAAGGAGCAATCTATAGATCTAACACTCTGGTATGTGCTATATACCTGCTCAGCATACAACCACGCACTTACAAGGCCACCATTAACATGCCATCCAGCTATTTAAAATGAATTAAAAGCAGCCTCAATTTTCACATCTGCTCCCAAATCTCCCTGCCAATTTGCAATGTCAGTTTTCTTTAAACCCTGTTTTCCCCTTCTCAACACGTATCACCTTACTCTGAGCACAAAAGATCCAAGTTAACAAATTAAAACTGACTATTTGGGAAGAAACAGTGTGCATGGTCATTCTCACACACACCTGGCTTTGGCTGTCCTTCCTTTTGATGAAACGCAGACCCCATGACATTTTGGGGCGACCCTCTCATTGGGTCTGGCACATTTTTAGTCTTCAGAGTCTAAACAGAAACCAACCCTCAGCCAAGCCTGAAACCAGCAAATGGCTCCAGGGATGCAACCTACAGCTTTGAGTCTCTCAGCGCCAATTCCCCCCTCTTCTCCCAAAATCTAATCCTAACCTTTCTGGCCTCACATTCCTAAGCTCCATAAATTCATGCTGCGGTGTCCAAGGAACCGGCAACAAGCAGCTCTTTAACCAAGTGGATGTTTTTTAAGCTCCTGAGCTGCCATTCCAACAGTTGGAATCCTTACGAAAGCCCCAGCACAGCTGTGCTTGGGTCAGACCAAAGGTCCAGGCAGTCCAGTACCCCATCTTTAACAGGAGGCAATAGCAGATGTTCATTATGAGCTGCTATCAGTTTACATTAATATGCCAGGCTGCACAAATCACAGCTGAAGCCTCTGATTCATCATCTATCTTGGAGTTAGCTGCCCTTGTTACAACCCTCACTCCTGCATTTGGGAGTAAATGTGGTGGGGAGATGGTAATCTCCTTTGTTGCTGCCATGAAAAGCTTAGGAAAAGCGAACCGGAGCCTACAGACTCTTCCACATGCCTTAAGTGTGACCTTTACCTATTAAGACATAAACTGAGCCTAGTCTCCAAACCGATACAGTTTAGGCAAATTCCCCCGCCTTGAACCCCCGAAAGAAAGTATTTCTTCTTTGGCTTTTTGTTGTATTATGTATTTGTCTGAAAAAATAAAAGTAATAAAATAAACAGTGAAATTAAACGATTTTTCACCTTCATCAGTCTGAACATGTTGGTTCTACTGGCAATATGAAGAACTGGGAAATTCTTATAGCAAGGTGATATTTAAATTGGAAGTTGTCCTTTAACACCCTCTCCCTCTCACAGTACAATTTTGCAGACGTGAAGGGCCATTAAGTCCTGCAGAAATCTTCAGAGATTGTCTCCAAAAGGACAGAGCGCAGATGCACAGCTTTCTGTAGGAACAGGCATATTCATTCGGAAATGCAGCTAGACAGATAAGGTTTGGATCAGTGTTGCCTTGCATTAAATCTTGGTGCATTGGCTTCATTTAATAGGCACGTATGTGTTTAAATAGCTCAAACTGTTGCCTGATGAAGCAGTGGGAATGAAGAATGAATGTAACTTCTTTCAGAAGTAGATGTAGAGATAGAAAATATAAAAGTCTCTTTAACCTTCATAATACTTACACAGTACAAGAAAAGCTTTGCTACTAGCAGATAACAGGACAAGCTGATATTTTGACTCTAAACTCCACAACTTCCTACGCAGGTAGTCTATCTTAGCAAAAATCCTGCTTTGCTCCTTCGCTTTGTTCAGAATTATTAGAAAAAAAGAAAAGAAAAAAGAAAATCAGTCAAAATCTAATGCAATATTTCATGGAAAAGTGAGTTTTCTGTTAAACTTATATCTTTATAGGAAGTCCCTAGTATCTTATAATTTTGCTTCTTTCTCAAAATACTCAGTGCTTAGACAAACAGCAAAACTCCCTCAATTTATGTCTGAAAACTATTCTCCCTTATTCCCTGATCTCTTAGACAGAAAAACCCCATACTTTCCATGCACGGAAGATTTCTATATTTCTAGAAAAGTCTACGTGTAAGGCATAAAGACAGTATTTTTTTTTACTGTTTTTGCATATGTGTAAATAACTACACAAAGCAATGAAGACAGAGACTATGTACTTTGTTCTTGCAAGCCCATTATCTTCCATGGCTGCATCTTTCTTCAGTTTTGTATACCTTTTATGCCTTCTTTTTGCTTCTCCATAAACATAAAAAAAAATACTTGAAGGCAAAATTCACAACAGCAACAGCTTGGAACTACTGCCAGCTTTTTAAAACCACTGTTTAATTGAAAAGTTATAAAGCAAAAGCAAGTTCATGAGTTGTTGAAATTGTCTGCATGAAACATTTATAGTGAAAAGCTCTAATCAAAGAGCTTCAGATAGATGGAAGGATCTCTCATATGCAAAAAATAAAACAGTTTATTCGCTTGCAAAACTAACACCATGTAAGCATGTCTCTGGAGAGCAAACGGGAACACGGTGCTGCAGAAAAATGCACGCTCTGCTCACTGACGCATTCTTGCATCCACACAAGTGACCTAAGGGAGGGGATGGGGAGCCAAAGGTGGCACTGAAATGTAATGAATTAACCTGCGTACTCCCATGTGAAGAAGTGTAAATAAAAATCAAAGGGATCTTTATCCCACTGACAATATGGTATGCAAGTTCACAAGGCCTAATATTTTAAGAGGATTACAGCTAAATCTCCACAAACTTTGAAATAGCCCAACCAAGCCTGTGAGCTTTTGATTTTAAATGGTTGCACAGCATGACTTCTACGATCAGCTGGAATTCGGCAGGAGGAGAAGTAGTGAAGTGGACTTGGAAGCAAAGCAGTCCTGCGGTGATTGGTTTTGCAGGGTATCTGGTAATTTGGAGCTGCGCAGGAGGTGTGGACAAAGCAAGTCACCAAAAGAGCTTGACACTTCATTGCGCATACAAAGTTTGTGCAAAATGGAAAAAGTCCTCAATGTTTTTTGCTAATCAAATCAGGAGCACTATTTCTCTTGTTTTGCTTTCTATCTAGAAGAAATGTAGGCACTACACTGTAACTGGAGCATCATGAACCACTTATGCACCACCTCCATCAGCCTCCATCAGTGAGTCAAAGCTCACTGAAAACATGCAACATACAGGAGGAAGCTGTGCTTTGGATCGTGAAGAACTGCCTTTTACCAAAACATCTCTATTTGATCCTCATCTTGTATTACATGCAGGATGCGTGTGAAGTAAATCTATTCACCAGATGGGGAAAATTGCTAATTGTCCAGCAGGATCTAGCCACCAGCTGGCAAACAGCTACCGTCAGGCGAACAAGAAGCAATCCCAATAACCACCACCCACAAAAATAGCATAACATCATGCATTCAACCTGAACCATCAATTGTCATTAAGGGCTCAGCTGACTGAAAAAAAAAGAAAGAAAATGCATCTGCTCTGAAAGTAAACTGTATGAATTTATACCCTTGTGTTTTAACAGTGTTGGAGAAAGTTCCATGGCAAAAGCAGGGATAGTAAAGCAGCCAGTGAGGAACACTGTGTATAAAGGTTCTGACTACCCTGAGGAGCTCAGACTCGAGCCTCTGCATGCAGAGAGATGTGAGCATTTGTTTCTTAGAGCAGTCACCAGAGGAGCACTTTTCAAAGGCTTGTGCCAACACAGTACCTGGAATGACTTGAACTGCTGCTGCTCTGAAAGAAAGTTTGGAAGGAATAAAGAGGAGATTTTGGCGTGAAAGCAGAACCTTTCTAGATCTTAAAAAAGGCTTATTTTCCCCAGACTGAGAGAAATTTTAATTATTTATGGAAAAGAGATGCAAAGAAGCAATCAATGAATTCTGGCTACTTCTGGAATTCTTCTGCTTTCATCTGAATATTCTAGTATTAAGAAAACATTCTCTTTCTGTCACTACAGCCACTTTTTTTTTGACCACAGCTCCGTCTTCCATCCTTCCTGTTGTTTCTACTAAATGAATTCACAAGATATCCAAAAGGTCCTTAGGTAAAACGGAAAACTTTGCAGCAGCAGTAGTGCATTTTTCAGTAGAAAACAAGTTTTTAACCAACTATAAGACCCTCTCTGAAGACAATGTGACTCACTCAGTAAACCTGAACTCAACCACAACAAAAATGCTTCAAAATGCTTCAAAAATGCTTCAAAAGTTTTTCTTTGTAATATTATTCAGTGTTAATGTATTCCCAGATGCTTCTTCTACACAAGACATCCCAGGCAGCAGGACTAAAACCTGCACTGTAGATTCAGAGTTTCCAAGCTGCAGTTCACTAGACCAGACTTTCCCCAGTACACCTGAGTGTGCCTGGGAGGTCAAAAGAAGATTTAACTCAAAAAAAAAATCAAGAATACCATATTTTTAGAAGGCACAGTCAAGTAAGAAATATTCTACATAACCCAGTTTTAAAAACCTATCTGAAGATCTTAATTAGTCCATTGCACTGTTAATTCCACATATCCTCTCTTTGCTTGCATATAGAAAAATTTACATAGAGCTGAATCTATATTTAAACCATTATCCATCCAAGCAGGCCTTTATGATTAGTCGTCTAAGCATTCCCACTCGGTCAGTGTAAGAATACTGAGAAATTAACCCCTTGCATCTTGTTCGTAAGTAAGCCCCTGTATCTGTCTGAAATAATAAATGGTTCTTCCCAGCAGATGTTTTCTGGATTATTTCTCCCTTTCCTGATACACCCTTGTTGGGAATCTTACATAACATTCGCAAGTATATTTTTATTAATCACAGACTCACAGAATGGTTGAGGTTGGAAGTGACCTCTAGAGATCATCTAGTCCAATCCCCCTGCTCCAGCAGGGACCCCTGGAGCACATGGCACAGGGTGGCATCCAGGTGGATTTGGAAGATCTCCAGAGAAGGAGACTCCAGAGCCTCTCTGGGCAGCCTGTTCCAGGGCTCTGTCACCCTCACAGGAAAGAAGCTCTTCCTCACATGGACATGGAACTACCTGTGTTTCAACTTGTACCCATTACTCTTTGTCCTGTTACTGGCCACCACCAAGAAGAGTTTGGCCCCATCCTCCCTACAATCATTCCTCAGGTACTTAAGCATATTCATCAGATCCCCTCTCAGTCTTTTCTTCTTCAGACTAAACACACCCTCCTCGCTACGTCTTTCCTTATACGATAGATGTTCCAATTCCTTAATCATCTTTGTTGCTCGTCACTGAACCCTCTTTAGGGGCTCCACGTCCCTCCTGTACTGGGGAGCCCAGAACTGCACCCAATACTCCAAGTGTGGCTTACCAGGACTGAGCAGAGGGGCAGGATCCCCTCCCTCGACCTGCTGGCAACGCTCCTCCTGATGCAGCCAGGATCCCATTGGCCCTCTTGGCCACCAGGGTACATTGCTGCCTCATGGTCAACTTGTTGTCAACCAGGATTGAGCTCTGCCATCCACGCAGTTCTCAAACCATCTCACTCTCCATTCGCCCAATCCACATAAAAGATCATTTTATTCTTACATATTCTTGACATAAAACGTCAATTTACAATTTGGGGTAAGCAATTTGCTCTGCTTCTATCTCAGGTATTGTGCTCAAGGGTAGTGCTTATCAGTGTTATGAAGCACTGCGCAGCCGCCTGCACTCTCGAGGCTGAAATGGACACTTGCACAGTGATATCAGGATTCTTGATCCTTTTAAGTGGGTGCTCCCTTGTAGGCCAAGGGAAGCATCGTGTCCCTCCACCTTGGACCCTCTGGCTACAGCTGGACTCTTGCAGTGTGGACGGACAGACAGACTTAGTACATGGTATTAAGGTTCACATTTGGTTTGGGTTCACACGCAGGGTGGATCAACAGGAACCCCCGGACTTCACTGCTCTGTATACTGTCATGTCCCTTTTCCTGCTCTTAATCCTGCCTCCTGCCACCCTTGTACCTCTCTTTCTTTTCCCTCCATGTTATCCTAGCTAAAAACCCACTAATTAGTTCCCTTTTTTTTCCCCACAGGTGCCAGTTTTGCTACATCTGTATCCACATTTGCTATTATTGATATGGTTACCTAGGTGCTGCTTGCAAGATTCAACTGCCCCCAAATTCCCCAGCATGGTCCTTCAGCTATCTGTGACGTTTGGCTCTTTCTCCCATAACTCCCTCATAACCACCTGTGAAATCCAGCCATCCCTCACGGCACTATCTCGAACTCTTTTCAGCCTCCCACACTGTTATCTATCATGTCCAGCAGTTTCTCATGCCTCGCCCTGTATTTCTCCACAGAATATCCTATTCAGTTAGCTTAACCTCAGTCCAGGACTCAGTCACAAGCCAGGCTTTTGCCTGCAGCCCTAAAAATCAGGTGAGGAGATCCCAATGTCTGAGTCACTTCTCCAAAGTGAAGTATCCTTTTATGCACAAAAGACATGTTCGTGATCAGCATTTCTTGATCAATCCTTCTGGAAAGAAGAAATTGTGTACACTCATATGGTGTGCTGTGGAGTAGTGCTATATATTTGGTACTTTACTTCCAAGCCTAACTCTTCCTCTATCTAACTATCTTCCTCTACCTAAAGCCTGAGGTTTTTCTGGCCTCATTGCTGCTTTTTCTGGGCTACAGCTGAGGTCAGTGCACTTCGGAAGTGTCACTTTCTGCCACTGAAGCTCATGGTGATGTGTATATATGCAATGGGTCACGTGAAAGCAAGAGGCCCTTCAGGTCTTGAGCTAGAACATAATTAAGCTGGAGCAGTCTTTCTGAGACAGTCTAGCTGTCCGGTGAATGGGTATCAGATGGAGATGTGTATTACAGCCCTAGCTAGCTGAGGCTCAAAAATGGGAACTCTTACTTTTCCCTATGTCACTGCAATCTCTGCTGTTCCCCTTACATCAGCTTTGGGATCAACATCTCATGCTGCAGCAGGATGTTTCCTGCCAGAAAACTTTTTCTGCCAGAAAATGCCAGAAAACTTTTTGGAAGGTGGTAGTTCACTAATGCAAGTTCACTAATGCAAGTCAATTACAGACCCAATTCTTTTTTGACTTGAATCACAGTTGCAGAAATGTCTTTGAAGTAAATGCAGTCTGCAAGCCTCAGACTCGCTGACAGCCAGCAGAGAAGCAGACCCTCCAGAGCGGTGGATGGGGAAGGCCACTCTCAATGGGGCACTGGGATGGTATGCCCCTAAAAAAGCAGTTTTGAAGGCATCGTCAAAGCTGGCAGGTAACTTCTTTTTAAAGCATATATTTTAAGTTTCTTTTTGATTTTTGTATAAGCAAGGACAAAAGTTTCAGTTTTCTGAAAAAGTGGCTTCCTTACAGATTCTTTAAATAGTTACTCATAAATGAAATCTCCGGGGAGGAGAAACTAGCTATTTTTAAAGGTCTTGAGATACATTTTTATCTTAGAATTGTATATTCCTTTGTTGGGCAGTACAACAAAATAGCATCTAGAGGAATATATTTTCAACACTGAAGAGGCAGAATTCTTTATGCTACAACTGTAATATATTGCATTTGCTGCCACTGGCTCCTTTCGTTCATAAGCACTTGAAGTAGCATCTCCTGTGGGTGTCCACCTACAGCCTTTTATAGAGCAGAAAACATTTTCTCTTGTAAATTTACATGACATCAACATAATACCACCTAACAAAATGCAGGGGAGGAAAGTAAAGGCTGTGAAATTAGCTTCTCTGGGGTTAGAAGTGCATTATGGGTAGTAATTAGAAAATGCCTCTGCTAACCATGAACCAAGTGAGCACACTTTGTGCATCTCAGAATTTAATGAGTCTGCATGTAAAAGACGATAGCAATTCTTTCCTCAAAACTATCTCCATGGTTTCAGCCCAGCAAGGACGACTTAAGTTCTCAAAGCAACAAATACAGTTCTCTCTAAAACATATCCTAATGCAGAGTATGAAGCAAGGCTCTCTGCCATAACATGTCCCCCTACCTTCCTTGAGCTTGACTTTCCTGGCCAAGGCAGTCCTAGCCGTAGATCTTGCCTATGTTATTTGCTATGTTATGTTATCTGCTGTGTTATTATGCTAGCAAGATATCTGTAGGCTGAAATACTTAAAGGTTTCGTCTTGTTGTTCTACTTCCCCATTATCCTAGTGGCACATATAAGTAAGTTCTTTCTTTACTCCCAAAAATGGAAAAAAAAAATCATTAGGGGAGAAATAACAAAAGGACTAAATGCAGAAAACCGAGAAAAAAAAGTAAAGCACAGACTGATTCCCATTCCCAGCTTGGAATGTCCCTGGTTCCAAAATTCCCATGCTGGTTTACCTCCATCTAATGTCAATATTCCCCAGGCCATTTTTGTATGCCAGATATAGCCCACTTGGAGTAATAAGCCCATCTCCTTGTCAAGAAACTTCCACAGAGCCCAGAGTACGAGATAGTGAAATAGCAAGAAGACAGTGCGGATCAAAACTTTAATAGAAACACTGAAATAAGAGCAAAGAAGCCTGGATCATTGTCACCTCTTTGAAAAGTAGAGGAGAGGTGTAAAAATGCCCAGGGGAACTTCTGTTTGGATACTCAGCACAGACTGGGACTTTAAGGATGTCTCTGACAAGCAACTCCCCTCCAAGCTACTTACCTCTATTCATACGGTTGGCCATTTTTCTTATCAGGAAGGGGAAACTGAGGAATGGCAAATAGGGCCAACATGAAGAAAAATTAAATCAGAAATGAAACAGCAGGAATGAAGACTGTGACTTGATATACTGCAGATAGGCACAAATTCTTCTTTCTTTCTTCCCATCAGAGACAAATGTCCAAGGAATAAGAGAATTTCACCAACCGTGGTCTTGATAGAGGATTACCAATTGACACATAAGGTCAAGAGTCTTTCTAAAAGGTGATAAGCAGAAAGCTGATCTAAGTAGAAATATTTAAGAATATTTAACAATTAAATTTAGGTAAAAGAGAGGCCTCCTTTTGCTTTTCACTCCATTATCTGCAAAGTTGTTGTAATTCTACTATGAGAAGACATGATTTTGCAACCTTTTTCTGCAGGGATTCTCTTTCTTTCCCATATGATATTTATTCCTTAATCACTCCCAGCCTCTCCTCTCTGTCCTCTAAATGTCTTGCTCTGAAGACTTCACTTCACCCTTCCTAAATAGTGACTCCCTCAGCTTATGCAGCATTCACACATTTCCCCATCTGCTGCAGCCTGCACAACTATGCCCTGCCACTCCAATCACTCAGATATTTCACACACACAGCAGTCGTCTCTCTGCAGAGCAACACCCAACTGTATCTTGCAGGACTGTGAAATCCAGGAATTAAACATGATATTCTGCAGAAGCGAGATTAGAAGAGAACTGAATGTTCATTCCAAATAGGACTGATCACAGTAATGTACCATCCAAACAAGGACAGGTGATGGCAAGGCTGTATGTACTAAATACATTGTCATGGGGATTCTAGGGCCCCCTCGTTAAAGTCTTAGTATTCAATTTAAAGAACAGTTGAGTAGCTTTCTCCGCCTCTGAGAGTCTGCTGCTTGTCTGCCAGCTGTCATATTGTCCCTATCTGAGGGAGCTTTTATACTTGGAGCTCATAAAATATACTCCTGATGAGCACTCTTTGCTTTTATAACGAGACAGATTACACTATGCTCAAGATACTTTCAGGCACATTTTCATGGAAAGATAAATCCAATACTCTAGAGAAAATCTTCACCTTCAAACCAAGGCTGCATAAATAGTGCACATCTTTTCCACAATGTAGTGTAGTTCTGTAGCAAAGTGTATTGTGGTATGTCTTTACTAGTCAATTTTGCTTAGATCATTATGAGAGAGGTGCATGTGTTCTGCTTAAGATGGAAAAAAACCCTTTTCCATTCCCATCTGTAGCACATAAAGCCTTTACACAGAATCACTAGTGGAGTGAGAATGGTTCATGAGAGTTATTACCACACTAGAATCTCATCCCTAAAACAGACACCCATGTGTCTTGATAAGCCATGCATCAAAACCAAAACCAGTTGTGTCACAGATTTGTATTACGGAATTGTATGTGAAGTTGTATTAGGTATTTCTACTTGGTAGCTACTGTGCTGTAATTGCACTTTTCTTAACAACTCCACATTTGGATAATACCTGAGAGGGGTAAAAAGCATATTCCACTGCAAACAAAGCCAAATTACATCAGCCTTAAAACCTGCACAAGCAATAGCACCCTGATGTATAGCCCCGCTATCTGAAAAAAACGGCCTGTAAGACAAGCAGTTCTTAGGAATGTTGACTGACAGCTGTGATTCAGGCTTCCTTGACAAACATTTACTTGATCTTCAAAGGTTTTGGGGATAATCCTCCTAAACCGAGATTGAGGATGAGATACTTCATGGCCCTGAACTTTTGCTTGTCACATCTCTCTTCATGGGACAGCCATGGGAGAACTTCCTGGATGTTTTATGAATCCTAAATGACTTCAGCTCTCTCACGGCCTAAGCTGTTTCATGCCTTGTTCCTGAAACTCCCATGGAAGACAGTAGATCCCATACAGAACCAAGATGAATGGGACAGCAAGTGAAATATGGAAGCACATGTATTAGACAAAGCATCAGTACACTGCTACTTTACTTTTGACTTGTTGTGAAGAATATAACAGGCCTTCGTGACAGAAATTTCTTCTTTTGGCCTTATCTGCTACTTCTAACTTCTTTTTCCTCTCATTTCAAATTTATTTTCTCCCATCACCCTTCCCTCAAGAGTATATCTGCCTCTGTTGCTACGACTTCAGCTCAGCTCTGAATCAGTGAACTTGCAGCAGCACAGAGTAAGTTCAGCAAGCTAACAAGATGGGTAAATATTTAGGCAGCTACACAGCTACAGGTACCTAGGCTAGTTAGTTGTAACTGGTCATAGTAATTAGCATGCACATTTGATTTGTAGTGCATTATCTGTAACTAACAGCTTTACCTTGAAAGGGTAAAACCAGTTGGAGAAAGCCTGCTTCAATGGCTAGTGCTGATATTCCTTCTGAAACACTGGTCTGCTCATGTAAGGAGAAAGAGGAAAAATAAGTCGTATGCACATCATTTATGTATCTTGATTATATCTTGATTCCATGTAAAGTGATATCCAATCTGATACACTTTTTCCCTCCAAATATTCTGATTTCCACGGAAATCAAAAGCAGGTGTGTGGGGCAAACAGGAGCCAGAGCTCACTCAAGAAGCAATTAAGACACAATTGTTGTGTCTCTGTTTTTTGTTTTTCTCTAAATCAAGAAGGACTATTGATACTCCATTTTTTCACATAAGTCTTTGTTTCTTCACTAAGCTTCCAGCCAATTGAGATATAACTAAATACATGAAATAGCAGAGTTTTCCCCAGACAGTGCTGAATTACCATCTACAGAAAAGGAGAGTTGTTACTGAAGAGGAGAGTTATTCTGAAGAAATTCATGGCAAAGGCAAGGCTGTTGATCTGCATAGGCAGAAAGAAACATCATGCTAAGTTTTATTTGTGTATGCTTCGAGTTTTTCACTGTTTTGTCAAGCACCCTGCAGCACAGTTCAGTGATAGCGGGTAGCGTTTGAATGAGCGGGTAAAGGATGTCAAACTGAGTGTACAAGAGTGAAAGCATTGGCCTCGACTACTGGAAGGTCTGGTCGATTTAAAAGCTAATTCAATGATACAAGCCTTCAGTCTGCTGGTTTGCTGAAAATATGTAAGCAGACTATCTTTTTCTTCTTCTTTTTGAATGTGTGGTGGAGGCCCCAGGCATCTGTTCATAGGTATTCTCTTTGTTACCATGGGGAAAATACTTCTCACCTGCCTGAAAAGTGAAGTTAGGACACCAAGCCATTCTAATTAGCTGTGAAAGAGTATTCTTGTTTCCCCTCAGTTCTGGGCATGTCATTTTTTCGTGTGTGTCTCATGCTTCTTAAGCCTCTCTCAGCTACATTGCCTGAGGACACTCGAAGCCTGGTACAGCAAAGTGTGGGATGCTCAGCCCTTACCTCTGATCAGTGCTAGTCCTCTGTGAACTCGCCGTGCTGCTGTGCCGCGGGGAGGATGGAGCTGGTGGAGGCAGAGACGGGAGCTCCGGCTGCTCGGAATTGAGATGATCACTTCCTCATTAGTCCCATTTCCAGCCCACTGGCCTGGAGAGTGACGGTCTGGAGGTCACTCACTGATCTGGGATCTCCAGCTGGGCTCTTTCTGACACCTAGTCAGGAGCTGGGGCTGTCTCATCCTGGTATAATTGGATCAGTCTTGTGGCTTGTCTGGGCAATAGATGGTTTCTGTAACGCTTTCGTGTATATTCTGATACAGTATGTATTTATTTGTCTTGTCACAGGTAAAGTGACTTAGTCACATGGGAAAAAAAGAAAAGAATATATACTTCTGATCCTTCAGGATAAAAATGGCCTCCTTGAATCAATCTTCATCTGACTGTAGTGTAATTATGGATTATTTACCAAGATCCAGGCTCCTACTCAGAGCACAAAAATTGCCAAGGTGCTTGGCGCTAGTAAATTAGATAACACACAGGGTGATTTGTCATTATTACAGATCATTAGTTCTTTTCATGTTTAAACTTGCCCTTTCCAAAGACAGACTTTTTTGGGTGTCTGGAAAACGCAATATGCTTCAATCATGATTCAATTGGTGTGTTAATCATTGCACTGGATTGATTTTGTCTTCCTCCC
Source organism: Eudromia elegans (assembly GCA_003342815.1). Taxonomy (NCBI): domain Eukaryota; kingdom Metazoa; phylum Chordata; class Aves; order Tinamiformes; family Tinamidae; genus Eudromia; species Eudromia elegans. The sequence goes on along the minus strand of PTEX01000151.1, from coordinate 641,006 downwards.
TCCCCACAAAAAAAACAATACTGAAAAGCTTTATAAAGTGAGAACAAAGAAAGCAAGGCCAAATGGATAATTAAGACTTTGCTAATAGACAGAAAGATCATCAGTCATAATGTGAAAGTTACTCTTCTTTCACCTATTCCTGTGACCATCACTGTCCTCATCCTTTGTTCATCTGGCCTTTAAGGGAAGAACTCTGCTAATGAGAGACATGTGAGGCTCTTTGATGTCTGGCAGCTGACCTGGCCCACTTGGGAGTGATGGCATCTTAAAATCCTTCTCCTTGCAGGTGGGAAAGTGTTACTGTGCTGCCCTCTAATGCTCGCAGCCCTACATTCACTCACGGATGGGGAAGTTTAAGGTTAGTGCCACTGAATAGGTAAAACACTGTTTTACTCTCTGCTCTTGCAATAAAAGTAGTGAAAGCACGACTTCACGTTGTATTCAGTGTTGCCCTTCCTATGCAAGCACACTGTTTATTCCACAGCGAAAGCATGAAATACTGAGTGCTCTGGAGATGTAATCCAACTTGTGGCTATTTCATTTAATGAAATGAGGGAATTGTCCCACATTGAAATATTGATAGGACCTAGGCTGATAATGTCACTAAGAAGTTAAAAAAAAAAAAAAAAAAAAAAAAAGGCAGACTTTTATTGAAGGAAATTGTGATAAACATGTTAGGCTCCTGTTCCTTTAAATTTTTGAGTGCATAAATATGATGCTTCTTGGTTTATCGTAGCCTTTAGAAAGATTTCACAACACCCCTTAATCTTTTCTCAGGAGCTTTCTTACCCTGGGTTTCTTATTTTCCTCCTTCTGTGTCACCTAAAACCCTGTCACACTTTAAAACTGCCATCCTAATCCAAGATTGACTGCTTGAGCTCTGCACTCGCATCCACTTTGTTTTGCACTTACATGGACACCAGCAGATGACCTCTCCCCTTCCTCCTCGCAAAGAGGTGCAGGAGCTTCACTTAAAGGCTTAGCAGCACTCAGCCCCTTCCAGCATCGGAGCTTGACCTTGGAGAGCTGCGGTGGCAGCAGCTGCGCAGCCACAGCCAGGGTGGGGACAGGCAGGGAAAGGGAAGGGGGGAGAAGGGATGCCAGGGGAATGACATATGTACGCAGAAACCCAGTGAGGACCCAGGAGCTAAACTGGCTTATCAAGCTGCATAAATATTAATCATATCATTTAAGCCGACATTCTGCCCCATCTGCAGCGTTTTGCTGTAAGAGGTTTCTCTAATAGGGCATGATGTCTCCGAGCTCCCTTTATTAATAATTAAAACGCTGTGTCTCGGATTACCACCGGGTTGATGAAAGATAATGCTGTGGGGGCAGTGTCAGGCAAGGGAGATCCCAGTGCATAACGCCAAGGTGAAGGGGTTAGGTATGCAGCCTTCTGCTTTTCTCATTGTTATTTACATTTCAGTGCTTCCTAAAAGCCCTGAGATCATGCCCTTCGTGGGCTGCTACCCCATACCTCTTTTCCCTGTTCGTAAAATGACAGCACCTTCATTTGTTAAGTACTTTGAGGCCTACCAACCAATAGCATGATCTAGCCTGAAAAAGGACTTGTGTGCCCAAAAGCTTGCTTTTCAGAATAGATCAGTTAGCCTATAACGGGCTGTAATCTATAGTTCCTGCTTTGCCACTGTCCTTAGACCACACCAGGCAAACACTATCGAGACACTTCTTAAAAAGTGGTCCCAGGAAGGCAAAATAAACGTTTAGGAATGTGGGTGCCCTCCTGCCAGGGAGGGACAGGAGTCAGATAAAACACAGTGATTCAACCGTGCTTTGGTGAGGAGTGTTGAAAGGCAGACTGATAAGAGACAAATGGTGATAGTGGAAAAGCGTCAGTGCTGCCTGCGAGCATGGAAGGTTAAAGCACACAGTTCTTGTATGGCTCCTCTCATACAAGAATGCACATGTGACCAGCACAAAGCCATCTTTCTGGGGTCTTAATTATAGGGAGCAGTAGAAGAATAGTAATTAAGAGGGAAGATATAATCACTCCAGATACAAAATACTTTAATTGAGAATTTGTTCTGTTTTCCCTTTGGAGACAAAGTTACATCTGGCAACAGGCATAAAAGGCTGTTCAGAGGCAAGCCTGTGCCTACCAGTCTGTCATGGTGATAAAATCCAGGGAATGGAGTAGAATAGTACACATAGCAAAGAGTCCCTACAATACAAAACAGACTCCGGCATAAAGACACCTGAGATGATGATGATCTAAGTGTTACAGTTAACATGGCATAATCCAGACTATATCAATATTATGCATTTAGGTCTGGACATGGTGCAAATGGAGCAGCAGTGCTACACCGTGATGTTAGAGGGCACACTCAGAGTAGCATTCACCTAGGCAGCTACTGTGTGTCTGGACCACTGTTTGCCCTACTTTTGATCCAGAACTAGGAGAACAAGATTCAATTTGAAAGCCTCTGGGTGTGGACCTAAAGGCCCCAGTGTTTACATCACTGCAAAGAGGTCTTATACCTGACTGTTTTCTGAACTCAGAAACCTCTCTTTGTGTCTTGAAAGATGGGGAAGGGCTTCAGAACTGCCCTCATAACTTACTAACCCATGTCTTCTACATTATTAATTACAAAAGAGATTTGTTTTATAGGTGAAAAAAAATGCCCTCAAAAAGTCACTGAGTGGCACTGAAGCTGCCAAAATAGCTTTGAGAGAGCCACTAGATCTTTCCAGACATGGAAAGCTGTTTGCTCTAATCTACTCTAGCTACCAGATTACATTAATTCTAAAGGAACCTGGATGCCAGATTTATTAGACAACAAATCTGGAAGAAGAAAAATAATCCCAAAGAAGCAGATGCTGATGAGATTGCTTAGAAAGAGGTTTGTTTAGGATTAAAAAGCAGACAGTCCGGCAAGACACTTACCTGACTGCAGCTGAAGTTTCTTTATTTCCTTCTTTGGTAACTGTATTTTAGCAGCCGTTATCCTCTTCTTCACTTTCCTTCTATACTTTTTGTCATTGTTTTCTAATTTCCTGTTCTCAGGACAGCTGGTTCACAGGAGGCTCTTAATCTTTTAGCTAGGTGTTGTAATTGTTTGAAAACAAATTAGATTGCTAAACTGAGGGACAAGAGAATTAAGAGACATATCTGAGGTCACACGATAGGTTAATGGCTAATCACAGTTTGAATCCAGGAGCTTCTCATTACCAGACTTCTGCTGCAATCAACTGTGTTGTCTCCTGCAACTCTGGAGTGCTATAATATCACTTGAAATTTGATGCAAAGGTTACATAGGTAAAAATCAAAACTGTGGTCAAGAGAAAAAAAAAGAGTTATCAGGAATCACTAACGAGCATCCAACAGTGATCACGTCTTAAATAAACAGACTGACTCTACTGAGATACATTTGATACCTCCAGAAAAATTAATCAACTTTCAGAAGTGGTCTCTGTCAATAATATCTTGCCAGTAGAACACTGAATACCCAGTGAAAACTGTTGATAAAATCCCTCTTTCCTCTGTTTCCTCAGTGAAACACACTGGCACTTACTACCAGGCATGTTATGTTGGTGAAATCCTGGGTCAAGGTGGAATACAGCTCTCTTTCACCTGACTCCTTCCAGTTAAATCTCCATGCATTCACATGTTAATAAAAAGACAGGGTTTTTTTTTTAACTTCTTATGTGCTGTTACAAACCATGACTCCAAACATAATAGGTATTGTCTGCAACCGATTAAATTGGGCATAAACATTTATTGCCTCCCTAGCTAACAAATGCAACCTTGTTGCTCACAGAAATGAGGAAATTTCCACTCAAGGTCAAGTGACCTGATGTTTTCAGGCAGCCTCATTACCCACGTTAGCACTATAGAAGATGAAGCAGAGCATCTGGTAGTGCCATAAAAATGATAGAAAAGTCTGTATATTTGCTTTAATTTTCATGAAAACATTCAGCTTATGCTCCCAAATTGGGTCATCCTCAAGAACTGTCAGAGTCTTGTTGTTTAAGAATTAGCTAAAGAAGTTTCTTGGTCTCTGTAATACTCTGTGTCCCAAATAAAATCACAGAGATACTGAACTTGATATTTATTGCTGCTTTCCTGTGATATCATATTGCAGGGAGAGATCATGCAGGCATTCTGATATGCATTTTCCCTCACATGTCTAACGCCTGGGAAGTAACTGCTTATTATATAGCTGTCAATATTCCCCTGTGTCGTGTCTTTCACTGTAGTTTGCTCACCACCACAAAAATGAGTTACAGAACTAGAACAGGAGGAGATGCTTGACAGCATGGAAATTTCTGTGCTCCTTCAGTGCTGGAGTATGTCCTCAAACGAGTTCCTGCCCAAAGGCTTTGCAATATGCCATTCAGACTCCTTGGAGAATGTGGAAGGACAGCAGCATCTTGTCAAACCTATGCACAAGGAAATGCTCTGCCCATAGAGACTCCAGGCCACTCCAGGTGCATGAAAACTCAACTTAGCTTTTTGATTTTCTCCTTGACTCCAGCTCAGGCAAGAGCAGTTCTGAATCTATTTTGCATCTGCGGGTTGTGATCACACTCTAACAGCTGAAATACACTGCCTTCTGGCTGTGCTTCCTTCCTGAAGTCTCACACATATGAGCTGTAGAAGGAGCGAGGTGCAAGAACTGGCTCTCCAGCTCCATGCCATATGGAAAGGCTGCTATTCAGAAGAGCTTAGATACAGAATTCAGGGGAACTCCCCGTCCCTTTGAGGCAGTGGAGCACTGCAGAATCATGCTCCAAGGCTGAACACTTAGCCTGAAATACATACAACACAGCCCATCTACACAGTATGCATTAGCATTCCCATTCATTTCAGTACAGTATTATTTTCATAATAATCAGCCCTTGGGAACAACTGCTGCAGGTGCTATGACAGTCAAAATAATGACTTTTTTTTTTGTGATTAAATTGTAAGTGAGCCAAATGTTCATAAAATACAGATATCAGCAACCCAATCATTCTCAGAATCTCCAGGACTAAAGATGATGAAACAAAAGGATGTCTCCCAAAGGGTTTCTGTGGTGGATGTTGGTCTAGACCTGTGGTAAAGAAAGGCGCTAGGAAAAAAGAGACAAGACTGGTGGGGAAGTCTCAGACTCTGTGAGGAAACCGTCTGTCTCTCACTCCCGATGACATTTCTTCAGCTAAAGTGCAGAAGGTCCTCTTCCAGGGAAAATACTTCGGGCACAGTCATCATTACTTTTGGGGCCAAGCATAATAAACACAAGCGCTATGCACTTCTGGTAACCAGCTGGAAGCCACTGCAGACAACAGAGCATAGGAACAACATAGTGATTAACAGTGAGCAATATTGTTCTTTCCAAGATGGCTGTAGTGGAGTGTCATTAAAATACAACAAAAAAGGGACAAACTAAGCATGCCACTTCACTCGGTATGCTGTACGGCCTTAGCACACTTCCTTGTCTGTATTTTAAAATGCTTGTAATTCAGAATAATTTAAAACCTCATCAGTACTCACTAGAGGCTTGGGGTTTAGAACCTCAGTCAATTAAGTCCATGTAGATGAGTAATAGGAGTAAAACAGTTTTTAGAGTAGAAAAAGAAAGAAAAAGAGAAACGAGATTCTCTAGCTATTCAAAAGCAATTATATTTTTAGTTACACAGAAAGACATTTTCAGACCTCTAATTGCTCCAAATCTATCTGCTAAAGGGTCATTACATTCCATTTTAACCCCTCTCTGACATCAGGAACTAATACTGTAATTGAACTGTGTCACCAGTGATCTCAGTTCAAAATCATTAGTAGGGTTGTTCTTTTTCATATTTGCTCTAACATCACTCTTCATTGCCTACAGGCATGGGGCCAGATTTGCTGCTAGCATCTGTGGGTACAACATCAGAGATTCATGGTTATATTGGCTCCAATTAGGCCTGTGATGAAGCTGGCCCACGTGCTATGAGCTATCATTAACCAACATATTCCCATCATTCTGTTCATCCAACTATATCCTTTTAAACATGAGACAACACAGTAGAATGAAACTCAGTAACATGCTATTATATTTTTTCCTGTTTTTATTAAAATTTCATCTTGGGATAATTTCTCATCTACTCACTTCTTATTTCGTATGTGGGCAAGAAAGAATCTATGTGTTTAAATATTCTGAGTTGTTCTGTGCTCTCAGAATTGTAACATTGTATAGACATTATTGTATGTATGTAATAAAACCTGGAATCATCTTTTTCTTTCCCTCAATATACTTTATTTGAAGAATGAGAGAAATTGAGTCAAGAATATCATAGGAGACAACTTACTGCACTTGCATATCAAATTTAAACACAGGCTTTATCATACATTAAAAAAAACCCATTAGAGGTCAGGGATATTGCTAAATGCAGGCTTAGAAGATGATATTTAACTGTGCAGTATCATAGCTGTTGGCAACTGATACTGTGAGACCTATAGCAATTCTGTAATTAATATGCTACTTGCATTTCTACTTTAAATTCTGCCATAATACACTTTGAACTGTAACTTGGCATACAGGTCTTAGCACAGCGGTAATTTGTTTTGTTTTGTTTTTAATTTCAGAAAGAGCATTCAGCCATTTTATAACAGAGAAAGGCAAAATGTAAACTGGAAGTTTCCAGACCCGCAGTTACGATCTCATACAATTCATCTGACCCAAAGATTGATGCTCACAAATGCAATAACTCAATCATCTCATTCCCATGGCATTAGACAGCGTAGAGCCCAGCATTTAATCAACTGGTACCGGACGAGTTTGCTGATGCCAATGCCTATCACAGCAGTTGACTCATAGCCTGCTTTCCACTCGGAGCATGTGTGTTGACCAGATAGATGTGATTATTTAGGGCCTAATTCTGCTTGGGCTCCCCACTGATGGGGCAGACACCACTTAGCTGTGTCAGCACATGCTACAAAGCTCTTGTCATACAGCTTAGTGGCTCAAGCACTAACTAACCTTCACAGGACCAGAGCTAGCTGGTTTCTTATAAGCTCAGAGGACAGGAGCGACTAGTCTGTGACCATTTATATATGACTATGTAGGTATCACCCAAGGAGAAATAACATTCCAGGCCAAACTGTGGGGAAGTTTTGTGTCCTGTGAAAATGATTATACTGAGGTGAACAGTCCCATTTCTATTTGTTACTCCTATGTATTGAGACCAAGCTCTCCAGAGATGGAAAAAGGAGCTTGTATCTGGGCCAACATCCTGGTAAACTAGGTCACCATTATGACTGTGCCACCTGCAGTCAGCTCAGCTCTCAGGGGAATAGCAAATACCACTTGGCTGCAGCCACATTTTCATGGGCACAGGGAACACTGCTGCCCGAAGAAGCAGTCCTGCTTTCCCCGGTCTTCAGCAGCTGGTTGTTGAACAATTATTTGTGCTCTGCATTACACTTCTCTTTAGGCAAGCATCAGTGTTTGGTGAAACCACACAATGGTCTGGATTGCGAAACTGGTCTTGGATAAAACTAACCTAGAAAAAAACTCTGTGCAAATATTCACATACAGATATATATATATGTATATACACAAATAACTACATACATGCATATATATATATAAATACATATGTGCACATGCTCAGGAGAGAAATGGGTTAGTCTGGATTCCCAATCTTGTTCTGCTCCAGCCACATGAATGCTTTGGCGTCAGTCATAGATGAAAGCTGAGCAGCACAAAGAGGGAATGACCAGAGCACGGGACCTGCAGAAAGCACAGGATGTCTCCTTATAGCATCACTGCTGGCTTACGACAATTTGAAGTGCATGTGAAACTACAGCTTGGAAATTCAGGCACAGTGGTTTAATGACAGCACAAATCATTCCCTAACCCCCTGTGAAACTGGCCCCCTCTGTTTATTCTCAGAAACAAGTTTTTGAATGCCTATGATCAATATTTAACAACTTTTGTAAATTTGAGACAATAGCATTAAAATTAACTAACATCTTGAACTTTTGGAGTAGCTCAGCATTTATATATATATTTTTCCTCTGGAGCTTCGTAAGGTTTTTTTACATCACTGTTACATAATTTTATCTGAATTCACACCAATTTTATTATTATATCCTTATTAAATCAATAATGTGATCATTTTCAGCAATTACATAGCATAATAACAACTGAAAAAATAATTAAGAACAAAATAAAAAAAAATTCCACGCACAAATTGGATTTCCAGACTACAAAGACCACACAGACCCAACCCCTTTCAGGAGAGCTTTTTTTTTTTTTTTAAAAGGCTCTCAGTGCTGCTTGAATTAACTCCCCAAACTCTTACTAAGCCATCCACATAAATATCCTTGGCCTTTTCACAGCAATTGGAGGAGGCTGTGTGAAATATTCCTACAAGAAGGCCTCTATAGCAGGTCACAGATCTGCTTTTCCCCTAGTTTTCTAATTCATCCGAAAGGTAGCTTCACTTCAGTGATACTGAAAATATCCACATCGTGCAGAAGGCAAGACATTCATATAAATGACAATTATTCTTATTAGCTGCTGGAGAATAATCATTATCATTACATTTCCAAAATTAGGTTCCATATTAATGTTTTCCTGTGGTGCCCTTTATATTAAACCATAGAGGTTTAATCTGCAACTATAATTCTTCTTCCTTCTGTGGAATTATTTTATTGCCTAATGTTCTTCTAATAGATGATATTTTTGGCATGTGTAATGATGATGGTGTATTGTAAACCAATTACATTTATTTTTTAAAAAAACATTTTGACTGGCAATGGAAAAAAATCATAAAGTGCTGATTTATGCACTGAGAAAAACTTGAATTTCTTAAGAGTTTCTGACTTCAGAAATTACACTGTTTAGCCAATCTGCTAAGGCATTGGAATAATTTTATTTTTAGGTCATATGGCTTCTGTGCTAACATTTTTCCCTGCTCTGTGAAACTAATTGCCATCCCATACACTATTGTACATACTTTCCATTTAAATCTAAAAGTGATTTATTTGGTGATTCCTTTAAAGGAACAGGAGACAAAGAGATGCATGCCCTCAAACTAATTTTATCTTGTGGAAAATTTCATTTTACCTACCATCATATTTTAAAGAGTTAATTTCCATTTTGACTGTGTTTTATTAATAGGCTACTGGAAGCTTATAAACACTTCAAGGCTTTTAAGACTGTGTTTTTGAGAAAATGATTAATTATGCGGTGTTATGGATCACAGTGCCCTCCTTTTCCATGGTTTCTGGACTTATTGCTTGTTGTCATGTAGCTCCAACAGCTTGAGGAACACAAGAATATTCTTTCAGTATTTGTTCTAAAGGAAAGTGTGATTCTTTTTAAAGGACATACATACTGCAAATTGCAAATCTGCCACTCAGTCAAGTCATCCTGTGATGCAGTTCATATAAAACTACTCAACTCTTTTTTTTAAAAGTAAATAGTTCAGTATTTGTGCAAACCCCCAGACTATTAACTGTAGAGATTGACAAGCTTAAAGCCAGCAGGGACAGTGGCAATCATCAAGACTGATTTCCCATACAGCACAGACTATATATGTCCCCTCAGTATTTCCAAATACAAAAGTAATTCCAAAGGAGAGAATTATTCTTTTTGTAATACATGAGGTGTTCTATCTATGTATAGCAAAGGGACGGAGTCACCTTCCACCATGTTGCCCCATTTTTTGACAAAACAATATCTGGATAATTTATTTACAACATAAATTCTTATACTTTTTAAGGATCATGAGAACTGGAGCTGAGTGAATCCTGAAACACAGATCTCTGCTATAGGACATGATTTCCCATTTTTAGTAAATACAGAAAGTGCGTCTCAGCCCTCACAACCCAGACATACCTTTCTTACTGTCTTCCTGGGAATACTCAAGTGAATGGCTTTATTCCCAGGCATGTTAATGCTTTTCTCAGTACACAGAAACTGAAAAGAAGCTGCACTTCAGACTTAATAGCAAATTCCCACATCAGAAACTTGATCTAACAGTCCTTCCTTACTCTCCTTAGAGGACACTCCCTCACTGCAATGAAATAGCTTTTCAAATGCATGTATGGAACAACTGACAGACCAGGAATCAAAGGAAGATTCAATGATCACAAAGAATTACATTCTGGACCTGGCCAGGCTACCCATGTAAAGAAGCACAAGGGGTACCTTGCTCCCTAGGGGATTTTTTCTTGTTTCAGGAAACAGAAAGGAAAAGAGATTAACCTAGAAAGGCAGCATTTTCTCTTTAATCTGGGAGTAGGGTTGGAGGGAGCTGCTTGGAGCCACAGCCTGGCATGTACTCTGCATGCAGGGTTGAATAGCCACAGGAGGCCTTTCCTCAAGGCCAACGGGGAGACGTGATTTTCATCTGTAGTAAATAGTATAGAAACAAATGATTTACCTAATTCCATGGCTAAATTGTACCAACTTATAATAATTTTTTTACTTCCATTTGTGCCTTTCACCCTCAGTTCTTGGAGTACTTTACCTGCACTGATGGACTTGGCTTTGCCCTGAGCACCAGACACTGCATCAGCCCCAAGTTACCGAACGGAGAGGCCAAATGCACCAGTCAAACGTGAAGGAAAGATATCATCTCCTACCTCCACCTGAGATGTCAGGGATTGCTGCAGCCCCTTCCCTAGCCCAGGGCTAGCAGCCACTCTTCCAATAGGAGCTACCACTCCTCCGGTCTGCTCCAGCTCCTCCTGACAACCCTCCCCGAACCATTTCAGTCTCAACAAGGGGACCTCGCTTAGGAGAGGAGTGAGTAAATCTTTGCTAACCCAGCCGGACTCGAGCACTGTCAGAGAAGCAGCTCGGACTGGGCTGCCTGTGGCAAGGACGAGTAGCTAAGAGGCAGGGTCGGGCTGGGAACCTTTCGGCTGCTGCTGCTGCAGCTGGGAAAGGGACGTGCGCTCACACAGTGACTTGCCCAGGGTCAGACTGTGGCATAAACAGGCTTAGAGTTGCTTTAGTTAATAAGCAGGAGATAAGCATGGGGAAGACAGGAGAAAATTCACAGCAGAAATTCTACAGTGCAGTGAAAAGAGGGGACGTAAGAAAAGCCAAGGAATAACAGTTTTCATTATTAGAATAAATTTCCTTATTCTGTATTAGAAGAAAGCAAGCCTTGCTGCAGATCTTCACAATTTGAAATCAAGTCTCTACAAACAGCTTCTGGTTTTATGAGGCAGCAAGCAAACAATCCGTTTTCCAAAACTGTCAGAGAGTGATAATTAGAGCTGCCATTAAGAGGACGGAATGTGAACCACTGCTTGAGAGGCAGAGCATGTTACAGAATATCCTGCCTTCCCCTGCATCATGCAGCCTTTGCTATGTGAAGAGCTCACTGAGAATGACTAAGTTAAATCACATCAGACAAACAAATATAATGAGCTTGTGCTGTAATGTTTAATAAGTTAATCAGGCTTTTTAATGATATATATTTACAAAAAGGGAATTTGACTTGAAATCAACTCAGGAAGGAATAGCAAAGCCTTCTAATAAGAGCTTTTCTCTGACGAAGTCCAGATGAGTATGAGATGTTTTGGGAACAGAAAAGAGAATGCAGAAACTGGCATTAAATGGAGCCATGAAGAAGAGATTAAATTCATAGTATATCCAATTACAAAACCTGCAGTTGTTGGGCATAGCACAGAATCTTGTTTATACTAGAGTCATGAGTAGAGTTCAGTAGACCAAGTTGTCTAACTTTGTCCTGTACCCAGTACCACCTTTAATATTTTAACTACAAAATGGTTTCATACTGTGAAACCCTCAGATACTTGGATCTGAATCCCAGTCTTAGAACATATGGAATGTCTAAAGTTTTTCATTGGTTCATTAGAAATTAAACAGTTGTGAGGTTAGGGTTTAAATTTTTGTTTCCCTTCTCCAATACAAAAAAATGTTTGAGGTTGCTCAGATTCTTTCTGGCCATTTCTCATTTTTTTTCAAAAATACAACACAACATAATAGAAATGACTCATTATACAAGCACCATTTTCAGGTGAAAACCAGCATCCTGTCTTGAATTTCTCAAACTGAGCCTTTCTCCTTCAGATGGCTGAAAACCACTATGAGAGAAGTGCATTACTAACTGGGATTAGCAACATGGCTTTCATTGAGGAGAGTTTTGCAATGGATAGAAACACATTTTTCCCCATTTTCTTCAATTTAAAAATGAAAATTAGTTGTACTTTCTGTGCTGAGAATTCCTAATTCTCAAATGGGGAGAAAAATAAACAGTAAGCCTCATCACAGCACTGCATAACTGAACCAAACTCCTTCTGCAGTGGCGTCAGCGCAGAGCAAGGCTGGACCTGGAGATACCGTGAAGCAGGGTGACCTCCTTGTTACCTCCTCCACCCACCTTGTTACCCTTGTTACTCTGTGCTACCCACGACTGGACTGGAACGGGGGTATTCACAGGGTGCAGGGTCATGCTGTGCGTAGGCACTAGCTGGAGTCTGAAGGCTGTATGGCTGTGTCAGTCCACAGCACCTATCTGCCTGCATGTGGAGAGATACTGATGCAGGAGTATTGCTAGTGAAGTGGATCCTGTTTGTATTTGGGTGTGTAATGTTCCTCTGCTCCCTCTTCTCAGATTTGTGAGTGTATCACAGTCCCTCAAGACTGTTCAATGTTGGTTAACGTTTAATGCCTATTTGGCTAGCTCTGCTTGCACCTACTTCAAAGAATGACCCTAGGATGAGCTGGAACTGGTCTCTAAATGTTTATTTAAAGAATCCCTATTCCCCCTTCTGTAAATTTGGGTTCTTACATTTGCTTAAATAGATTCTCAGTGGTAGTAATACAAATGCCAAATTCAACAGTTCTCATCTACTTCTATTTTTAACATATACTTCTTACAGAAATGCATGTGCTTTTATACAGATTAATGAGTGGTTCTGAATGAAAACTCTTTTTTTTCCCCTGATTTGTTTTCTGTAAATATCCGTTCAGCATTTTGTATGAGCAATTCCCAGAATGTGAACCGTTCTCTAACAATAGGCTCTTGGTTATTGCAGCTTTGTGGTGGCTTAGCTGAATGCCACGCTGTTTCTGCTCCCACATGGGAAGGCAGCAGTGCTGCAATCTGGAGAGTAAAAATAACAGAGCTCTTTGGTCACCCCAAATTATTTATGCGAGACTCCACAACACTCCAAAGAACTGAACTGCTTTCACAGTCCCAGGATGGCTGATCTGTTTGTCAAGGTTAATACTCTTTACTAAAGCACTGCCTGATATTTAATTTCTGAAATTCAAATTTACTTGTATTTGGGGCTGCACTCAGAGCTGCTAGCTTTGTATCATGCAGTTAACCAGGTAACTGATAGCCAGAAGACAGCGTGAAAGTGCTTGGAGAATGCTTTTCACTGGCAAACTGCATAACCCAAGAGTCAAAACCTGCTGGAGCTCTAAGTGATGCCTCCCCTCAACCCGTTGTGTCTTTCACTATGTTTTAAATGATGCCTTCATAAAATGCCACCTCAGACGAAGAGCCAGCAGGACAGGTCATGAGGTGCCTCTCAAAGGTTTTGCTTAGGCTCCTCTGATGGCCAGAATTCAACGTGATTCAGGCAGCAGCAGCAAGGAAGATTGCTAGCCCCTGCCTTTACAAAGGAAGAGAAGGTTTTCCAGTGCTATTTCTCTCCTACTTTGCTTCTTTCCTATCCTTCTCTTAAGTGCTTAAGTGGTCTTTCTGACAGTTGCACTTTCGCCTCTCTCATCAGCCATTCTTCTTAAATAAAATACATAGTCTAGGGTTGTTCCGCTTTTTAAGTAAATCACATAGTCAGGTGATAAAGAGGCATTTTGTGGACTTCACTGAACATCTTTTTCCTTTTTGGGTTAACATCGCTGCACACTCCGAGGTTTTTCTGTACTGTCCTTGGCTCCTTTTTACATTTTTCTCCACAGCTCAACCTCAAAGTGCTTTTTTCTCTCAGCCTTTGCAGCAGGAAACAACCAGCTGTGCTGTAAGTTCTATTTTAAAAATTTCTTACACTGTTGGACAGGATATTTCTTTGCTGCAACAGCAGACTGGCTGACTAGGTCTACCTAAGGAATAACTGAAAATAATAACAAGGCAGCTTAACACATGGAGGGTCTTTGTGAGGCACTTATTTCATCTTGTGTCTTTTCTCCTCTTCACACACTCCTGTTTAGCCCCTGTTATTGTTCACTCAGCATTTTGCAACGACAGGCGTATAAACATTATAAACCATGCAGCTGCAGCACGCCTGAATGCAAATTACCCCGCACAGGAAATTCTGCAATGGGTTCAGTACCTGAAAATAAAGATCCAGATAATGAAAATGGAGACAGTTATGCGGATGTTAGCGGAATTAGGCTAATTTGCAGCAGCTAAGGAATTGCCTAAGCATATGCCTCAACAAGCAGGTGAAAAGCAGCCCATCCTGCTCATAAGTGGCATCTTTCCTGGCACTGTCAACAGAGAGTCTCTCTCTCCTCCCAAAAGGAGGTGTAAGTTGCCCCCTCAGGACTGAAATATTTTTTGGTGGATATGGACTACACTTGATTTAGGTATAAAGTGATTTTGAGAGCGTGGGCCGGTTAGTCCAGCACCAAAGTTAGATTTCTTCAGAGAAAGAAAGCTCTGCAGTCTGGCCCCTTGAATTGCCTTGAATTGATATGTCCTGCAGATAAAATGCCGGAGAGTTCAGGATATAGGGACCAGGGGTGGAAAATAGTAATGAAAGAAAGACACTATGTCAAGCAGTGGATGCTGTGTTGCTACAGGGGAAAGCAAGTCATTGAGTCACGATGACAGAAATGGAGTCCCTATCAATGATTCCTTTCTCTGCCTGTCCTTTACAAAATTTAAAAGGGTTATTATGTCCCCTAGACACCAAATAAAAGCAAATCTAAAATTAATTAATTAATCAATCTTATAGCATATTTTCAGAAAAAAAAAATATTTTGCACCAAAGAGCTCCCAGACAGCTTCTGTTCTTGATGTAATAAATGAAAGTAGCAAATGAAGCAAAGAAAATAGATTTGGCAAGAGTTTCCACAAGATCTTGCTTATCCTGCTATGTGCTTCAATTTAGTTGCTCTTTTATGAATATCTTTAGTTGCTTCATGTACCATACAAGCCTTAAAGAGGTATTCATAGTGTTTTTTGCCCTACAGCTTCCCTTGTGGAAAATGTTGATCCATCTCCCTCAAGGGCCATTGAAGCTCTAAATCAAAGTGGAAAAGGAGCAGAGTGTTCCCAGAGTCTTGCATCTTGAGTGGCTATTTGCACCTGAACCAGGGGCAGAGTAAATCAGAATGACACTCTGATATTTTGAGTCACGTAAATTGTTCCACAAGGGGTAACACCAGCACAGACCCACAGGAAATGCCTTGCTCTATCATTAAATGTGAGCTGAGGGAAAAGATGCAGATAATTCATAGAATGAGGGCTAAACGCCTTCATTTTTTGGCGTGTGGAGGAATGCTCAGGAACAATACAGTCATCTAGAGTAAAACATAAAGCCTATACAAACCTTTAAAGACATTGCACAGGTACTTAGAATGAAAGAACCATGTAATAGCAGAAGATACTATTTCACCACTGCACAAAAAAACCCTCACTTTTTAATAGCAACGAGTAGAGATCTTTTCAAATGATAGGCATTCTTCCATACAAATTTGCTCAGAGCATTATCTCCCCTGGCTAATTGTGACAAAATTTTCATATACTAACTAATGCACAGAGTATGTTCTGCTGCATGCTTGGCATGCATGCTGGCAGGAAAACCCTGCCATAATACCCTCCACACTTGTCCCCGCTCTTGCACTATTTTCATGATTTTTATGCAAAGCAATAGATTCATCCACAGGCAATGAAGGAGTTTGCATGTGAATAGAATTAAGTTTAGAAGCTACATGATTTTGCAGCCAGCCAGTAACAGTATCTTCACTGTACCAAAATGCACTAGTAGGGCAATTAGAAAAATCCAAATGACTGCTTGGGGGTTCAGCTAAACTGCCTTTTTATTATTCAAAGCCATTGGCATTTTCTCCCCACCCTCTGCAAATAAAAAAGATCTCCCATATAAGTGAGCTAGGTAATAAGAAGAGGAAAAGACAATGCATTTGTGCTTTCATGTCTGTCTGGTTTTCTTGGCAATGTGATGCCAATGATGTGATCATGTTGGTTTTAATTCCTTCTGTGCTTGTTGAGTAAGTGCAGAAGTGTCAGGGTAGCACAAATCTAATGTTTGTTCTATTATTTTTCTACCTCCAAGTTCTTTAACAGGAAAAAAACTGCTAACTCTACCCCAACAAAGAGCAAAAGAGAAGCAGACCATCCTTGTGTATTTGCATTCCCTGACACATTCATCACTTCAGTTTATTTCAGAAGATTCCTTTAGTTATATATTAGACTCCTCAGCTGGCTTTTGGGGAAGGACTTTGTATTATACTACACTTTATGCATCTACTTCAAACTATGTGCTCGTCCACAAAGGAAAACATTATTACAAGATTTGAAGAATGGTGTGAAAAGCACGGCATGTTTAAGGGTTCTGTTCTGGCTTGAATACTCTAAAATTTGCTTTTCTCCCAGTTGCTTGGGATAAACAAAACTAGACACATGGCAGAGGTGAGAGGAGGAACACCCGGGGTGCGGCATAGACAGCAAGGAAGATGGAAGTTAATGTCCCTCCATCAGAGGGGAACTTCAAGGAATGTGAAGTTGGAAATTTGAATACAGGATTTTTATTCTGGGTCTCATCTAATTCCTGCTCTTTTTCACTTGATTTTAAGGGGATCTGCCTCAGGGACTTCCTATATTCCTGCCTAATCAGGTGAAAACACAGTGAAAGATGTGGCTAGCCATCTGTAGGGAACAATTTCTGGGCGACAGACATGAGCACACATTTGCCTTGCTATAAACTGATTCAGCCTAGGATTCATCATCCGTCCTGAGGCCCTGCTCCAAATTCACTGTGATAGATTATATATGCCATTACTAGGAACATCTGAGAACACATCTCTCTAGGCTACATTTATCAGCGCAAATATAAATATCCTTTGTTATGATGACTCCCACACCTGGTCTAAGATAGGAGAAAGGATAATTGGTAAAACATCTAGTTTTTTTTCGGAGACTTCTGTCAAGGGAATGAAAAGACATTCAAGAATGAAAGTTTTATTGCTGTTTCTATTTTTAAATTAGGGAAAGAGGCATAGGCCAGGGAAAATAGATGTCCCTTGAGATAAGATATGAAATGAGCCCAACTCAATCAGTCACAGAATGGTTGCTCCAGATGGCGAAAAAATTGCAAGGAAAGGATCTACCACCCACTGTGGAGTAATACAAGGGAAGAAGAGAGGGGGAGGCCTAATAGATGCAAAGAATAAGTTGAATTTCAGGAGAAGGGGATCTGACTGTGACTAAACTAGGTAAAAATAAAAGGTTTTGATTGACTGGAAGTTTAAATGACGTGCAGAAGTTCTTGAGCAGCAGCTTTGCACATAAAAGACAGCTTTTTTCTGCTCCTGTAGCTTATGCTGGGAATACAGGTAACTCCTCTGTCAGCATAGCTTGCAAAAGAGCACCACAGGAGAGCACACAGTCTTAGTGAACAAAAGTATCGACCAACAGCAAATAGCTTCTCTTTACCTTGTATTCAGAATAAGTGTTGTCTTTGCCATCAGCACAGCTTCTGATGTGGCATCTGTGATGAATTTCCACCAGCGAAGACTATGCAGTCTTTTGTTTGTTTGTTTTAAGTCTTTGCGAAGTGATTGGGAGGGGTAGATGCTTGTAGAAACCCAGCAGCGAATTTATGAATGATGCATGAAAGGAAATCTCTCTCTGCCTGGTGCTCGGAGGGAATATCAGACAGGGTTGTGAGGCCACTGCTGTGCTGGGCTGCTTGATGTAGCATTCAGCTCAGACACAGCCAGGAACGTCCACCAAGCATGCTAGTCTCAAAGCAAATGCACAAGAACACAATGAGAACGGACAAAGAGATAACGATTTCAAGTTGTTTGCTGAAGTGTTTGTTTTTCTTCTTTCCTCCTTCTCAGCTACTATTCCCTTTCCCAAAGCAGCTGCCTAGCCAGACTGGGCAAGAAAAAAGGTGTTTTTATCCCTCCTTATACAAATATACCCATTAAAAACATATCTTAATGAAATATGTTGGATATATTTCCTAGAGAGATCTTTCATTTAGAAATAATAATTTGTGACCTTTTTAATATTAATAAAAAAACCTCTTCCCATATTGCTAACCACAATTAAAGGAATCCTTGATACACAGAAAGTAATTTCTGTGGCATAAGGACAAACCAATCTTTTCTCTAGTCCATCCTGCTATTTCAGCTGACAAGCTTAGAAGTAGCAGGGACAGTGCCTATGTAAGGATCCAGCTTACAGAAGTAAATCCAGAAGTATTTTTTTTAAAGCGACCACTAAACATCATCTAAAGTCTGGTCAAATAAAAAGCTTAAAGGCATCTTCCAAATTCAACACATTCTGCACAAAGATTTTATTTATTCTGTTTTTCACTTCACTTGGGAATTCCAAATTCTAAGTCATGGAAACCTTATCTACAAAATCTATCACAGGAAGTGAAGAGCACACTAGAAATAAATCATTAGTTATCAAAATCATTATTGGTTAATAGTAATTTGTGATAGCATTTAACTGAACTGTTATTTGAAATGTTTGAAAATCAGCATATTTCACAGCAAAGAAAGATGACTAATGAACAGGCAGAATCAGTCATCTTCTCATTCTCATAAAAAAAGCAAAACATCAAAAATCATTTCATTGGTGCTGGTGCACCATTAGAAATTCCAGGTTAACTGAATTTGAAAAAATAGACTTTCATTCCTTATTTCCTACTTCTCCACACTGACTATATTCTAAATGTCAGTACTAGGACAGATTACCTTCTCCAGGCTGTAAGGAGAACTATTATCCTTTTATAAACTACAAACACAACTAGAGAAAATAGGTGTAAACTTCCAAATTCTTTTGCAAGGTCTGATAACAAGCATCACATCAAAAAGAGAGCTAGGAACAGGTTGGATATATTTGCTCATAGCTTCAAAAAATTATGTTGTGTCATGATCACATGAAAGGAAAATACTGGCAGAGCAGTGAAAGGACCATCAGAGAGATCATTGTCAGGTTAAGGTCTTTATGAAACAGAGAGCGAAAGAAACCCCTGGTGTCCATGAAAACAAAGAGTCAGATGGCAAATTGTAACGGCCACAATACAGCATCTTCATTGATTTCCCGCTTAGTATCTAGCAGAATTATGAACTAATTCCAGTCTCACTATTTGAAGGGATTTTTACATCTCTCTTGAGGTTTGCTACTGAGAAATGCTTTGTGAAATGCTTTTTGAAAAATATTGGAACGTAAGATATCTATCTTTTATTCATTATAATGCAAAACTTTTGCAAAAGTTGTATTTTAACCTGAAATTACATTGGGTTAAAAAAAAAAAAGATATGTTTGTGTTAAAATCATCTTCGTCTGGGTGAGCGGAAGGAAAGTGTTCTCATCAAAGTAGATAATGTAGATGGTCAGAGCCTATATGCTCTACTGTGGATCATTGTGTATCTTTCCAAATCCCTGTATCAATAAATTCTTTTTTTTTCTCCGAGTTCATATTTCACTTCAAGCTCGTCATCCCTCTTGGCTGAACTTATTTGGGCCTTCCCTTTGACTCGTCTTTTCTCCTTTATGCATTGTTAATCTTCACACTATCTTAATCTTCACACTATACATGACTCCACCCTTGAGACCAATTTATGCTCCTTCCTGAACTTTCTTTACCTCTAATCTATGAGCTTATCCATAAGAACATGAGAAACATCCCACTACGTAAAACCAATGGTCCATCTAGCAAAGTATTTGGTATCCAACAGAGGTCTTCTCTCCCTCTCCCAAAAGAGCTATAAGGAACCATGGAATCTAGCTAGAATAGCGTGACCTTGAAATACCAATTCCACATCCCCTGGCAAAGGTGAGTTGCTCCGCGGTTCAAACAGCCTGCCAGGAACATTTGCAGGAGAAAGGTCTGCCAGGCAAAGATTCATCACATCGCCTCACGTCCCAAGGGCCAGCCAGTTCCACCAATTGAATTGGCCCATTGTCAATCACCACACAAAAATTCATACTGAGAGCCACTTTTGAGAGGCTCTTAGAAGAACAGAAACTGGTCAGATCCCTAAAAGTTTGACCAATATATTGATACTCCTTTTAATCCCTGGAGATGCAGCAAGAATGCAAAGTCCCTATAACACAAATTGCAGAAACTGAGGGAGTATCGTTCCAAGCTGTATTTATGGACAGTCTTCCACTGTTCTTTTGAGGATCTTTTATTTTGTACCTAAGAGCTGAGACTGCTCTGCTGAGGAGCTCTGGGTGTCAAAACTCAGCTGTCTGGACCAGTTATGCCATCAGATATGTTTATAGGGAGAGAAAGACCCATATGATCTCAGGAGACAGGAAGAACTTCAAGGCATTTGCCAGACTGCATAAGGTTCTGGCAAATGTCCCTCTCTTTAAAGTTCTAGTTAAATAAGTGAGAGCAGATGAGAAAAAGGAATTTACAAAAATGCATTGGGAGGAGAGTGAATTGCTCCCTATAGGTTTGTTAGCAAGAAAAATTTTGAAATGTGAAAAAAAAGAAAAAAAGAAAAGCAGAGGCTTTATCAGCCACTGTTCAGGAAATGCAGTCCATGAATTTATCTAACCCCTCCTTCAGCCCATTGATAGTATATCTGCCTCTACAACCTCTCTGGCAAAAAATTCCAAAAGTTCATTATTCACTGTAAAAAGAAGGATTTTTCTTTTCTTCTTTTCTTTTCTTTTCTCTCTCCTCTCCTCTCCTCTCCTCTCCTCTCCTCTCCTCTCCTC
>PTEX01000151.1:604949-619246 GCA_003342815.1 Eudromia elegans | reverse complement strand
CCTCACTCCCTGTCTTGAGATATTTATAGACATTGATCAGATCCCCTCTCAGCCTTCTCTTCTCCAGGCTGAAGAGGCCCAGCTCTCTCAGCCTTTCCTCATAGGGCAGATGTTCCAGACCCCTAATCATCTTTGTGGCCCTGCGCTGGACTCTCTCCAGCAGCTCCCTGTGGCACCCTGTGCCATGTGCTCTAGATGTCCCTGCTGGAGCAGGAGGGTTGGACCAGATGATCTCTAGAGGTCCTTTCAACCTCAACCATGCTGTGATTCAGGGTGTGTGACAGGGTTGTTTGTATGGCAGGCAGCTAGGTCTCCTATATACAGTTTTTATAAACATTTTCATGTGTTTTCTGAGTCGTTTTTAATTTTATCTCCAAAAATCTCAGGTTACGTAATTTTTTTTCCCCTCAAGGAAAATCAGTCTCAAATCTAAAAAGAATTTAACTTAACATTTTCTAAATGACTACATACACACACACACACACATACATAGTACATATATATAACATCTATACATAGGTATGTGCACAACCACATATATAACATACATATATGCAAAGCAACATATAACATGTGGGATGGGCATTAACTTTTAATTAAATCTGTCTGGAACCTTAACTCCAGACAAAAGACTTGTGGAGCAGCTAAATGTTGTTTTCCTTTCCCGACATAGCTGCCTTGGGAAGTTTCTTTTTGAAGGACCTTGGTCCTGCCCTTTTGCAGCAGTCTGCCCTCTCCTTGATGGAGGCAGTGCAATTGCCTGAGAAACTCACTCCATGCCTGCTACAATCCAAAGCGAAAGGAAATACTCCAGGGAGGGGGAAAAAAAAAAAAAAGACATTTGGAGCTTTGAGGACTTTTTTCTTTTTTCCTTTTTTTCTTCTTCCTTTTTTTTTTTTTTTTTTAATGCAGAACACTTCCCTAATCCCTTTTGCAAAATGAGGCCACAAGCAGTTGTGCTGGCGCATCCTCCACACGGGAGTGGGAGCAGATGCACAAGGCTCAAGGGTGACAGCAGAATGGCAGGAGTGTTTTAAGTCGCTTCACAACCAAAGTACCTACACCAGGTAACGAATACTAACAGATCTCTACAGTAGTGTGCAGAGAACTTCAAGATGTCTAAACTATTTACTATAGTTTGATTCATGTGTCTCTCTCACTAAATATTCTAGATGTGGAGGTATTTTTAAGAAAATGCCTTTTTTTTTTGACTAAGGCATACTGACAAGAGACTATTCATTTCTTCCAAAATAAAGTGTCAGACAGAGTGAAATGCGGCTTTAAGCAAAAAGATTTTTTTATGTAACATCTTCCTTGTCAGCGGAATAAACAACCAGAATGTATTTCCAGCTGGTACTCAATTCTTCCTCATATCTCAGTCAACTCTCGTATGTTGTTATATGAGTGTTATTATTGCTGTTTAAAGTATGCAGATCGTTAGTTATGTGCTTCCCAAATGAAGCAGTTCTTTCCCCTGAGATACATAATTGTGGATATTTTATTTATGGAAGGCTTAGTACTGAACATGCTTACTCCACTCCAGCAAAGAATGTGTGTGCTTAGCTTTAGGTACATAATTTCCCTGGCATTCACTGGGGACACTATTTACCTGCTGAGAGGAAAGCATGTGTGTTGCTGGACTATAGCCAGAGTGCTCAGAACATCCAAAACTGAGCTCATAACCGCTTGAAATCATTCCATATACTTCGGTCAGAGTTAGTCACCTAAATACCAGGGAGATCTGGTCTTCAGTCTGCCTGGAATCCCACTAATCCCTTCTTTCGGTCATGTCTTATACGGGCCCATACACAGCTGCATGCTATTTGTGCTCTCAAATATGTCCATTTAACACTTTTAAATTGTTTTCCTTTCAACTTTGTGGTGTGTCAGTACTTTTCTATTACAGAAGCAAACAGGTGTCTCTGCTTGACATTCTTAGTTTTAGTCAATATTGGGTGTATTTATGTTATGTCACTATTTATGTGGTTTTTCTCTAAAACCCTCACTTTTATAATTTCTGCACATACAGTAGATGTCTTGCTATTCCTGTGACATTTTTTCTCTCCCTTCTCTGTTCCCATTTGCTTTCTACTGCATCCTTTTTCAGATGTTCTTCTGAGAACAGTAAACACTATTTAAGGTTAAGTTACACTGTCAGCTTCCATAATTACATGTTTTAGCAGCATTCTTGTTTTTTCTTAACACACATTAAATTCTTGTTTATTTAGCTTAAACCTCATCTTTCACCAACAGGTGGTTTTCATCAAGGAGGCTATGATGAAGCCTTCTTTTCTCCTCCCACCTCCTGCTCCCTAAAGGCAAAACATTATTCAGAGCTGATCAGACCATAAGCAGTTCAGTATTATGCTTTCAATCTGCTTCACTGTGTACTCTTCGACTGCCAGCATTCTGCTTTGCATTTTGATTTCACCTTCTCGGTCCCTTCTCAACCCAGCGGGTCCAACCTACAGAAACACTGGTACTTGTTAAGTATGGTTAAAATGCTGTGGTTTATTGTCCGCAAACTTGGCACGTCTGCCTTCCCTTCTTTTCACAGTCATTGACAGATATCCCTGCTAGTTGGGCTGATGTCCAGAAGCCCCTTTCAGCCATTCCAGTTGAAGGGTTTTTGGCTCGTTTCACTAGTCAGCCCAGCCCTAGTACAACTGTACAGCTGCCTTTATGGTCTCCCCAGAGACATTGTAAGAAGATGTAGAGCAGGTGGGAGAGCTCACGTGTCATCTACAAGTGGGCACTAAACAATTCCTTATCCAAACTCAAGCACAGATAAGTATCCTAAAATTAGTAGGGCATTTGGTGGCAGCAGCTGTATGTGGCACTGTAGGGAAGTCCAGACAGGAGGAAGACACAGCAAATGATGTCACAACAAAAAAAAATATGGCTCTTGTGTTTTGCTGTCTGAGCCTCCCCACTTTTTTTCTTCTAATGTCTTTGCGGTGCTCATTTTAGATTAAATGTGATTCTCTTTCTGTCCTTGTTCCCATTGCTTGCATAGTCAGGTTTTCTGCACCCTCTCTGCACTCATAGCTGGTGATTTCTACTCCCTTTCTGATTTTGCCCTTTCCACTACAGCCTTTTCCCTCAAACTGTACTCATGTATTTTTGACTCATAAGCATGACAGTAACTTTACATGGTGCCAATAAACACTAAAGTTTGGATCCTGGGGGCGTTTCTGTTCATGAGGGAAGAAAGTGTATATATTAGCATTCACCCCAAAGCAGTGACTGCAACGGTTTTAAACATTTATGCCAAAGGATATGCCTGGATATACGTTCTGCTGCCAGCCACAAAAACACCAAAATATCTGGGGAAAAGCTTCTTTTTTTTTTTTTTTTTTTTTTTTGTTAACAGAAGAAAATCAGCAGTCTTGCGGGAAATCAGTAAACTTCTGGCAAAGTTTCCATTTACTTCTTTCAAAAATGAAGAACTTTTCTCTAGATGAATCTTAGGGCAGGTCAAGTGTATGAAAAGCTGAAGAGGAGCTCTTGGGATTTCTGTACCGTGGGCCCCTGAGCCCTTTCAGGTACCTGTAGCCCTGGGCTTGGACCCCCCACCAACTTCCTGTGACAGCCGTATTGCACAACGCTTCTGCAGGTGGAAAATGAGAACTAGGAAACTTTGCTAATTAAAGACATATATTTAAGAGGAGTGGGAGTATCTGACGTGTCTCAGGGTAGAATGGGTCTGCAACAGCCACCAAGGTAAGTGCTTTGTGGCCTTCTTGGTGGGTTTCAGGTGCTTACATGTGGGAACCTACCACTGCTTTAAACATGGAGTTTAAAGGACACAGCCCTACGTGTCCTATGAGCAGAGACAAGCTGCGGGGAGATGGATACTATTTTTGGAGCCATGGCCAAAGGCCGAGAGCAGTTCAGCTGAAATGGAATTAGTTGCTCCTGTTTCTGCAGCTGAAGTCTTCCCATCTATTCACAGGAGCTGGGGGTCATATCTTACTATGGAAAATGAGAAGTTCTCTCTGAATTTCTGCATTTCTTTTCTCCTGCTCCTTCTATGACTTCAGCAATTCATAAGAGTGCGAGGCAGCCCCTGTTTTAATATATTTAAGGAACAGGGAGAGGGGGCTAGAGATGGGTTTTTGCAGGAGGACTCACCATGCGAAAGGGCCGTGGCACTGTCGCAGTGAGCACTGGAGCAGGGACATCCCACGGGAATGTGGCTGTGGGGATCCACACGCCAGGGGCAGGGGCACCTGGAGGACTTTTTTTTTTTCTCTCACTGAATTCTTGAATCAGAGATTAGAAGTTTGTGTTCATTGGTGAAAATCAGGTAGAATTACCCCACTTAAGTCTGCTTTTGCAGACAATTAATTTTGCCACTGGAACATCCAGATTAAGAAAAAAAAAAATATGTACACAAAGACAAGGATTGGATTCTTATCTTCTATGTCCTAGCTTTCCTTTCCTACTTTTAACCCTTAATAGCTATGGATGTGAGTCCCCTGAACTTGTAAACAAGATGACAAACTGAGCAGTGCTTGTGTTCACTTTCTCCTGACAAATACAAACTACAAAATCCCCAGAGCATTTACCAGCCTGCTGAAAATTGTTATGACCTTCACTCTGACGTAGGCTAGAGTGGCCAGGGGGCAGAAAATAGTTGCTGATCTGTGATTGCTTTTGAGGCAGTGAATCATAGTCGTGTTATCCCAGGACATCAGTGTTGCATATCTTTCAAATCACCGAAAATTGCAATACCCTGTTTGGATAAGAGCTTCTACCTGTGTTGTGTCTATTGGAAATAATTGAACTGCAGTTGTTAGACCCTTTTCAGTCTCCATTTTCAGTTCCTGCAATCATTTTTTGTTGACTGAAATCTGGAAATAAGATTTACATTGTGCGTCTGGATCTTCAACATAAGAATGCCATATGTAATCCAGCATGGGAATTAGGGACTGCTGCAGTGAGGTGCCCTTCTTGTGAAAAAGCAATTTTAGTGAAGTTTGGGGCACCTATTATAAAGTATTTTTTTCTGTTACAACTTGGGGAAAAACAACATTGAGAAACTGCTAAGGGTGATGCTGTTTGTTAATGCTTTGGCATATATAAAGCAAAAATTTACCTCTTCCCAATTTCTCCCAGAGTATATAATAAACAGAGATGAAATATACTTAAATTTAAAAATATGGGCATACCTTAAGGAATTGGATGTGAAGATATAAATACTTTCTGTTCCTTATGAAAAAAATATAGATGCAATCATAAGCTGTAGAAACTAGCAGTTCTTCTGAAGCTTGAAAGAAACTTGCATTTTGGCTGTAAAATGTGTATTGTTCCTTTTGTCCAACTTAACTTTATTTTTCTTTTAAAGGAGCTTTGACGCTTGAAACTGGCATTCGTGAATTTAGTATAAATCTCTTGCAATATTCAAAAGGTAGCAAGCTGGTTGTGGAAAATGAGAAATACAATCTGTGGAAGAGCCTGTCTAAACAGAGGCATGAGTTCAGTCTTCTCATGAGCACTACATAAGGTGCTCAGACAACTTTACATCATCTGTCTGTACAGGCATGGCTCCACCCCAGTGTTTCAGCAGTTCTTGAATGGATATTAAACAAATTTTCATATAAATTTTTTTCTTTTTTCTTTTTCTTATCTTTTACCTGAATAAATTATATTGAAATTAGTAACAAGCAAATATTTCTTCAGGGTCATCACTCAAATATAAAACTGAATTAGATCTGGCCATTTTTTATCTTGTTTTGTGTTTGCCTTTCACATGCCTCTAAGCAAGAAAATTTTGCTAACATAAGTGCTCAGAGAAGTTTTTTGAAATTCACAGCAGAGTTAGTATATTTCACTATATCTGATGTTGTTTATGCAGAAAGTGGCTGACCTTCAAAGTCCTTTCAAACATCCTCAGCACAAAGACTAGCCAATGATTCAGGAAATGTTTTGGCCACATCTTCCAGTAATTAGGAGTACAGACGCAGCCACATTACCAGAGAGGTAACATATTCATTGCAAAGTTAATTTGAACAATCAGTATCCAGAAGGATAAGCAGAAAAAGCAACCAGATTATATCACCATCTATACTGGTGATGTACTTCTGTAATGGTTTCAATCAAGCATCATTGGTTCTTAAGGCTGCAGAAAATTATTCCTTCTCAGTAAGTTGCTGGAGAACCTGTCTGCCTTTTCATGCAAGTTAAGGGAAGATAAACAGCAATGCAGTGGTCTAGTGCTGGTAAGGGCACTCTAGGTGCACCAACAGTTAAGTCATGGTATGGGAAACACAATGGACACTAATAGCTTCAATATTTGCTCTTCCTTTGAAGTAATAAAACTGTACATTTCTTACAGAAACACATCCTGCTTCCCTACCCTTACCCCAGTCCCCCCCAAAATATCAAGATGTGGCCACTCAGAAATTCAGTTGTGTTTAGTGGATCTATCTGTGAAACAGCACAAACAGAAACACAAATCCACCCCTTCTTTCAGTCAGCTCTAGAAATGCAGCTCTGAGAAAAATCGAGAGCTTGAAGCTGAATGTTGACTGAAAAAGACATAAAGCTATGAGCAAATACATTGCCTCGCAGTGCTTGATTCTTCCCATGTTGAG
This sequence comes from Eudromia elegans, assembly GCA_003342815.1. Classification (NCBI taxonomy): domain Eukaryota; kingdom Metazoa; phylum Chordata; class Aves; order Tinamiformes; family Tinamidae; genus Eudromia; species Eudromia elegans. The sequence continues at coordinate 612,647 of PTEX01000151.1, read as the reverse complement.
GGCTACATGAATAGAAAGGAATTACCTCAAAGGTATGGGACTCAGTCATCAATTTTTGTTACTAACACAGAACTCGGAGAGCCATGAACTCTGGCAAATAGATAAGGTCAAAGGAGTCTCTTTGTATACTGCTTGAAAAGAGAAGATAAACTAGGATAGGTAAAGGAAGACAGATTTCAAATTATAAATAAGAGTAAAAAGTTTGAATTGATGGAATTATCCACCCAAACAGTTAAGCTTAGAAAGAAATATAGGGAAATACTGAAGAACCCTGAAGAAAATATTTCAGTACACATCAGCACAAGGGAGCAAGAAGACTCCAGTGGAGAAAAGCTGAAAAGCTGAAAAGCTAAGCTCACACTGTGCAGGAGAGGGGGATTTACATAATTTGTTCACCTCTGAATTTACAGAGAGAACATAATTAATGTACAAATCAAAATATTACAAGATCGTTACACCCTTATGAAGGTTCCATATTTGGCAACATGTGTTCAGCAGCTGGAAATGAAAAGCATGTGATGCATCTGATTGCTTTGTAACAGTCTTACAAATATCTTTCCTATCAGTGTCAGAGCATCTTGTAGAGGGAATAGTGTCTAGTGGAATTATAGAGGGTCTTAAAAGTGAGGAGGGTAGGGCAGTAATAGCACAAACCAGAGCAGCTGTAATCTCTATAAAATGTGTGGAAGCACACAATGCAAAGAAAAATCTGAGCAAGTACAAATGCAAAGGTTGACATAAGATTGCACAGTGAGCTCTATTTAGAAAGCTATTGTGTGATAGCAGATCAAGGAAACAAGCACATTCTTGCATTCAAGAAAGAGATCGAGCTTAGGAAAAAGTCCCCAATAAATCTCAGAGCTGCGAGCAGGTAACAAAATCTTCATAGATGACAACTTTAAAGAAAAATACTTTTGCGAGAAAGAAGCTGGGTTGAGCCTCCAGAGGTTGGTGTTCCCATTCCTATGCTGTGCATGCTCCCTGGGACACTGGAGGGAAAAAAGACTCTCCAAAGCTGTTCTATATAAAGTGGAGATATTTTCCCTTGCTGTCATCCTTCATCTCATCTATTTAAGAGGCAAGAGCATCTTTGTATTTACTCTCAGATGAACTTGCCAGGTGTTACTGCCATAAACAACATTCCAGAGACATCTTAAAGAGCAAACTGGAGTACCAAGAGAACCATTTTGAAAAATGTACGGATTCAGAAGTAGAATATGAGGCCGTGAATGCCACTTACACAGAGGATGTCTTTCATGGGATGACAGGGAGGTTGAATCCATTTGGTTCCTTTTATGTCTGCCTAGATACTGTTAAGCTCTACAATTTCTCAGCAGATAAGTCTTACAGCGAAAGCTTTGTGGGGAGGGGAAGGAGGTGAAGGGGCATAAAGTCAATTGGCACACATTTAGGATCAATAAAGCAATCAAATCTTTTTGCAAAAGGACCTTAAATGGGTCAGTATTGACCCTGTTTTAAGCAGTCTAAATGAATTCCCAAGGTCCGTTCCAACCTGGCTGAGTCTGTGAGTCTATAATTCTATGAAATTCATTGACTAAAGAGGAAACAAAATTAATGACACAATTCCTGTCTATACGTGATCACAATTAGGGTCCAACTTTATGATATAGCTTGAGACAAAGTAACAGCACTGCTTGCTTTGAAACAACTCTGGCACTTGTGTAAGTCATACAGCAAGTGACAGCAGCTCAGTCTGATGTCAAGAAAGGACAAGAATCAGTTTCACTGAGATCAGATGGGCAGCACCATTGAAAAAGAAGGACGAGGGTGACTGAGAACAGAAGAATGGGTTAAGGAAAGGGAGAGAAAGGTCAAGGAAGGGAAAATGTGAGAATAAAATATAGCACAGCTTCCTCCTCCTGTCAGTAGTAAACTTATATGCCAGCTTGGCCATATTGTGAAACCATACCCTTTTAATAAAAAATGTTATTTAGAACTACATATGGTCTCAAAGTTAGTTGTCCTGCTCTACCCATATTCCAACAAGCTGTTATATGATGTATGATCACAGAGAGGCTTTTGAAGCTGAGCAGGACTATGAACACAGGAATCAGGTAGTAGTGACTGCCTGAAAATGCCAGTGTCTCAACACAGGAAAATCTGAGGCTTTTGTGCATTGTGTGCTGTCCTGGTGAAGGTGTATGGTGGTCAGGAAGAACTGGAAAATGAAAATGGCAAAGAAAAAGTCTACGAGATTTGATACTTTACAGAACAAAAGTGAGGATGGAGGACAGAGCTTTACACTCAACGGAATGACAGCTCTGTGCCTACAGCTTGTCAGCAGCAGGGGCAAACCCCAATGTTAAGGCAGCGCAGGACAGACAGATGAGGTCATGGTGAACAGGAAGGTGTTGGCAGAGTTGAAGCAAATGCAGTTACCATCCCTACCACGTTTCTCCCATACTTCTGTCTTACCAGACCCAGATAGCTCTGTGCAAAGCCATCCTGTCTGTTACTGCTTATTACTCCAGACCAGAGGCACATTTACTTTCACATCTCCTAGCCTGGCCAATGATGCTACTTCTATGCAAAGGGGCAATGCTCAATCCTTTCTGTGTCTTCCTTGGCTAATTTATGTAGGCAGTTGCCTTCTTTATTTTAGCCTGAAGACAAGCCACCATGACAATTCCTACAGGAAAGCTGAAGAGGAGAGCACACTATTACTCCTGCTACAAACTCTGAAGGGCTCTGCGGCATCTGTACCTACACACAGTCATCTATATAAACATAGTGCTCCTAATTATATGCTTTTTCATCTGATTTACTCTGAGCAGGGTAACTTGATGGTTACAACAGAGTGCTCCATGCTTTTGCAACAGTATATGTCTCTACTCAATGACCTGTCTGTTGTGGGCAAACAGCTTTGTGTTTCGGGATGTTTTTATTCCTAGGGCTATGCAACAACAAAAAACAACCTCAAAATGTCCTACTTCAGCCATAAATGGAAAGCAACCAGCCTTTGACACAGGTAAATTACATATTCAAACAAAAGGTCAGAGTAATCTACAAAGGGTGAAATTGTGATGAGTGGTACAAAAACATCAGCGATAATGGACATAGAACTTGCTACGCACGAGAACACATGCTCTGCAACAACAGCCTCATGAATGATTGGCATTTAGGGTCAGTCATACCAGGGATACAGATCTTCCTGTAGAAGAACAATCCTGAAGCTGCAAGTTCATGCTTTGTATTAGTAAGGAAAATTAAATCCTCCCAAATTGAAAATGACTCTAAATAAAAGGAATATATCCAAAACTTCATGTTTGCTTCAAAGTTTGAACTTTCTCACCATTTACAAATATTTAAGACTATATTTTTAAACTAGATTTCCTCCACAATCCTGCACAATAAATAACTGTGCTAAAGTGGCAGCAATTGTTGTCTTATCCATGTTCTTGAAAAGAGAAATACATGCAGCTTCTAGGGCTACGTAGAGAGAGAAGAGACCTGCTGTCTTCACAGTTTGAAGATGCAACATGACGAAGACTATAGGATGTAGGAACCTGAAGAAGAAAAAAAGAGGAGCTTTGAGAATAACTGTCACTTGCATCAGCAGTGGGGTCAAAACAGGTTAGCTCTGGCAAGTAAATAAACAAATAAGATCCTTCTTGCACAGTTTCTTGGCTGTTTCCAGAAGGCACCACTTGGTGCTAATACAAAAGAACTTCCCCAGGGACAATGACAGCAACCTTGTGATGCTCCAGACAGAGGACCTGAGGACTATTCTGTTACAGGGGTATAGTTGGTGCCCCCAGTTGGCCACTCTGTGCCCAAGTCTCCACCCAGGAGGCCTGGGAGCACATGGTCCACTTGTGTGCCTCATTTGCACTTTCTTCACAGACTGAAACGTTTGTCTAATCCACCAGATAAGAAAGGTTGCATTGCTTGGAGAAAAAACGGAATGGTAACATATAGGCCTTTCTGGTTTTTAGGTATAAGCATCTGATGGATAGGCCACAATAAACAGCTAAGGCAGTAACACATACAATGTCCTCAGTTTTTTTCTCACTCAGCCAGTGAGACAGATCTATGTGAGATATGAGGACAGAGTTGCTGCTTGGGCAAGTTCTTTCTGTTGAATATATCTGCAGTTCATTCTTGCTGAAAAAAAAAGGAAAAAGCTCTTATGCAACTTTACAAAGTTTTCCCCTCCTCAGGTCAACTCAGAGAAGTGTTCAGAAAACCCAGAGCTGTATTTCTTTTCTCTGGATGAATGGCTACCCTAAATTGTTAGTGAGGTGCAATTTGAAAGAGCTGGTAATAGATTTGCCAAAGTCTTCTCTGTAGAATCGATATTAGGTTGCACTCATAATAGCATTTCAAACCATCATGTACTGAACTCCTGACCATCTGGGCCAGGAAATGGTAGTGGGAATTAGAATTTCTCCTCTGTTAGCCCCCAGTATGCTACCCTGTGGCTGTTACAGCCATCTATTTTGCATTCCGGTTCCCCTGTGATATCAACAATAAATACTAAATAGTGCACTTGGTAATAACTTCTGCAGGAAAGAAAATGCTCAACAAAAAAGCATAATGTAGACATACTCTGTAGGAGTTTCCAAGATGGTTTGCAGCAGCTACTCAGGCATCAATGCCAAACAAAATTATCTGAGTGGTAGAAAAAAGTCCCCAAACAGCTGCCACCAGCTATACCAGGCCAAGTTGGAAATAATGAAAGGGAGATTTTCTTTTCCTTTTTCTAAGCTTTAGTAGAAATGGGAACAGTATTATTTAGAGTTTCTGCACTTCCTAAAGAGTCTTTTGCTGCAGGTAGTCCTTATAGCAATTTACATTTATCACAATCTATTGGTACCCTTCATTACTACATTACAACATTATATTACTCTATTACTTCAGTAAAATCAAACTTTCATGACTGAATTCAAAAAGAGTGACCTGAAGAACTCAGCATAATGGTAAGGGCCAAACCCTGGTGAAATTACCAAGGTTTATGGTGAGTTTGCAATGTTTCATCAGTTTTCATCCAGAGAATTGCACGAGGGGACTTACAGGGAGCTATGAGAATGTAGAAAGGCACTGCCATGCACAAGACCTTGCTATAAGATGAGAGAGGGGTAGCTTGATTGCTTTCTTATTAAAAGTTGCTCTGTAGGCAGCAAAGCACAAAGCAGTACTTCAAAGTGCAATTTGCAGTCCAGTCATTGGATGCTAGTTTGTGTCCTCCCATTCTTCTTACCCTACTTTCACCTATTAGAGTTCTTGTCCAAACTCCAGTCCTCCAGTCTGTAATTTCAATGCCTGTTTTCTAATTTTTTTACAGTGACCCTACCCTGTTCTCAGATGATGTGAGGTACACAGTTAGCACACAGCTTTTTGGAAGTCCTTGAAGGACAGCTGGCAGCTCTGCTTCATCTTTTTGGGTGATGAATCTGCCTAGACATGCTTTCTTCAACCATGGAACAGACTTAACAATTCTTCACCGTGTAGCTGTACAGAACACATTGGATGGTGATTAATGCACGGTTTTACAGGATTTGTAAGAGATTATTTCCCATAAATTAGTTTTGTATGAACATGTTGCTAGCCAATGGAGTGGGCTAAGAGGAGAAAAAGGAGTGGTTTAAAAGTGATTAGCATGCAACAATTAAGTGCATAGACCAAGCTGAAAAAGTCAGAGAAGAGGAACAGGAGTATCAGAGCTGTAGTATGAGAATCTCTACCTGATCAAATATTTACATTTCAAGTAAATTGTTGATGGAATATTCTTGAATAGACACAAATAAATAGTTTTAAACACTTGATAGTATTTCACTTAAAGACTACAGATACACCACATAGTAATTTCACTAAAAACTCCACATTGTAGCTTTGCCCTCCTGTATATATACATTTGATAACTTCGTCTACTTCAGGGCTTTTATTCACAGCTAAAAAAGTTTCATTTCCAACTGCAGGGAAATGAATACAAATGAGCCACCCTGAAGTGAAAAAATACAGTGAGGACAAGTTGTGTTATTTTTCCTTCCAGGTAAATTTACTCTGAGCTTAACCCCAAGTGTGGAGTGAGGTTGATCTGTGTGAATTTACCTTGAAGTGAAACTTTAATAAGTTGTTTTCATTGTGTTTTTTTTTTCCTTGGGACAGATGATTCTTCTTAGCTCAAGGTAAAAAAACACTGCTTTTGTAGCAATGAAGACAAGACCTCAGAGAAGCACCAAGAAAAGAGATTAATAGCAGAACGGAACTCTGAGGGAACAAAATGTCAAAAATACACTACTTTTGTTTTGTTTTATTTTTCTCAACTTCCTTAACTTCTGCTATCATTACCTCTTTTTGTTTTAAAAATCGGTAATTGCTTAGCTTCCTGACTGTACTTGTCTAGTACATTCTCTGGAGTATCATGTAACATCTAGTTACATTCTCTGAAGTATAGTTAAAGAGCCATAGGTTCTACTGCTCACACAACACAATAAATAAGAAAAATATTAGTATCAGTGACTGAAATTAAAAATCTCCCAGTAAAAACAGAATTTACATCATAGACTTTTTGTGGCAAGCCTTGACTCTGCACTGCAAGTTGCCACCATGTCTAGCAAGCACATATGCACTTAAGGCAGTGCTAGGGGCCTTCAACAGCTCTGAAAAGCAATGCAATGATTCTCTCAATAATAATAATAATAAAAAAGAATCTGGGGATTATTCTTTGGTGACTGGGTATCTATTATCTGTGGATTTGAGTGAAATATCCATGTTTCAGACTTGAACTCAGCTGTTAAAATCTGCAACTTTTAATCATCAGCTTACAGGCATAAGACTGTTATTGTACAGATCTCACTGTATTTATTTTACATGAATAGCACTACAGCATTATCTTTTTGTAGTCTTTTACATTCAGGAGACATGTGGTAAGCTTCAGGTAAGATTTAAGATAAGGGTTAAATGTTGTGCTTTATTTTAAGGAATAGGTCACATTCCATAAACAGCTTTATCTAGAAAGGAATTTGAATTTTTTTTAGCTTATCATGTTCTTCTTGTATTCAGGCAAAATGTCACACATCGGCATCTTTAGGGGAGCTATTGTCAATGACCTTTATGCTACCTTGAATAAGCAAGAGAAACTTTTTTTCCAATTTATCAGAAAAAAAGAAGAGGGGAAACAACCCTGAACTAGAAACTAAATCTTCACTTGCTTCTCAACAACACATCCTATGCAGGTGATACCGGATACCAGTCAATAGAAAGAACCTAAACAAATTAACATATTCCAAGAAAACTTTATAGTAAAAGAGTGTACTTTGTTTTATATATAAATATTGAGAAAATCCTCATGTGTACACAAACTGAATTTTTTTTTTCTTCAGGAGACTGTACTCTCCGGAGAGACACAAAAGTGAGTGCTTCAGTGTTTAAAACAAAAATTAAGACCAGTTTGCATGGCGCTGTAGATTAAACAAGAGAAAATGTTAGGTAATTAAATGCTAATGATTCAAGCTGGGTGCTTATGTTTTGGATTACTTGACTAATAATGTTAGCATTTAAATGGTCAGCTTTGAAGTTAACAAACAGCCCATTAAGATGCAACTGGGGAGCTGTGAGCTCTTTGGGTGCTATTGTTTCAGTCTGTCTGGCTGCAGACTCAACAAAACAGCAGTGATGGGATTTACATAGCGAAGACTGTTTTTGCAACTGGAAGAACTAGGAGCTTTTCTTCTT
>PTEX01000151.1:503248-604944 GCA_003342815.1 Eudromia elegans | reverse complement strand
TTCCTAAGTGAAAGTTCCTATTATGTAGAACAGCATGTGGGAAAAGCCTAAATCTACTCATTTCTTCTGAGCCCTGGGATTTCTATTGTCCCTGCTGACTGCTTAAATACAAACCACTTGATTTCCAAGCAGTGGCTCTGTACAGTGATCATCCTATTGCAGCCGTCAAAACACCAGATTGTTCACTGCTAGGTGGTTCGGTTGCAGGGGTTAATAACAAAAAATCCCCTCCTTTCAGTGAAAGTTAAAGGAGCCTCAGAGATGAAAATTGCACCACATAATGAAAAATCTTCAAAGCAGCGGCTACTCGAAGGACAGAAATAATTAAGAGATAATTGTCAATGGTACAAAGATATTCCCCAAAGATAATGGACTCCTGCTGATGCAAGAATGCCCAGACAAAGACAAGCTGCTTATGGAAAATAAATGCCATGGTGCAGCTCAGATTCTTTCTTCTTCAAAGCAAACAGCACCCATGCTGCAATAACACACCGTTATTTTATCTAATGATCATTTTATGTAATTCAGGTTGATTTGGGAGTTACTTGCTGTGCTTATTGCATTCCGAAGGCCTCAGAAGTGAAAGGCTGCAGATTTCAGTGCCTTGATATTATCAAATATTTTGTTGTATCTACTATGACTGCTATTCCTTATATTTACTGTGTGGTATTAACCAAGGACAGCTAGTTACGCTTTATCAAAAAGGGACAACTGTATTCCTGACAGTTAGGTGTTTCTTAGTGACAACTGTAAATATTGACATTTTATCAACTACCACAGTAGGAACTTGATGCAATACAATAAAGGTAATGGGTCTTTTTCACTGAATTTAAAGAGAATCATTTCAAGCCCTGTTTGCTGTGTTAGGAGGAAGAGAATTGTTCATAAATTGGCTTTGTTTTCTAATTTCTTTTACATATCATGAAAGTCTCATAAACTATCTGTGTCAGTTTTCATCCTTTCTGGTCTGCCAAAGGATGTGTTAAGTAAGTCACAAAGTGTGTTCTATTAGCTCTCATTACTTAACTGAAGGAATAGGTGATCTGAATATTTGTTTGAGAGATATTTCTTTGAAAATATTAAATAGTTCTTATAAACATATACTCTAAACAATGTGCTAAGTTGGACTAGGATGATTTTTATTCCTGTCTATTTCTTTGCTGTTTTCATTCTTATAGTATCATTTCTGTAATTTATTATAGTTTTCTATCACAAAGGCTAGATAAAATGTTTTGCAGTCATAATAAATTGTTTGTTCCATCTTATGTTAACTTAGGGAGTATACTGTTAAGACAGGGGATATTTCTACATCTTACCACCCACACATAACATAATCAGCAAAATGACGGGTACCTTAATGCTTTGTAGGTTGTCTGTAGTTATAGAAAAGGGCACAGGGTTGGTTCTGTCTTTCTTGCCAAGGCTGAATGTGATAACTAGCGGACAAAGGAAATAAAGACAAATGTGAATCCAAAATGCAATAATGACATGGATAAGAGGCATCAATATACGACTGAAGTATTAGGATCACTCTGTTCTTTTCCAGGTTTCTACAGCTGTTCAAGTGAATGGCTGATCATTTTTTAAATATTCCGTTTTTAATTGGGTAGGTGGCTGAGCAAGTCATGTAAAGAAGCCTGTCTTTCCTTATGACTTGTTTTTTGTAACAGTGACCTTAATAATGTATGATTGGCGGTATGGCCTGATGTACTCTTACTGTGAACTTACCAAAAGAAAAGTCAGTTAGCAAAAGTCACCCCCTATGCCAAAATATTCTAGCTGCCAAGTTCAAACAAATTGTCTTCTTTACAGATATTTCCTGCCAGCAAATTAGCTGAAGTTCACTCCAAAACACAGGTGATTTTTATGCTAAAACATAAAACACTTGAAGAGCTTGATCATTCTGTTACTGTGATAACAGAATAGAATCTGTAAGTATTAGGAGCAGACAGAAAAGTTTTCTATGCCTACCTTTGCTATGAATTTGGCTGATTATTGGCTGGAATAATCAAGCTTATCCAGCTGTATCCTGGATTTACAGAATCACAGAGTCGTACAGGATGGTTAAGGTTGGAAGGGACCTCTAGAGATCATCTAGTCCAACCTCCCTGCTCCAGCAGGGACACCCAGAGCACGAGGCACAGGGTGGCATCCAGGCGGGTTTGGAAGATCTCCAGAGAAGGAGACTCCACAGCCTCTCTGGGCAGCCTGTGCCAGGGCTCTGTCACCCTCACAGGAAAGAAGTTCTTCCTCACCTGGATATGGAATTGCCTGGGTTTCAATTTACACCCATTACCCATTGTCCTGTCACTGGCCACCATCGAGAAGAGTTTGGCCCCCTCCTCCCTATGTTCTCCCCTCAGGTATTTGTACATATTGATAAGACCCCCTCTTAATCTTCTCTTCTCCAGGCTAGACAGACCAATCTCGATTAGTCTTTCCTCATATGATAGATGCTCCAGTTCCTTAATCATCTTTGTCGCTCTATGCTGGATCCTTTCTGTAAGTTCCATGTCACTCTTATACAGGGGAGCCCAGAACTGCTCTGGTGAGGTGCGGCCTCACCAGAGCTGAATATTTAGCCTGAATTCCTCCTAAAGATTCTCATGATCACTTTATTGTAATGCATCTTTTTACTTTTTTCCATATATGATGTTTTTTTCTAAGTTTGAGAGTTAAGAATTACAAGGACATTAAATTTGAACATCTTGGCAAACATGTCATATTTGCAATTTCTCTGGTCCCATAAGTGGCCATTGTATGGATGCACAAGTATTATGGATTATTGCACTTTTGCTACACTTAAGGTTCATTAATTTGTGCTGAAGCTTTGTAGGATGACACAATCTGGGGTCTACCTACAAGTGTCAGGCATGTTACAAACTAGCTCTGTCTGTCTCCCTGCTAAAACTTTGTGATTCATTTCATGCTGAGGTTAGAATCAACTTCGTAACCTTTCGTAACCTTTTCCACTTAGCATAGTTCATCCCCAGGTCTGTATTCCAAGGTCATAACATTTTGCTTAGCAACATCTTGATGAGCACTTTGTGACTTGATTGAGAGATTTGTGGGGACCACAGACCCCTTCTTAGAACTTTCCAGACAGATAATCTTCGGTGCTCTCCATTGCTGACACATTTATCCTCTGAGTGACTAATGTGCTCTGTATATCCTCTTCTTATAGTACTTTCCCCCATGATAGAATACCAAACTTCAGCATTCACACAGCTGCTGGGAGGAGGTGATAAAACAACACTCCAAAGAACAGCTTTCAGGTGGGCAGATATAAGCAGTCTGTAAGAGTGGAGCTGCATGGCATGCAGAAGCCTCTCTTTCTAAATTTAGTGTTGAACGCACTTTTAATGTACCTAGATAATGATGAGGCCTCACTGTATTTACTTAACCTCTTTTGAAAAGAGCCCCTATTGTCATTGCCTGTGTCTTAAAATTCTCCTTTGAGAATGTCCCAGATTTGCTCCAAAGTTAGTCCTTGATTTATAGCTTTATATATTTAGGGTCTAATTTGCACACAGTATCCAAAGGTACTTCAGATCTCCCTGACTATCAGCTGCCAGACTCTCCATGCCACTAGTTATGCATGCTGCCATCTGGGCCATCTGAGCCATCTGAACTTGCCACTTTTCATCACAAGTGACAATGGCCCATAACTCCTTCCTCACAGATTTTTAGCCGTGCATGAGAGAGGATGGATCCTATATTGCAAGGCTGCAGTCTACCATCTCCGAGCCAAGAAGCAGTCAATCTAGGATAGCATGGCTCCGTACCAGTCCCATTACCAAGCTGTTAAATATTCAAACCTTGGAGAATGACCAGTACTGCTTATGATGGATACAGAGAGATTGCTTCCAAGAGAACAGTTAACATTTATCACATACATATAATCCTCAACAATCTGCTTTCTAGGGCAACTATTGATTGTCCACCAAACTGTATATAGCCATCCCTCCATTTGCTTTATACTACACAATGAAACGCAAAACAATTCATATATAGCCAGAACATGCCAAAATTGTTGCTCCCAGCACTGCAAAACTAAAATAGTTGTGCTTCTTAAAGTAAAAGAAAGTTATTAACATATTCATTCATTTCTGTTTTCTGTTTTATTGAAGGCAGAAAAAGGAGGATATCAAAATTCTCCTGGTGTTTTTTAGTTAACCTAAAGAGAAGGGGATCATAAATTGATTGTCATAAAAATATCACTTTTTCATTTTTAGACAATTCCAACCATTTATTGAAATAAATACTGTTCATCTTTAAAGCACACTTTTTCTATTCCAAAAATTAAGTGTTTCAGAATGATACTTTGCAGGAGTAGGGTATTTTCAAAAGTGTCCCAGCTGCATTTTTAGTGGAGTTAATGGAACTGTTAATTCTGGTATCACTGAGAACACCTTACTAGGTCTACAAGGGTGCTGCAGGAAGTTAACAAGTTGGAAAGCAAACTTGGAAAGCAAAAGCCTACAAGTTTTCCTCTTTTCTCCCACAGCTCAACTGCAGAGGACAGACTCTGCAGCGCTTTCCACCTGGCACTCATATGGTGTTTTCTCCTCTTTGGGAAGCTCTTGCCATTGTTTCACCATCCATGGTAGCTTCCCCATTCCATCTGTGGATGTGCATGATCATCTTCTTTTTTACTGGTTCCCAAGGTGTTATTTACTGGGAATCAGAACTTGCTGCACATTAGTCATGCCATTAAAAGGAAAAAAAAAAAAAAAAGTATACGACAAATTTACTGAAATTCGTAAGACGGAGTTAAGAAAAAGAAGAGAGTATGGGCCCTCAGGAAAGGGGCGGCCTGTGGAAACCGTTATATTGATATTAGAGCTACCTGCAGTGGAACAGAGTCCCTTACTTTTCTGTGTGATGGCTGAGTAGAAAACAAGCTGTGTATGTGACATCAGGGACTATCTGCAATTGAGTAGCATATCAGAGCACACCATCAGATTCTGTAAGTAGAACTACCTGAAGAAAATTCGCTCTTTTACTGCTACTCTATTTTGATTGATATGAACAAGTCTTATCTTCCAAAATACATACAGTTAATACGAATGTTTCTATAACCACTTCAGATTGCATCTTAGAAAGGAAGACAATTTTGCCCCTCCTCCTCCTCTTTATTCCCTATACTCTGGGAAAGTCTTAAGCATGGTTAAGGCATTTCTTGGTGGTGGCCAGTGATAGGACAAGGGATAATGGTTACAAATTGAAACCCAGGCAGTTCCATCTCCAGGTGAGGAAGGACTTCTTTCCTGTGAGGGTGATGGAGCCCTGGAACAGGCTGCCCAGAGAGGCTGTGGAGTCTCCTTCTCTGGAGATCTTCAAAACACACCTGGATGCCACCCTGTGCCCCGTGCTCTGGGTGTCCCTGCTGGAGCAGGGGGGTTGGACTAGATGATCTCTAGAGGTGAGGATGATTCCTTCCAGCCTCAACGATTCTGGGATTATCTGATATGCTAAATGTAAGAGTTGAAAAGAACACCTTCCAAATCTTCCCTTCACGTCCTTTGACAACAAAGCAGTTGTATATGTCCCTCTTCTTTAAAAGCAAGAATTAGAAGAGGAAATACCTTTTGACAGATTATTTTTGTCTGTTGTGGCTATGGTTGTCAACCATAGTAATTCATTAATGGTCTCAAAATATCTGATGTTGGAGCACCATATATATATATGTATTTTTTTAAAGGTGGGGAAAGCCAGGCAGAGAATGACTGGATGCCATGCGCAGCTTGTGTCGTCAGGGCACAGCTTGTGCCTACATTTTCAGTTTGACTTATTTGATTCTGCAATCCTTATTCAACCATGAACATTCTGCAGGCTCTAAGAGGCAGGACGGGGCATTCAGTAATGAAATCTCTTATTTCTATCAGTCTGGTGCAGTCTTTGTATAGTCTTTGTACATCTCCAAAGGATTCAATTCTTAGACTAAGTAGGGAATAAGTGTTAGAGTAAGACACAAAGAATGTAAAAAAAGAATTCCTTCCCTGGGATACATTAACATGGTTGATACTATACAGGTAGTGTATAGAGTCCTACTTTTTCTGGGTAGACATTAGTTTGACATTTAGGATAGACTCTAGGTTACAGCCAATTCACATAAGTTGTCCAATCTTAATCAATTGCTCTGTTGGTGGTCTTTAAATAAAGGTCAAGCAAAATTGTACCAAAATCCACATGGGGATTATTTAAGACAGTGGGTTGCCTGTAAGAGGCAATGTTTACTGCTAGTTTCACTGTATTTCTAATTACACTTAATTAGTTTATTCTATTTGGAATGACTCCTTTCATAGAGGCTTCAAACCCTTTCTTTGCTATTCAGCATTCCCTTCCATCCATATTTCTCCCCACAACTGCTACAGGAATGTAAACCTTTCTGTTCAAGTGTCTGTAGCTTTGCTCTGCATCACTAAGCCAAAGTTGAAGTTGCACTTGTAGAAATACAAGACCACAGTGGAAGCTAGAAAATTCTCTGGCCCCATCAGTAAGCCCCTATGGAAATGATCAATCAAACCCTGGGCTCTGTTTGTCACTGCTCTGTGATCTAGGCAGCCCTGTGATCTAGGCAGCAGGTTGTGAGCTCCATGCAGTTGAGACTGCTGCCATTTAAAGACTGATGATGGTATCATGTCTGTTGACCCTTTGGCAGGTTTTGTTATCAAGAGGGAGGTGACAAAAATATTTATTTAAAATGCTCTGCTGAACTCTTGCTCCCGCTGAAGCTGGATAAATGCAAATTATGAGCAGTAACATGGTCCTTACATGGTCTGGATGTGCGTACAGCTTGTGAATGCAGATACATAAATTTTAAAACTTTGAAAGCAGGGTCAGTATTGCTGCATATTCTCTTTGTTTTTGTAATGCACGACAATGCTTTAAATCAGGAACACAAGCTTGCAAACAGTTTTCCCAGTGGTTCAGAATTCACAGTATCTCTTCACCAACATGCCTATCTCCTTACCCACTCAAGGGAAAAGCTGAAGTCTTCCAAAAGATAGTCCTGTGTAGGACTTAGAAAATCTAAAATACGTATTTTCTTTAGCTCTTGCAATTCAGTTCTGTCCAAGACATTATTACCAGACTATTTAGTACTCCTAAATACAATATGTAGGAGTAATGGCACTATAAGAGGCATGGGCCAAAAACTCTATTCTCCTTAGAGCAAACAGTTTAAGATTTGTTGTTCCTAAGATTCAGTTAGCAGCTAGACAGGTCTCTTTCAGAAACCTATTCTTTTCATATTTATTAAATAACGTGTTATTAGAGTAAATACACCAGCTCAGAGATCTCATCTCAACCCAACTGCACGTTGCATGTTGTCAGGCATGTGGCCAGCTTTACATTACAGACATCAAGTGGGTTGGGAAGCTCTGTATAGCAGCTGTTTCCACTGCTGATCACATATGATAAGCAGTGGAGAAAGGGAGCACTCAGTGAGAGACAAGAATGAGTTGCCTGTTGGCAGATCACCACCCTGCTCTCTCATCATGGTCCAGGGTCTGGTCTAGGTACCATTCGATCAAGCATGTTGAATGAAGGCAGCTCAACTTGTACTGTTGGCAATGAAGTTTCCATTCCCTGTGTGGCTTACAAGTACCGAACACTCCCTAAAGGTATAGAGATTGAGCTTGTCAGAGACAAACCCTCTTCCAGAAAATCTATTTTATTAAGGAGGAAAAGATAATTTTAGGACTGTTGATGTGGAAAGTGGTCCTTGGCTCCTGGAACAGAAAAGCAGATTGACCAGTGTTTAGTAATGGAGCCGTGAAGAGAGAGTATCTTGACTTATTGAAAGTAGAGACAGATGCTTGGCTTAAATTAGTACATGTATTATAGTATCCAACTGGAACTTTCAACAGAAGAATTCTCTAGATGCAAGCGATTCACTCTCCATTATCATTACTGTGAATTTAAAACTAATTTTACATATGGTGTGAAATAGGAAAATGGAAGCACTGTTGGATCCTTGCACTACTAAATGTGACATACATATATATACATATATATGGGGAACACAGCAACATACAGACCCACTTGAGGATTGAAATTGCTCTGAAAAGTCCTTCAATGCAAAATTGATTTCATAATATATAAGTACTGTAGGGAACATTTTCCTCTTTTTGTTTCTGCAGAGAGTGTGCAAGTTGTTCTCTATCCTTCACAAAATGGTATTTGATATGAACTATTATTAGCTGAAAAAGATAATCCATTCAGTGAAACATGTTCATTTTCTGGGCCTAAATTGTTTCTGCTCTCTGAAAGCACCAATCCTGCAGTAATTCAGAATCCAAGAACTGCTCGCGTTATGTCTGATGTTCATATTTATCAATCTGATAATTATGCTTAAAATAAGACAAGGAAACAAAAAAGGCTGATTGAGAAAGAATCTTGATCAAATACTAGAGACGGACACTGTTCCTATCTGATAGCATAGAGGTTTACAAGAGAAAAGAAAGATAAAATGGCATTTCACATTTTATTCAGTGCTGTTTATTCAGCTCTTTTTCTCTAAGTGTCATTATCAATATTCCAAAGTTATTTATGCTTCTGTTTTTGATGGAACTTGTACATGGTCAGCAAATTTATTCTACTATAAAGCATTCTTTCCTTTTTTTTTTTTTTTTTAAATCTACTCACAGATGTTTTAGGATGAGATATTGATTATTCCATAAATGCACAAGAAAGCACTTGCTTTTGAACCAGAGGCTTGTTTTCCTCGTTGCAGCTCTAAATCACTTGCTATTTTTTAAACCTATTCAATCCCTTCATTCTGTTTCATCAACTTACCTTTTTTTTTTTGGCCTCTTTTCTCTAAAATGCTTGAGATTACAAAATTTCCAGTACACATGCTATACATGTTGTATAGAACTAGGAAAACAAAGAAGAGTGTGTGTCTATACATACTTTGAAAACTTGCAGTGATACTCCCTTTCAAATGTTAGTAGTTACTACCTTTATTTGTGCACTACCAAAGAATACGCAGCTTGGAACGTGGTGGACACCAAGGACACATTCAAAAATTTTGGAAAAGTTATTTCTCAGTTGTCATTAAGAAACAGTGGGTCAAAAAGAGAAATGTAGTAATAGGCTGAAAGTAAGAGCTGGTTCATGGGCACCTTGTTTTCTTCTTAAATCAGGAAGGATTGGTCTCCTGCATATGTAATTCACAATCCTGTCAGGTTCCTAAAGATATATTTTTACCAGATGCATCAGATAAAGATAGAAGTTTATCAAATTCTGAACAATAGCATGAAAAACAAATCAAATCATAGGAAAAAACAAAGTGAAAGTAGAAACATCGGTAAATAGGGAGGAAAAGTGAATGGAAGCATTTTGCTGTTATTTGTATGTCTTTACCCTTTTAGAATATCTAGGTGGCCACAAAACACATATTAGACAGATGTAGATTTCTGAAGTTTCTGAACCACAAAGTTCATCATAACCACATTCTTCTCTGATTGCACATTAACCACTTTGTTGGCCAAGTGCATGATATTTTGCAGTAAGACACCTGTATTTTTATGTGAAAATGTGAGAATAATAAAAAAATAGTATTGGCCTCAAGCTGAAGGGCAAATCAGAAAAGGTCAAAAATTGTTTTGCTTCTAGCAGAAAAAAAATGTATGAACTAGGAAAAGATTTAATTTCCAACAGCTGGTGTTACAATTACCCACAAGTGTTGTTCCACAGGCGCACGTGCCATCCCAGTCTTGAGTCACCATTGTTGCGTTAGATGGACAGTCCTGTGCCCAAATCTTATCTTGCACTGATGAGCATTAATAGCAATGCTGTTGAAGTCACACTTAGGTAAAAGTTGTGCGGCCAAAGAGTTGGCAATTAGGAAAGAGATAAGTGGAATCGCAGTGTACTTTGAAAGTATTCTCACATGGAGCTTGAGGCATAGCATCTTCGAGAGTCAGTGCTGCCTTCTAGACTCAGGTCTCTAATGAATGCAGTCAAAAGTGGTTTTTATCATCTGCGTCTAAAAAAGGTGTCTGGCTTCTTTTTATCTCTTCTATGAACTAGTCCAATAGCTTTGCATCAAAATATTTTACTGTAAGTTTCTGATCAGTCAGAAAAAAATAATGCTATGTACTTCTGGCCAGATAGAATAAAGCATTTTTCAATGTACATACTGAAATAAAAGTTCTCATTGGGGTGGAGTGTAAAGGGCTGCTTCCTGTCCTAAGGGTAGCACCCAACTTTGATGTAGGCCCATCAGCCCGTACATCTTAAGGTCTGTTCTCTCTCCTTTTTCTGTTTACAGGAGGACTCAAATACTTTACACCTCTTTTCTCTTCCTGAATGTAAATTAACATCCTACAGGCTGGTAGGGGCCAGTGTCTTTGCTGGAACACTGCTGGATCAGATTCTTTGTCTGAACCCTTCTTACACATAAATGCGTAAGAATTTGAAGAATCTGAACAGCAGTAAGGGCTGCTCAGTTCAACTTTGGAATTGGGAATTATTGCCTGCTGATGTAGGAGGATTTTATGTGGTGGGATTTTGACAATTTTTGTCTTGTTTCCTGAGGTATATTCTGAAGAGGGGCCATGAGGTCCCAAATTCTCTCCAGAGTGGAGGTCTGGAAAGCAGGTTGGGATTTGGAGAGCCTGAAGGAGCTCCGTCTGGAGGGGCAGTCAGCTTGGGGGAGGCTGACTACATGGGTACCATCTTTATGGAGCTGGAGCCCATAAAGCATCCCACACCACTAAGGTCCCACATTTGGAACTACTCATCAATATGTGTAAGTGCAAAACAAGTAAAACAAATCCTCAGTCAGTATAAATTAGAATGAACTGCACAATTTTGGTAGCTATACATAGCTCAAGCAGAGGTAGGAGAATCTACTCATCTATGAAACGCTAAATATTACATTCTATATATGTGTAGGTGTGTACACATATCAGTATAACCAGACTACTATCACAGCATTCTGTTCCCTTCACCTCTTTTTTTTTTTTTAAATTCAACTTCAAAAATGGACCAAATCGATCCTATTTTCAGAATGCCGGGTCTTACAAAATACCGAGAGAGGAAGGCTTGTATTTACTGCGTGAAGCTGCATCCAGCAATGTTTACTAATTATGGCAAGAACTCTATGTGGCTGTTATGGAGAGATGAACTGGAACAGATCTGCGGTGGGAAAACACCACAGGTCAGCCTCTCACCAAATGAGCCATTCAGAGGTGGTGCTATTAACAAGAATGTGCCATTTTCTGACACGAGTGAATGCACTATTTTGGATACCAAAAGACAGAAAGATTTTTGACCTGAAACTTTTCTTGTTTCTCTCAAAACTATGATAAAATCCCCATAATTCCTCTGAGCTACAGAATTATTCTTGCTTTTAAAACCTTCTCTTTTCCCTTTAACTTCTGATGATTGACTCTCCCTATAAAATGCTTTGCAGTACACTGTATGGAGGACAGTACATAAAAATAAATTGCATTGAGTTTGATCCAAACATCATTTGACTCAAAATTACACTCAGATTTTGGGGTTGTTTTTCCCCTCCCCATTTCTAGGTCTCACTGGCAGGCCAAATCATTTCTATTTGCTATCATAAAGGCTAAATAAAAGGGCAAACAGCTCATTGCTGTTTCAATAAAATTCATGTTGTTATTTCAAAATGTAGCTCTGTCTCTTCTCAATCCCCTCCCACGCGATTCGTGCACAGTGTCATTTGGATCACTTAGGTGTTTATATCTCATAGAGTCTGCAGAAATTATTTCATTTCTAACTATGGGATCGATTTATACCTCTTTTGGTAGATCTGATGTCTGGACAAACAGTAATCCCACTGGAAAATTAGTCTTTATTTACAATACAACACTGAAAAGATGTAGCCTCTTGCTAATATATCGAGGTTATTACCTTTGTTGTAGTAAATCTCCGCACACCCTATTAAACTCAACTCGCAGCTTGCAAACAGCCTGTTAAGTTTGCTGAAGGTAAGCTGCCATATTGCCAAAGCACTTTATATCAAACAGCATCAGAGAGTGACAAGATCTTTAATATCTAATTACGCTGCAAGAACAAATTGATACATATATTGGATTTTGCGTTATATTCAACAAATACTCTGAATTTATAACTGACTCATAATAAACAAAGAGTGGAACATAGGATGGAACATTGAGTTTCAGCTGTTACAGTACCCAAACTACAGAGATATTTTTGCTACTTTTAAAAAATAATAAAAATATATAGGAGAGTAAGAATCCCATCCTGGTCAAGAACAGATATTTCTTCTGTTTTGTAGTCTGATCCGATCCTAGAAGAGGTTGGTGGAGAGGGAAAGATTGGGCATCTGTATGGACAAGCTGGGCACTCTGTTGAAAACTGTTCACCAGCTCTTTGGCAGATTGGGATCCCTTTGGCAGATATTCTGCTTGTTGGAGTAAAAAGATTTTTAGTGAGAGGTTAAAAAAAAAAAGATTATTTTCGAGGCTATTAATTCACAATTCCTACGCGAACCCTCGTTTCCACCTCCGTCCGGAACAGCTGGCCCTGGCCAGTGCCGCCGGCAGCAGATGGATCCGACAGACCGCGCACCCCAGCGCCGTTGGGCAGCTGAGCGACTCCAAGGCCTCCGTTGGGTCACTTGAGAAGCAGTTGCTGCTTTCCTGCCTCCGGCACAGCACAAGGAGCTGTTCGGAGGGCACGTGGGGCTAATGCCCGAATTCCTGTGTTGGGAATGAGGGTGTGGGCGAGCAGCTACCCCTCAGCAATGCTTCTGCATTTGCTCTTCCGGAGAGAGATCCCTCTGGAGCTGCTGAAGGTGGAGGATCACACCCCGGCATTTAAAGAGATGCACCCGCCTCAGCTTTGCGTTCGGTGTGCCCCTCATTTGCCCGACTGCGCAAGGTGACCAAGGCAGAAGAGCAGCAGCAAGGAAAGCACAGTATTTGTCCTGTCGGATCCTCTCCTATTGGCCTTGGCGCGGATGGCGTGCCTCCCAATAACACGCACAGTATCCTTGGTGCTCCACATGCGAAACCAGATTTGGGTAAGGTGCTCTAGGCCTCGTACTGCTCCTGAGGCAGGGCAGAGGGAGGAAAAGGCTTTGCTGGGTAGGACAGAAGCAATTTCAGTGGAGGCAGTTTTTGACCCTGACACTATCGTATGTTGTTTATCCTCACATCAGGCATAATACCGTCCTGTTTCCTCATAATCTCAACTGGCTCACCATAATTTGTGGCCTCCAGGGACTGTCTTTTCCAGGAGGGAGAAGCAATTCAGTCTCCACAGCATAGCAAGTCTTCAGCTTGTCCTGAAAATGTTGTCAATTGTGCTGAATTATGTATAAAATCAATGTGAGGTGCTGTCTGCCAGAGATGGCTCGACATGAGCAATTTCATTTTCACCGAGGGGTTAAAAATCCCAAAACTTCAAGAGCTCAGAAGTGTCCATTTCCTACCTGTTTCTCCAGTTTCAACATGTTATCCCTTTCACAGAACATCTATAATTAAAAAAAGATCACAACAAGATTCATTAAAGATAACTTTAACTGTCTACAATAAGCAAATTTAAATACTCTTGCCAACAGAGTATTTACAATTTCATTATGTTCCCTATTAAATTCAAAATTTTTTTTAAAATTCTTTTTTCCCCCAGAGAATTCCACACTGTTATATCTAAGTAACGAAAAAATAATATTCTTGAGATTTCAAGAGTTTTCAATAATGGACAAAATCTCTCCTCCCTCCAGTCCCTCCACCATATGATGTGCAGATATGTGCAAGTACGACATATTCATGTGAATTGGGAGGGATAAATGTCCTTGTGATGACTTTCATGGAAGACTGAGGCAGCATCCACCCCCTCACTGTGCAGCTATAGTGAATGGTTGCAGCATCAGGGATTGCAGTATACAGCCCTACAATAAATGCATATGCAACACAGAGCTTGTGACCTAGCACTGTTTTACCATACACTTATTTGCTTACTGCCGTTTGTATGACTGAAGCAGTATTGAAATGTAATTTCAGGGAGTGATCTTTGCCCTCTGCTCTCGAATAGCAGCCACCCTGGTATTCCCCTGACAGTTACTAAAGGTCTGAGTATCTAGTCTTTGCAGAGATCATGAACCATCAACAAAATTCCCATCAAAATTCACTTCCAATTATTCCGTCCAGAAATAGGTTTCAATAAAAGCTTACCTATACAGGGTCACCTGGGACAGTAGTGTGCATCACAGTCATGTTCACTAGTGCCTTATAATGAATATAATATATTGCTGCGAGAATATGACAGATAATTTTTCTAAATTCAACACTGCTTTCAGAGCGATCATGATATTCAAAGCAGCCTCTCCACTGACTTCAGGAGCTTTGTGTCTGAACCTACCTAGGCATGACAGCAGAGCAGGACTTTGAAGCTGTCTGTCTGAATCCTTGAGTAAGTTTTTAAGGAAAGGTTTGACATTTTGGCCATTTTTATTGGTTGTCTTAGCTCTGCCCAAATGAGAAAAAAAGTCTCCAAAAGATAGTTTGGATATTTTTCCTGACTACTTTAGGTTAAAAAAATCTTTTTTTTTTTTTTTGTTTATTTCTGCAGTCTATCTAAAATAACCTTGCTGAGCAATGTGGTCTTCATTAGCTTCCAGTCAAAACATACCAATAATGATTCTATGTTTTTAGTGTAATTCCCTCTAATCATCCCATGGCACAAAAACTCTACTTGTTTTTATATCTGCTTTATACAATGCCACCAGTAATGAATGTTCTAGAATGGGAGCATAATTTTGATTATCTGGCCGTTACTTTTGATTTATGGAGCGCAGAGACAGCTGGGTTTTTATAAGCTTGCCCTGCAGTACTGCAGATAACAAATGTAACGTAATAATCAAACTTCTGTAACATCCAACACAGAAGGGGAGGGTCTACAGATCTGTCTATCCATATAGACTCATACCACATCAACAAATTTTATCTTCAGAGACAGGAGTATAAAAATATTTTGCACAATGCTGCTATTCATTATTCCTACCCAGAGCAAAATATGTTGCTTTCAGAACCAGTATTTAGGCTCTGCGGGAGGGGGTGAACAACTTGAAGGTGGTTTCACTACATTACATAAATGCAAGCCACCATGGGGTTTACAAATGCGTTAGTGTATGGAAGAAACAACCTCACAAGAGAAAAATATTCTAACAAATAACAATAATAAATACAAGCAGTTTTGAACAGTGAAAAATGTAGCTTTTTCTGGGTGACACAGAGGAAAATACAAACCCAACAAGCATGTTTGCCACTAGAAAGAAAATAATTCAGTTGCTTCCAGGAAGAAGAGGTTGACCATTTAGTTTACTTACAGTGGACTGACCAAGTTCTGGAAACATTAATAAAAGAACTGGCTATAGAAACTGAAAAAGGGAAAGGAG
The DNA here is from genome assembly GCA_003342815.1 of Eudromia elegans. Lineage (NCBI taxonomy): Eukaryota > Metazoa > Chordata > Aves > Tinamiformes > Tinamidae > Eudromia > Eudromia elegans. Next base: position 589,541 of record PTEX01000151.1, on the reverse strand, counting down.
AAACCAGAAATATTCTCTCAGGCTTGCCAAGAAGCATGAGAATTAGGAAAGCTGAATTTGTTAATGCAAACCACAATGGTTTTATATACTGGCAGTGGAGAATAGTGGCAAATGACAAAGTAATTCAGCTATTAGAATTTCCTTTGAGAGAATTTTGCTTGCTGACAAGTAACAAAGGATCCTAAATAAGGAAAAAGCAAAGAGAAAACCATGAAGATGTTGTCCTTCAGGTAGCTTCAGATTAGAGGTGTTTTGGGAGGGAAACACACGTGCTGGGATCCTGTGGGCAGCAGCAGTTCATTACACACCCAGACATGCATTATATGGGGTGCATTCCCTGCAGCTGACGCTGCAGAGCGGTTCAGAGCGCACATGGCCACGACCTCATCCTCGCTGCTCTTTCTGGAGCGCTTTACTGGGCTTGCATCTTCACGTTGGTACTGAAACATCAGTATAGACTCTCAAGTGACTGAGAAATCAGGACGGCGTATAAATATTAAGTCAGACTATGAGCAGCTACTGCATTACTAGCAATTGCTGCATTTTTCAATATCTAGAAATCCACAGCAACTGGAAGGCAGCGGGAAAATGCTGTTTGGGTTACTAAACTTTGGGGAGGAAGACAAGTCTTCTTGATTACTGCTGTGTGGAGAACATATCCTCAAGCCCTGAGCAAGGCAACAGAAGCAAAACAAAGCTAAGACCTTGAAATTTGTGGTCTGGAAATGGAAGAGTATGTGGGGTCTGATTTAAGACTTGGCACTTAGAGGAACTAAGGGGGAAAACAGGGAAGTCTGGCAGTGAAATGTGCTCTAGCACAAGCAGTTAGGTACTTTGCTAGCACATTCCCAATCCTGAAAGGTTGGTCTGCCAAGACCATGCTACTGCTCCTGCTGGAAGGAAAGCTCCTTCGGAAGGTGGGAGTAAGCTGCCTATCGTCCTAACATAGCATCAGAGGACAGCAAATTTAAAAGTATTTTACAGTCAAGGTTTTGGTAGGTGTCCAGAACGGTTCCATATGAACAAACAGCTCTCGGAAGAAACAGGTTTCCTGCAGCTCTCGAGATCAGAGCCATTTTGCTACTTCAGCACTGAAAGAAAAGCAGCAGCTGTCTAAAACGCTTTTGTTTGCAACTGAGAAGAAACTTCTGTGTGCAAACCAGGGCAATTCAGATGTGAAAAGAAACATCCTCCATTTAAAACTTACATGAATTTATAAACATTTTATAAAGCGGAGTCAAGCAGCCTACCCGATCAAAGTGATTTACACGGGATTTTGTATTCAGAAAGACAACAGTGAGCTCTACAGAGACTTCTGCAGTGCCCCGGCACAGCCAGGGACTGCGTTATCACCAATAACATCAGCAGGAGTACTCAGTTCTAGTGCAGATACTTGGAGGGAGCACAATGAGAACAGTCTCTTTCACCAAAACTTGGAAGTCTCCGAGTTAACAGTGCAAAGGAGATCCAGCCACATGTGAAGTGTTGTTTATCCACTTAAGATGTTTACTCCCAATAAACATGCTCGCCCTTCTCCTGTTTCCAGCCTTGAAGCTCACAGGGATTTAGACTATGAGGCACTGTTAGCGAAAGGAAATCTGAACTGAGAAAAAGCTGAGATGGGAAAGCTCCTAAGGCCTTATTTTGTGCCAGTAACCTCCCTTGGAAAGAGTTTGGAAATCCCATTTCCAAAATAGGTTTTCCCAAGGAAAAGGAATCCTCCTCCTTTCTGTGCAATCATCTCTCTCTTAGGGTTTTAACCATACATCGCAGGGCCAAAATCTGGCTCCACATTTCCAGATGGAAATAGACTTGCAGCTTGATGAAATGGATCAGTTCAATATATTTTTTCTTGTAAAATCATTGAGATGCCCCTAAATAATTTACCTTTTCTTCTGCTCAGTAGGCATAATGCTAGGTTTGATAACTATTGCTAGAATTGCAGAGTAGCTGCAGATAGAGCTTTAAGATTGCCTGACCAAGACAAGGATAAATGGATATATTAATACTCAAAATTCATGAGAATTACTTCTAAAGCTGTCAAAAAAGACCTGTGTGTTCATAGAAAATGATATCTACTCCATTTCAGCAAAAAAAATGTGCTATAATAAAAACTAGAAGCTTTTCACAAACACTTCTCTTTCCTTATCTCTAGGCATTTGACATCAATAAAATTAACTTCACTCAGTGTTTCCCATATGCTGGGCCCAAACAGCAATAATAATAGCGTTAGTTTTATTAAAACGCAGCCGAACTGCAGTTGCTGCTACCAGCCCTCGCTAGCCACAGAAAGCGGCTGCAGCCGCGCGGGGGCCTGGGCTGCCTCCCACCGCCTCAGCTCTCTCCACAGCCCGTGTGAATGCGGCGTTTCTGCTGAGCTAGAGCTTCACACTGTTCACAATTAGGCCCTTAATGAGTGCAAATGCAGACATTAAACCGAGGCAGATTGCTGCAAGTCAATGAACAGACAGCAGAACTGCTGTACTTACATTTGCTTTGTCTGCAAATAAATCAGTGCAGCAGGTAAATGCATCTAGTGATGATTAATTGCCTAACAGGACTTTGTAATAAAGATCTGTAACTGTGGCTCACTCCTCGAAGGGCATGATCTGGCACACGCCGAGCTAACAGGAGACTTCTCTTTAGTTCGGCATAAGAAGTTCAGGCAGGAGACACCTGCCATCTCATTTATATGGCCAGCACCGTAATCACACTATCATTAAACTGTCAATCTAGAAATGAGCCAAAAATGATGCAAGCTTTGTTACATAGATAACATACATCAAGCCAAAGAGTTGAAAGCTTGGAATTGCCAGGAATGTCAACTATTGCTTTGCTTTCACCTGGGAACTTGGCTTACACGTTTGTGGCAAGATTTCTGCTATAAGCAGCTCAATTTTAGCTCAGCAGTACTGAATACTAAAAAAAACCCCAAAGTGCAAATACTCCTCATTGCATTCAATGCACTTTGTGCACTTCTCCCTCTTTATACACTGTAGTCATAGTCAAGACTGCTCAGGTAGAAAAAAAAAAAAGCCAAACCAAGCACCAGATCCAAAATTAGCATTTTATTCAGAACGTTGGGGTCAGAGGTGTATCATTTATATTCTGGTACACAATACAGAGGCAAAGCTGTTCTCAGAAGTCTCTCCAGTTTGAAAGCTCCTTCCCCCTTCCCTCCCCACCCCCAAAACATACTGTATATTTACTCGTGCCACCAGTATTAGGCCAGGCCCCTTCCCCTCCCCCCCTTCTTTTTTTTGGTACAAATTATGTAAAACTTTTGTGCTAAGAACTTTTTTCCCTCCCCAAACAAAAAAAAAAATCATAAAAATAAAAATAAAAAAAATATTGAGTACTCTAACTACAGCTCAACAATTGAATCAATGTCACTTGTTTGCAACCTGTTTTGTAAATACTTTATCCATAACGAAAGATATAAACATGCAAAAACCTGAATCCATAGTCCAAATAATACATACACGTGTTCTGAAGTTTATGCACTTCTCCACAGACTATGCCAATAAAACATTATGTACACATACCATTTTTACAGTGAAGTGGGAAAAAAGTACTAGAAATTAAAAAAAAAAAAAAGAAAAAAGTGTACATGGATTAAGACCAAAATGTGTCTAACATTCTAGCATATGAAAAAAATCAATTTTGCTACAAACTGGTGATATGAAAACTCCCTTTATTTGCAACCAGCTGCATAAGTTTTAGAATTTTAGTGAAAAAAAAAAAGAAGTCCCCTAGCATCTAAAACTAGAAGTAATGTACATTGTTCAACCTCATGGTCTTCTCTCCCAGATAATAAAACTGTTCCATGAGGGTTTTTTAATTTTCAGTCTCCTTATTTTAATAAAAGCAATGCGATGTAACAAAAGCACGTTGAAGCATATTGTGATTTATCTTACTCCTCCCCACCCCAACATATTTTGTCTCTTTAATGCATCATTTCATAAATCAGTACCATTAAAGCCTTAAACATAAAACTAATTCCGATCTGAAAAAGGTACAAAAAGGCACATAAAATCCCAGTGCTTCTGTACTGTAAAATTCAAGTGTAACTGAGCTCAATATTTTTTTTTTCCAAACAGCATTGGATCACTGATATTCCACGGAGCCCAAATTGGTTTGCAGCCTATGCCAAAGCCTTCAGCAAGCACTTGTGCTAGTAGACTACAAAGTTAAAGCCTAGCTTCTGTATGCTTTTGGGGAATATCAGTTGAAATGTTTGTACTTGTCCAAAAACAAAGTTCACTTTGAAGTTCAGTCATCACCTCCACCGTACATATCAGCAAGTTTCTTGAAACGTGGGCCCCAGTCATTTAGGTAGTCATAGTCTTGCTCACCACCACTACTTGAGGAGTTAAGAGAGCTCAAAGATCCAGCAGTGGAGCCGCTTCCTTCGTAGTCAAAGACTAACAGGGAGTCATATGGCGGGGCTGTGGGGTCATTGTCGGCTGCTTTAAGTCCCTGAAATGAGGAGAGAGAGGAAAAAAATACATGAAGTTCTGTATTGGAGAGAGAAGCAAAGTTACTGGTTTATCTCTGTGCAATCATGTGTCCATCACCAAGCTCTTGTTCATCTGCAATTCACTTTGGTTTCAACTAAGACGGCAGGATTGGTCTTTCTGTAATTCCCGCAATAACATATTTCAATTTTGTTTAAAACGGCCATGCTTCCAGTACTAGGCTGCTCAACACTGTGGAAGTAACTACACATACAGCTCTAACAAAAACTTAAGCCCACACCATTGCATTGAAAACTTTTCCAATAATAAGTATGTAGAACTTGAGTTACACAGCTCTCAACCCAAGGCACTGGCATCACAGGACTGGTTAAACAGACAGATGGGGAATGAAAAAAAAAGATTTGCATAGATTTGCTAAAAAAGCCATCTTGCATGACCCATATCCACTGACACATCCACTGACACTGCTGAACTGCAGTCCATCTGTACGCACCAAAAGCCATATTTACAGAGTCCTATAAAACTCATCTAGGCTGCTGTGAGAAAAAGATACAATATGTTGTATGGTTTGTCTTAACTACATACAAGATTCCACCTGCTCTTCACAAAACAGACACACACACAGAAAAAGACCAACATCAAAGCTAAACCCATACAGATCGCAACTCTTTTTGAATCTTTGTTTCCAAGCATTCAAGTTTTATCAATGCACCAAGATCAAGTCTTTAGCAATTTTAATTTTCTACTCACTACAACTGAGTAACCCAAATGAAAACAAGAACAAACTGAATAAGGAGAAAGTTGGGAAGGAATCACTTCTCTCCAAGACAAAAATCTCTTCCCTGTTTTCTTACACCGGTCCAAGCCCAGAGAGTAAGTTTAATTGCAGGCTACGAGAAGACTGCTCTGCAGCCACCCATGCTTATCCTGGGAAGAGTTACAAGCTGAATGCACACAGCTGAAGCCTTAGCTTATAAGCAAGGCAAGCCCTCTTGTGTTGTGGATTTTTTAACCGTGCATTTGCTTCTACGAGATCAGCGATGCTTTTCCAAGATCTGCCTTGGAATGCTGCATGCTGGCAGCTGCTCACCAGGGATAATATGTCTGCCAAAATTCTTTGAGGCTTAGTAAAGAATTTGAACCACTTACTCTTAGATTAATTTTAACTAGTGCTACATGCTTTTGTTAACTGTAAAGGTGATGCAAGTGAAATGGGTATTTATTCCCCCCACCTCCAACATATATATACCAAAATTCGTAAATCATGGAATATGTCATGATAGAGAACTAAGCTTCTCTATCACCTATCTAAAGTCATTCATAAGTATGCAGAATGAATCTAAAACAATTTTGCAACTCAGTGGAGGGAAGGCCCAGCATATTTATCAAATTAATGGTCTGAAATCAAGAATATATTTTGGACTTAAAATGATTGCTTCAGGTAGTACAACATCAAGCAGATTAGTAACAGCCTGCATCAAAAGCATAATTTCTCAATTATCTGATCAGAATAATTGGGGACACTTGTTATCTCCCCCTTTGGCATTTTGCATCCTGACAGCATGTGTAAGCACAAATGACTCCAGGGTCTTAGAAACCAAGAGCCTCTGTTAGAGGGCTACCTTGTTCAGCTTCAAAGCCTCAAATAATCCTAAGGCTTCTGCCCACTTCTGCTTCTCAGGCAGCAACTGGCCTTACCAGATTTACATCTTCCCTTTCGGTCTGACTCCTGAAGCCTTCTTGGGGCAACAGGCAGCCACGGGCTGGAACGCAGGCAGAGGTGAAGGAGAACAAATGCAGCGTGGGCAGTAAGAGCACCGAGGTAGGAATCCCCGGCACCAGTGCGTGAAAGTCATTTACAGAGATGGCTGGGAGAAGAAATGCAATTTCCCTGCACTGCCTATAGCAGATGCAGCCAACTGTCAGCCAACCACGGGGTACTAATTTATTAAAAATCACTGAACAAAACATTTTCCTATATCACTGCAGAAATCCTGTTCTGTATCAGCCGCCTATGGCATGCAGGTAGGCATCCTCCGAACATCTCCCGAGGAGGAGGCTGGATTTTTTTAAGATAGCACAGTCATATTGGAAAATAAAATCGGTTTTGTGTTGTTGTGCTTATTAAGATAGTCCCTCATTGACAAATTCACTGTTTCAAAGAGAGGGCTCATGCATAACCCATTTCCTTCAGGAAACATAGCATGGGGCCACGTCACGGAGCCACTGACCCAACTCCACATTGACATATGCATCTAATGCATGGGTTAAAAACCTCTCAGATCCACAGTACAATGACTGATTTTAGCCTCTAATCCCCACATTAATTCTTCAAAAGAGAACTGAGTTTTCTTCCACATGTTATAAGATACAATTTAAGATTATTAAAAAAAAAAAAAAAAAAATAACCACAGAAAATTTTCATTGCTCCTGAAGGAGGCAAGGCAGCGCTCGGCGTTGCTGTTCGCCTCTGCAGGTGGAGCTGCTCCACGTCAGCTCTGGCAGGGGACCCGCCTGGAGGCTCCCTTGCTTCGGGGAGCCGCTCCTCAGCTTACCGTGCCAGCCCTTTCCGTGGGTGGCACCACAACCTGCTGTCCTGGCACAACCAACAAGGCAGTAAGTGGCTGCCAGCAACAGCTTATTCTCCTTTTGCTCAAAGGTGAGCCTAAGACCCAGGGCAGACCATGCGGCAATCTTGTTTTCATCTCCCTCTTCTGCTTCTACATATGCCTCAGCTCTTTCCACTGGTGAGGGACAGACCACAGTGCCTTGATTGACAAATTAATTGTAAGCTGCACTTGTCTGGTATCTGCAGTGTTCTCAACGTACTTGTTTCAAATCAAGGGAAAAACAGGATAGCAAAAGCCAAAAAATCCTGAACTAACATGAAACGTTCCAGACTCAGTGATCTAATGCTTTTATTTTCATTAATCCTAGCACTTAATCAAATCCAACACACTCTTGATGAGGAAGAAAGGATTACAGAGCCCTAGAGGGAAATATGAAAGATTGTATATCAATCTGTATTTGACAAGAGAAAACAGAAGACATAAGGGGACCCTATTCTGCTTAGAGGTGCATTGTATCAATAATCACTTATTAAGAAAGAACTGAGGGTCCTCCATGTCCTCATGGGATGAGACCTTTAGTTTATGATTTAAATTTAATTAACCTCAGGCTATGTCCTCTATTGATTAGAAATATATTCTTAGCCACAAGCTCTCCGCCACACTATAATTTGTTTAAGATTTCTAGGGAGAGCATAGGCAGTTCTTGAAAAGTGGCTTAACAAAGCTACTTCAAACAGGCATAATTTATAATGTCCTGCAAATCCAGACTATTCTAAGCATTAATTATGCTCTGTACTCTGTAGGTTATGCTTTAAAACACTCAAAATGGAAAACAATGTCTATAGAGGATTCTAATAACACATGACTTAACTCCACTGACTTGTTTGCACACTGGACTGGAAGAAAAGGAGTTTTTTGTTTTCTCCTTGCCCTTAAAATTAGAGATTCATCTATTCATTGAAAAAACAAAACAAAACAAGAAAGTCCCTGAGGTAATTTTGCTTATGGGACTATGCAATGAAATCTTCTTAGTTCCAGTGGTTCAATAAAATTCATAGCTCTGTATGTGTTATCTTAACTTTAAAAATGTTACAAAAATAGCTGAATGTTCTATCATACTTGTAACTTGTTTTTCAACTGGCAAGTCACTAGAACAGTACAAAATATTCAAGCTTATGTATGCCTCATTGAGTTAGGTAGATTTAATACAGCTGATGACAACTAGAAAATAATATACCACAAGAGACAACATATTGCCAAAGGGAAGGAAACAAAATGACCCACTAGTTTGTCTTTTGTTTGTTTGTTTCTATAGCTGTGTAATAAAAGGAAAAAAAAATCCTATACTTTTTCAGATGGTAGCTAAACTCTCCAAAATTTGAAATGGATGACCCCTGTTACCTTTAAACAATAAATAAATAGAAATCTCAAATTGGGGCAGTTCAGAAACTCATCTGCACAGTCCTGCCTGGCGTGTGAGAGGTGCTGGTGGGCACTTGACAGATTAGATTAATTCCTGCATGAGGGTGAGCATCCCAAACGACCAGACTGATCAGGATCACTGGAAACAAGTCCAAACTCCAAAAGAGCAGACTGAACTCCAGAAACAGCATTGTATCTTTTCAAACTGATGGGATAAATGCACATATTTTGCTATCCAGATACCAAAAACCTCCAAGGGACTCTCCATACTTACGTGAGGTCCATTTTGCAAATGGATGGGGTTTACAGAATCTTAAGGAAAGAGTTATGGTGTTACCATGAAGAATTATGGTGTTACAGTGGAAGAAATTTCTCTTCCAACTATGCTGAATCTGGATGCAAAGTAGGGAATATTAACATTGCTCTTTCTTATCTCCCTATATTATTTTCACAGATCAACATGTATTTTATATGAATTGTTGCAAGAAACATCTGGTATTTTGCCAAGGTTTTACCAGAGACTTTTTTTCCTTTTGCTGGACAGTAAAACTGACAGGAATTTACCCAATTTGGTATACTATTTCCAGAACTGCTTACAACGAACCATAGGTGGAATATGCTGAGATGAATTTGAAAAACTATACAGCCTGAATGTTTATACATAGATCACTTGGAAACTTATTAAGTAACAATATGTAATAATAACTACTGCAGTGAGATAAGAACTGTGGGGGGTTTTTTTTGAGTTTTTTTTAAGAACCACATTCTTAATGGAAAATGTTAACATAAAACACAAACTAAGATGATAAACTGTTTTGGAGAAACAAAAGTCTCCAATTTGCTCAGAATTCTGGCCCAACCGAGCAAGCAAGAACAATTCTTGGCTCCTCCTGCCTGTAAAGAAGGCTGGGTCAACTGTCCCATAGTAGAATGGCATGTTGGTGTAAAGCCCTAAATAAAAAAATGCCTGATAAGAAGAAAGAAAGAAGTTAAAAAGCTTGAAACATGCTTATCTATCTCACACAGTTTCATTCAATCAGAGATACAACTAACTTTGAGCTAACTTGTAGAAGATAAAAATTGCCACATTTTCAGTGATTTTGTACACTTGTTTCCAAGATTGATCTTGTTTTGAAATTCTGAGCATTATTTACATCATTTTCTTGTTTAGCAGTAACTGAGGGGAGCTTTGGTGGAGGGCAAAGTTAATAATAAAGGAAGGTATCTACTTAATAGAATAGAGAGCAGTAAGAAAATGACTCCCTATATGATTGTACCGCGGTATAAATATGTTGAGTTAAATCAAAATGGCATCTACTTTTTCTATTGCCCAGTCTGCACACATGAATTTTATACTCTCCAGAAGTATGTAACATATTGAAATAGCATTGCAAGAACAGCTTGCTGAGCAATTTATAAATTACAGGAGGCTGAACAAACTGTAGCCCCGTTCTGGCTTTCCAGGAGAGCTGCGCTCGCATTCCTTGACACGGCTGTGCAGAGAACATGTTATAATCCTGCTGTGAGGAAGAGAGAAATCAAAGCAGTGAGGAGCAATTGAAGGGGGACGCGATACTTCCCCACTGCTTGCCAGGTGGGGAGTGTCTGGTAACACCTACGCGAGAACAGGATGCAAAACTCAGTGACTGTCTGGAGGAAGATGAGGAAAGAGCACAAAAAAATCCTTATGTGCACATTGTGGCCAACAACGTGAGCTTTTTATTCTCCTGTGGCTCCACTGTTCACCAGAAGCATATTATGGCTTGAAGTAATATTTAGAAATGTAAGGCATGTCAAGGCATTTCTTTCTAATCCACCTCTTTCCCAAACCTGCACACTCTTAAAGGACGTTGTCCTATGGGAGTGTTACATATGCTTTCTGTTAGTCATTTTCCTGTAGTTTATTTAAAGCTGCAACACTGTATACCTCATTAGGAGCAAATCAAATTTCTGCAGCCTGCTAACACAAGAGAGATTTGTGTATAAACCTGATATTTCTTTATAGCAGACAGGAAAAAACAAATGTTCACAAAAAAAAATAAGAAAAGTCAAAAAAACCCAGTTCTGCAATACTTGCCCAGTTCTAATTGTGAGGGAAGATAGAAAATTGGAAAATATAATTAATTGTTAATATTCATCTAAAATATTGCTCTCATTTCTTTTAGGTTACAAATTCTTCTTATTGCTTTCCTATAAATAGCAAGTACAATGAACACACTGCACTGTGGTATCTTAAATTCCACAAAACCAATGATTTTAGACTCATTCATGATGGAAATAATGAAAGAAATAGTTGTAGAGGAGTATTTCTTTCAGAACTGTAAGTTATCTGGTATAATCTTACATTTATCTTTATTAATTTGGAAGAATCAAAAGATAATGCAAAGACTTCTAAAGCTCTTAGACAAAACCAGTATTAAATGCCCTTACATAACATTTAATTTAGTTGCCCTTCCTACTCACTAATCGTATTTGATGGAATTCTTCTAGTCTTATTGAAGGTACTGAACTTCCACTAATATCTGAATTCAGAGGGTAATATATGAGGAAAATGAAAATGAACTTCTTCCATTATTAAATTACTCTGAATTAATAAGTGAATTTAGGCTAAACTATAATTTTGTTAGTCTATTTATTACTAGGAACCCACGGAATAATCCCACTTGGAAACACTGTGGTTATGGCTGATAACACATTATGAATGTAATTAATACAAACGTACAGAAGTTAATTGATATATCTTCCTTTTCTGTTTGAATGAGTTAATTAAATTTGTCTGCACTTTAAAAGAACATATTTACTTCTCTCTAGCAAGACAATTTTAATTGTTTAAGTAAGTTTAAAAAAGTTATTATGTTCAAACATAACAGCTATTCATGCAGAGTACAATTAACAACAAATAAAAGCTCAGCACTTCTTACAAGGAAATTCTTTTCTCTCCTTTACCTCATTAATGAAATCCCCAATGTCCCCAGGATGAGGAGCAGCTGATCTGACTGGATACTGAGGTTCTGCATGGATGGGCCTTTCATCAAGCCGCCTGATTCCAACAGGTTTGATGGCATCTGGTTCTACAGTGTCAGGCTGCTGGAGCTGGCTCAAGTCATAATCCTGCAATATAGGAAACAGACTGTGTTAGGAAAATATTAAACAATATCTGTCAGAGGAAACATGGGGGAGGAAAAGGAGGAGATGCAGTAGGCTTTATTTGATCAGAAGTCCTATTTTGAGAATTTTAACACTTGTTGAGAATGAAGGATAAAAGTCGATCACTCACATCCCAACAGAACATTATTTGATTTACACTCCCCGAGTCTACCTTCTGCATTCTATTCCATCGAATTTGAAGAGCTTCTCACCGTTTTCCCCAGAGAAGTAAGGAGTAGAGTAGCACTATTAAGAGACTAAACACTGCCCAGTAATGATGATTTACTGCACAGTGAAGATGCCAAATCCAACTTTTATTTTTCTTCAGGAATTGAATGCCAGACACACTCATTCTGAGAAATAAGCAAGTGCATCGCTCTGAAGCATTTTATAATACCTTCAAAGAATGAGTTTAGGACTCCTTGCTGATTTCATATGGCTTCCATAATATGAAAGCCAAAGGAGAAAAATGTCAAGAGAAGTACAAAGCTTCTCAGATTTAGCCTTAATTCTAAGCACTTTTTAAAGATTACTTGTGGATCTGTTTATTAAGTACTTGACGCTGCCATTTCAAACTCTGGCAGACTGATGAAGTTAACACATGACTAGGAATTTCAATAAGCAATATGTACATATATAATTTTTTTAACTAGATGAATGCTTATGCATTTAAGATAGGTATGTCTGGATGCTATTTGCACAGCGTGATGCATTTCAGCATTGTCATTCATGCTGTCCTGCTGTAGGCTCTTTCCACTAGGCACTGGGAAAAATACAGAATAAAAAAAAAATGTGCTTAAAAAGCTTAAACAAAATTAAATACATAGCTAGCAATAGGCTGAGGTCTGTGCCTTCTCTGTACGCCTGATATTCTGCCCCACAAGCAATCCAAGCAAATGAGGAGCATCTTAAAAATGCTCTTGAACCTCCAAGCATCCTCCCATACCACACAAGCATGGGATTACATTTCCTTTCCAGAAATAAAGATTCAACATGTTTATCATCTGATAAACACCAAGACATGCATTGCTACCCTTGACATCCCACATTATCATACTTTACATTTGCAGGCCCACATACTTCAAAGAAGGGTATGTAAGGAGTTTAGCTGAGTGAAATATGCTCTTAGAAATTAAACAATCAAACAAAACAAAAACCAAATTGTAAGTCTCTGCTTTCAGCAGTCTTGTTTTGGTAAAATTCTTATTTACAATCTCAACATGGTGGAAGCTCCCTCTAAAGAGAGCTATGTTTTCAATGGTTCTTAAACAGCTCCTAAGAAAGGACCACAAGCATTTAATCTCTGCTGTCATTTCACGGGATGTGGGTCATTTTGAGGATATTACTTAGTGTGACACCCCCCCCAAAACAGACTAATGAAAAATCTCATACTTTCCAGGAAGGGGAGAGGCTGCAGACAAGAGCGTATGGTGCTGAGAGAATTGTAACAGATGATCAAATGCATTGCATTTGTTACTCAGGTGCTCTGCTGACTGCACTCACAAACACACAGTCCAAAAAGGTGGAACAGCTCTGCCGAGCTCTGAAAATGCCGTCTCGCGCATTTTAGTTGGGCTGCAAGTCCCTTGGGACCTCTGCCCTTCAGTTCCTAATGTCCCAGAGAGAATACTAAGAGATGTCCATGAAGTTGCACTAATGGGAGAAAAGTAAGCAAAATAGAGTGTTTTTTTTTTATCCATTCCCTTTTGATAGGTAAAATAAGAGCAATTCAGATGTGCACCATCAGTATAGAGAATCCTATCAAACAAGACAGAATATACTTTGTAGAACAGATAAATATGTATCGTAGAAGTGCTTTTTATAAAACTCTCATTTAACCCAAAAGATAAAGATGGAAAAAACAGTAGAAAGTAAGGAAAAACACCTAAATGTGTGTGTGTGTGTGTGTGTATACATATAAAAGGCATTTTTATATGGTGGAATTGAAAAAGGTATGGTTAAATATATGTAGTAAAACATGTATTAAAGCCACAAGAGCTTAGTTGGTCATTTCATTTTCTTAACAATGAAGTATTTTTTTCACTCACTTTCAGTGAGTCAATTTTTTAAATTAGTTGCCATTCAAAAATGTAACATTAAACAAGCCAGACAGTCTAATATGTTAAGGCTTAAGCCTCACTCAAGGCTTCTCACTCCAGAGGAGGCTCTCTGTGCATGCGTTGCTCCGAAACATCTCTAGGCTCATCACCTACAAACACAGCTCCCTTCAAACAGTATATCGGCCAGGTATGGCAAGTCATCCCCCATCTCCCCAAACTAGCTTAATGCCAGCCAAACACAGTATCATACGGCGTCTCCAGCTCACTTTCAATGTTGGAGTTAACTGCACTCAATTATTACAAGGTAAAAGAATGAAAAATGTTTTGAGCACTCTGAGTTTAAGCTGTTCAGTAAGCTCTTTGCACAACGTTGCTTTCACAGTTAGACAAATGGAAAAAAAAATATTTCCTGAATTGTCTAAAGCTCCTGAATGTAACTTTAAGTTTATTCTCTAGCAGAGTTTGTTAACATAGTTAACTGCAGAAATGACAGCTTAATGGAAAACTGCGGCACAGCAGAGAGAGAACAAAACATGCTGGAGTAGGTTGGGTCAGCCAGTTTGAAGCAAAAATAACAACCCAGAATGTTCTCCCTAATTCCAGAAGCCCACGGCAGCAGTGTTTTGTCTGAGCTCTCTTCTTCCTCCGTATCATCTGTTCATCATTCAGGTCTCCTGAGGGGCTGGGTCTTACTTCAGGGATGTAACTGAAGACTGAAAACACCCAACTCTCAAGCTGCCAATTCCGGAGGCATTTATTCCCAAATTTCTGCTGTTTAGACCTAACTCCAGTAAACCCTTTTTTATTTTCCCCTCCATTCCATTTGGATTTGAACAAGTCCAGTCTGAAGGGTTTGAGGTTTTCCCTTCCCTTGGCCCCAAACATCTTCCTGTCCCCAACTAAACGCATCCAGAAGAACCTAACGCTGGTTCTCCTACTAGAAGATAATTAGAACATGGATTAGTCTCTTCCCTTTCTTACTCTGACAGCTCTGCGTTTTGATTGTACTTGTATCCACAAACCCAGGCCTATAGAAATCAGAAATTTAGACTAATTTGCATGTCTAAGTCTACACACGCGACAGAAGGACAAAGCCTTCCATTCTAGTACATGGGTCTAAGCAGAACAAGTCAGATGACCCCTTGTCCTTCCCCTTGTTTATAACTGGCTGAGACTAGACAGCTGCCTTTTCGCTATGTGGTGGTAAGATGAAATCCAGCTTAATGTACAATACTCCTTCGATTAACCACCTGTCTCTTTGGTTAGTATCTTAGGCATCACTGTTTACTGTGGCTAGAAAAAAGAAATTGTATTGAAGCAGGAAAACTCCTGGTTTTGTTTTAAGGAAGTCAGGATGTTTTATCAGAAGATGCATCTTATGAAATTGGATATTAAGAAAGGGAAAAAAAAAGGAGGGAGGGGCTGCATAAAGGGAAGGCACCACAGTGACAGCTATTCTCTTAGTGCTAAACAGCTTTAAGGGAAAACTGACACCACTACTAGCTCCTGTCTCACATTCCTGAAATGAGATCCAACTGAGAGAGTATTAAATGTCAACCAGCCAAACCTTAGAAGTGAACCACGTTACCAGGCAAGTAAGCAAAACAGTTCAAAATTCTCAAAAGAATTTATTTATGATTCCCTATACCAGATCTCTGTACCAAGACATGCACCTACAGGAGAAACCTGAGTGAGCTCAAGCTACTCATTTGTCATAAAGATAGTAAAAGGCACCACACTGATTCCATGCTGGAGCTCCTCGAACAAATGCACACATAACATTCATACTGCCTGAGAAGCCAAAGATTCTCCTCTTACAGAAGAGTATCATACCTAAGGCTGTAACTCAGCTCATTAGGAATGGAGATGAAGGACAACACTGGCATATTACTGATCCTATGGAGTCATATTTACTCAAGTAAATTTATATGCCAGGTTTGGTTTGTGCAGGAAGTAAAATCATACTTCTGCTATGGACCATGTTTGATTAGGCTCCTCTATTCTCCCCCCGACACACACACTTTTTTTCCAGTATTGACATATTGTAAAGGATGGAATACAAAGACTTTCATGTACGTCCCTGCATTATGTCATTGGTAGGCTGTCCTCTGCTGCTGCCCCTCCTGAAGAGGATAGATGCAATCTAGCTATTCTATTCTGGATGAGCTCTTCTGATTGATTTCAAATTTCAGAAGATTTACTTAAGTTCTTGGCAAAACAAAACAAAACAAAAAACCTTAAAAAAAAAATAATTACACTAACTGCACTAGCTTCTTATGAATGTGTACTACAAAACACAAAGCAGAACTGGAAACGAGATTCAAACAACTTACCAAAATTTTGAATTGGTATGCCTAGACAGAACTGGAAATTCAAAGACTTATAAAAATTACTGCACATCACTCATGTGAGTTCAATCTAAATTGGGCTAACCATATCTAAGTGCTCACTTCATTACCCTAGTAGACCTTTCATTGATCACTTCCATAAGATGGTGATCTTCCACAGTGCTAGATTCCTAAAATATTTACTTTTGAAAAATTAATTTAGATCAAGCTTCTAACTACTAGGAAATTCTCTCTAATATACTGAGTAATGCATTCTAATACATGTAACACGACTGACTCATTCATCAATGCTTCATGAATGCAACTTCTTAGTTATCTGAAAGCTCTTCATGCATTTCTTGGTCATTCATTAGACTGTTATACACTTTTAGGGATGACTCAGTTAAAATTCTTATACAGAATAAAGCTTATATAGAACTTTGCAAGAACAAAGAACAGATATATAACTAATACCATAGTATCACTGTACCTTTTTTCTCCTTTTATAAGGCAGTTGGCCTTTCTGCAGATATATTCAGACCTATCCCAATGGAAGACATAATCAGTTTAATTGTTACTGGATAACTTAATTGGACTGGGAAAGCCCTAACTGGAGTTCACTAGGCTAAAATAGCTACAGTGCTCTAAGTGCACGTAAAGCAGCCGTGGCTGAAGTTTATTTTTCACCGAACTATTTTAAAGGATGGTATATTAGCATAACCCAATTTCATTAGGGGGTTAAGAGGATAAACCAGACTGAGACTTGAAGCACCTATGGAGAAAACACATGTTCTGCTCTGCCCTTGTGTTACAAAGAGAATTACTGTCTACTCTAATAGAGAAATGTGGTGGAGAAGCAAGGGAGGAAATATTTTAAACATATACAGCTGACTCTGCCAGAGACCATCTGTTGAGGTCATTTAAAAACAAAGGGAAAAGGAAGTGAAAGCCAATCCCACTACATCGTACTCATCTATCCCCCAAATTACCAGGCCTAACCCTTAAAAATAGCAAGAAATTTAAACATAAAATATTGCCCTAGCTCTGCAGAATGATCCCAAACCTCTAAATCTTACATCTGCTGAAAAAACAGGACTCCAAAAAAAGCCAAGCACAGAAGAATGGCTAGATGTAGGCTGCAGGTGGGAGGCTGGTTAAAATGCTTGTGCTAGCAGCTGCTCTTTACTTGCTATTCACTTTTCTCTTATTCTCTGCCATATTGCTTTTCTCATTTGTTTTTATTACAGATACATCTGGAGCACTACAAGTTAATCACTTTTTAGATAACCAAGAAGCCCGCTTATCTTTTTTTAATAATAAAAAGGTGAAAGTTAAACTCCAGTTGCAGATAAAACACAATAATGGGCAAAGGCTCTCGACAGAATAAAATACCAAATAACTCCATAATGGAGTTATGGAAACATTACTTTACCTATGATAATTCATTCACCAAGGAATGACAGTAATTCCCCTAGAGGAAGACTGCATCAGTCACTCATTCAAAATAATGAAGTCTAAGTAAGCAAATGCAACACCCCAAACAACTTTCTCCTAAAGACAATATTGTAGAGGTGCAGGGATATCTTAATAACATTTATTTCATTTATTACCGCTAAAATTGCTTAACATAGAGTATATTCCAATCTGAATGTAATGCAAAATAAATGTTAAAAAGGGACACTAAGTGATCTCACTAACGCTCTGATAGGGCGGTGAAAATAAAACAAACATATTGATTTATAATGTTGACAGAGTACAAACAGGTAGAATGAAAGATAAATAAATAAATAAATAATAACTCCTCCCCCCTCCAATCTCTCTTTCTTCCCCCCAGAGGATTACTCAATTTATTTCATCAAGGACACACAGTTGCTGGGACAAAGCTGGTTTTTTTTTATTTTTTCTTATTAAATGAGCCTGATTACTCAGGAATACGTTAAAAGGATACAGCAATTCCTCTTTAGAATTTAGATCTATTCAAACATAAAAATAGCCCATCATGTTTTTAATGTTGCTGTTATCATTTTTAAAATAAATGCTACTTTCTCTATACAAATTTGTAATAAAAAGTGGCAAAAAGCAAGTGTTGAGTAATAATATCTGAATAGACTGTAAGAGAAGTTATTTGGGAAGGAACACGCAGAGTTCTTAGGACGAAAAATATTTTGAATAATAGCAAAAGCATTGCTTTGGAAACTCTTGGGCTGAACAAGCTGGAGGCTAAATTAAAATACAAATTCAAAATCAAGATCTGTGACAGGTTCAAAGCCTACCACTTAGACTGTTTACTTCAAAAGCTACTTGCAGGATCAAGTGCTACTAAAACTCAGAACACTACAGAACTGGTTCAAAGGAGAGGTGAGGATATCTTTTGTAATTTACTACAGGAAGGGTTTACAAAGGCAATTAAATGGAAGAAATCTATCACAGTTACCAGGTCAACATTTGCTGCTAGTATCCCAGTTGACCACCCATTGCCTTAATGTAAATCACATCAATGGCCCGAGATACTTGTTAAAACAAATTAGTGATGCTCCTGGGCTGCGACTGCTCTATGCCTTGAAAGCACTGCAGACACATGTTAAATGCTTGATCACTTTGACCAACAGGTTGGATAGTCTGGTGGTTAGAACTGACTACAAATTGATTGTCTGACATGCCAGGGCTGAATATTTGTCATTTGTCCCTCATACCTCTCCTGTCTGCTAACAACCACAGCCTCAAGATGACATGCTCTGTTAATAAAGACCATCATTGCAAACTTCAGGCTGTGTACCTAAACCACAAACACCTGTTTCATTACAGAGTGGACAGTAATACATCCCCCTCCGCCACCCCCAGCAAAATTCCTGGGTCAAATATGCATAACTGAAATGCATAAGTGAAAAAGGAATGATCATGACTTAAAGCCACTGGTCATCCACTGCCTGCACTCAAGTAGCCAAATTATTATACCAGAAAAACTCAAAAAACACAATATGCCAAGAGTAAACTGCACAGGCTTTCTATCTGTGAGCATCTCTGCCCTCTCTCACCCATTGCTATCCATCCACGGTATCACCTTTAGTCCCGCAGGGCCTTTCAGCCAACAGACCAGTGATCCTTCCATGGACCAGGAGAAATGCTTCTGCCTTGAATGATACCAGTGCTGTGAAGCTTTCGGAGCCACTTTTACTGTCCATGTTTTCAGAAAAAGCAAGTTCAGATGAAAAAAATCCAGAGCGTTTCCTGTGTCAGCACCACCGTTCAGCAAGCAGCAAGCAACCATCAGTTATGACAAACAGCTCTAGAGCTCTCCCGGCTGCGGGAATTAAAAGCATTTTTCTCAACTGCTATAGAGATCACATAACCCTCAGTACATCACTCCAGCTAAGAATGCGCATTGCCTCTGCAGACGATCGGGCTACAGAAAGAGGACAAATCATTTGAGAACCTTGCTTTTCTTTATGAGCCTTCACTCTATCAGAGCGAACAAAGTATCCCTTCCCTGAGAGCTGAGAAGGCCTTACATGGGATTAACAGCAGTCTCCAAGACAGAATCAACTGCCTTTTTACCATATATATAATAATTTCTTAGAAAAGCTGGCTTAGGGGGGAAACAACAAAACCGCCCCCCCAAAAAAGCAGGCACTCCACCTTTCAGCTGACAGTTGCTATGACTCAGAGGAACTAGTCTGAATATGGAACAAAGGAGACTTTACTTTGATTACCAGTAGATATGGTTTGAGAGGAAGATGATGAACAGGCTTTACGAGTTTCTCAGTCTGCCGTGACAGGTAAGAAACCCAACCACATAACTTCTAATTAAAGAAAATCCCCCCTGAATGAAAACAGAAGTCTGAAAGTAGTTTGGTTCAGGATACAAACAGCCATAACTTGTATCATTTCCCTTCTAGCCCCACCAACCATAATCCTCATGTCACCTAAAAATTTGGTACAACAAAAGATGAGGTCCCACGATAATAAGCCTTTAACTATTGATTCAGAAAGCATTTGACTTTAAAGATGCCGAAATAATTCACTTGTTAGAAATAAGCAATTTTCAAAGCCATGCACTAGGGAAATACCTCAATTTGTTAAAATATGCTATTTACACTGAAAATCATCTGAAACTTCGAGTGTTCATTTCTATTTTTGCTACATGAGATGCACACTTTCTCGGACCGTTCTGTGTTGTGCTTACGCACTGTCTGCCACTGAAGCTGCTTGTTCAGGCAGTGCTGGTGTTTTGAGGGAGCAGGTACCAGAGAACATTGACATGGAGAATTTTCTCTGCCATTCGCGGAGGACTTAATGCAAGGTTGACATGAAATAATTTTTCCTGACTTTAACAGAGTGGTGATTGTTTTGTCCTGTGAGTCTTTATTCTAAAATCAGATTTCTAATGGCAGTCTCACCTGCTGTTTTGGAAACATACAGAGGAAAAGCATTTAGCTTTGACAAACAAAAAGACCTTGATGGCCAAGGAGTGATGTTTGGAATGCTCTGTGTATTGCTTTGAAGGTGCAGGGCTTTGCTAAGCCACAGATCACTAGTTGAAGAAAAATTCCTGAAATATTTCAAATGCTTAGCATTTCAAGTTCTCAATATTCACATAGAGTCTCAAAAAAAAAAAAAAAAAAGACAAAAATAAAATACTTTCTCTTTCCATGGAGCTGAGAGACAACTATGTGAACCTATGAAATACTATCAGCTAATTAAGCAAAGAGAGAAATCCTGCTTTTACAAGGCAAAATGTCAAACCAATATAAACAAAGCGAAAACGCTCTCTGAAAATAAAGACATTATGCATTTCCATCATTCATTTTAGACAACTAATGTAAGTCCCTAAGGTGAAGAGCCTAAGGTGAACAGCCCATTCAAAGGTTTTAGAAAGGCAAAAAATTCCTAACTTAGAAGCTGTGGGAAAATCTACTCCTCTGTTTCACCTACACAGCTGTCTGAAATGTTTGCCAGAGAAGTGGGTATAAAGGCTTGCTGCTTTTGTGCAAGTTTTTCTTCCTTTCTTCCTGAGACACTTAGTCAAGGTTAGGGGTTGTGCAACATTCCTTTGGACCATCAGGCACTAACGGGCTCCGCTCTGAGGCTCCCGACAGCGACCAGGGTAGCTGAAGCACAGGGCTGGCAGTGCTAATCTGTAACTACAGCCTCCGAGTTTACCTTAAGGAAGTGAGCAGAGGAGTCATGGCTAAAAGTCACCTAATTTTCTAAATAACGACCTTGAACCTGCCTGTTTCTAGCTGCTTCCTGAGCTCTCTGGGAAAGGGAATGACCCTCATTGCCCATCTCTTACCACTTCACCGCTGCCCGCCCACTGACAGCTCGTCCTGTTGGACGTTAGCAGCTGGTGAGGCTCTGCGTTGAGCAGGTTTGCACCCTGGCAAACACTAGTGCCTGCACACAACGGTGCCTCCTGCTGCACTCCTGTGGCTACAAAGCTCCTGGGAATACCACATTCACACAGGGCAGGTTCCAGCACCATTTCTAGACTGTTACGTATTTCAGTCTTCCCTGTGGAACTGCTACAACACATAGGGTTTCTATTCCGCAGTACAACCTCTCTCAACACCATTTTAGCCTCACCTACGACCTTCTCAAAGAGCAGCAAACACTCTATGCCCTTTACTGACTCTGTCCTGAGGACTGTACGGACTATAATTAAAAATCCAAATCACGTGAAAAAAAAAAATGATAAATAGCTCCTACAAAGAATTGTGGGTGGACAAGAGTTGGGAACATATGAACTGGAAAATTAGTTCTCAGTTTCTTGATGTTTTTAAGCTTGTAATTCATCTGTGCACAGATGCACAGACTGGATGCAACTCTTGTACTCAAAGCTATCTGTATATAAACAACTTGAATACATACAAACTCAAAGGGTTGTCTTCAGCTCAATCAGCAACATAAGCAATTTTCCAAAATTGCATAAGCTGAAGTTTCCTTTTCAAATTGCTTAAAAAGAAAGCCATGCAAAAAAGCCAGGAACTAGGAACAATACCTGGGGAAATGCATGAAACATGAAAATTGCTAAGGGGAACACAAATTTCAGGCACACAAACAAAAGAACAGAAGGAAGCTATAAATGTCTGTACCAGTGAAGAGAGACACTTCTCAGATAACTCAAGTGCAGGATGACTGTGACTGGGGATGCGTGGAAGAATTATACTGAATTTTTCAAGGCTTTTTACTGGAAAATTTCTCAGGCTCGATTATATGCACTGCTTACTTTGTAATTATTACACTTACTTCTACCACTAATAACATGCATAAATCTACTGTTTGTCATGCTCATAAAGCACTTAATAAATCTCTTCTGAAGGAAAGAATTTGCACCGCTTAGAAATTCGCTTACTTACTTGAAAAGAAAGGAAAAATGAAACTATTCTTAGTATATACACTTCACTCCCCATCCTCTGAAATATCAGCCATGGTTCATTTGGAGGTGATATGAGAGTAAATGCATATGGCACCTGACTGGAAAGGTATCTGAATAAACAAGATGTGCCCTGACAGCTGCTTGAAACAAAAACCTTCCAAACTGACATCCCAGCTGTGGCCAATTTGTCAATAGCCAACATTACCCAACATCCAGAAAGTCACTCACCCACCTCTAAAAAAGCATCATATTTTGAGTAGAATACATTAGCCATGTTCCACTAAGGATTCTGTACAACAGCATCTTGGACAAAGAGTGAAAAATGTTTACTGGAACATTACTGAAAATGTTTTACTGAAACAGATTGAAATGACAGTGGATTTTATTTTACATTTAAATATAACTGCTTGTGTTGGAATATGACCAGAATGTCATGCCTGTTTTAAATTCTGTAAATGGGTAAGATACCAGTTTTATATCTCATTCAAAAGGAAGGCAATTGACACCTCCAGAACTGCAAAAAATGACATAAGAAAGAAATAAGGCCTTTTAGGTTTTTAAAATTTTACTTAGTGACTTAGTGGCTGTAGTATTTTGATGCAAGAACTGTCTACTTAGTACAGCATGTCATCAGAAACAAAAACAGATGAAGTGCAGTGGACAGTGTAAACCATAAAAAACATAAAAAGCATTAACTGTTTCTCACCTGATCTTCTTCTCCACCACCTTCTTCATCGTATTTCAGAATGTTGTCCCTTACATCATCTTCTGGATCAATCAAGAGCTGCTTGGCCTGACGCTCCTTATCACGGCGTTTCATCCATACCACGAACATTAAAACTAGAACTGCATTGCAAAAGGGAAAACACAAAAACATGTCTTGTAACAACACATTTTCAAGTAGTGCCATGGAAAACTGTACAAATTTGAACCACGAAATCTGGCTGTTCTAGGTGTGACATTTCACTAATGCAAGATGAGTAAGATACTAGTTCAGGTTTCTTTCCAAGATAGACAAGCTTTTCTTTTGCTGCTGACTACCCCAACCCTGTATGGGAACTAGCATGCCTGTCTGGGTAGCTCTACCTGAAAACTCAGGGATATTTTCTGAGTTTATTAAAGAACTCTTTCAACTAGAACATTTGCTAACACAGCCTAAGCAGAGCTATAACAACTAAATCACGTCATCTCACATAGCTATGTCAAAACATAACTATGTCAAAAGAAAAAACACATTTAAGTCCTGAGAGAACATTTTAAAACTTTTCTCAAGAACAGAATATGATTTTGTTAACTAGTCTGCACAAATACAGGTAATACAGGCTCAGGCAAGCAGATGGACTGACCAATGTTCTGAGCTCTCTCACAAAGCCAGGCAGGTCTCTACTTCTTTCTCCAGCCCAGATTGCTGCCTTTTTAAAATCTAGCACTATCAGTTGGAATCTTTAAGAACACCCTTTGGCATTTGTAGCGGTAAACACACACTAAGCAATGTGACTGGACTGCAGTGGATTTAACTTTTTTTTAAGCTTAGAAGTAAATTCATAGTTTGGAAGTAAATTTGATTGATATGAAGTTAGTTTCAGCTATGTAATACATTTTCTTTTTATCTTTTCCCTTTTTCACTCTAAAATACGGCAGAAGAAGAGATATTTGAACTTAACCTATTAAATGCTATATACAATTTGGGAATCATTTGCATATTCAGGCCATAAAATCCCATACCTTTTCCACATCTGCAAAATAAACTCGCAATAAAAGGAGGTAAGAAAAACTGAGTTTCATAAATCACTGGCTTCATAAGGGAATTTCTTCCTATTATGTCTCAAGAATATGAATACACAACTTAATAACTCTGATCTTTGAGTATCAACAAGTTTTTTGATACACACAGGCATGTGGCTCAGCAGTTCACCATTGCCCAAGTTTAGATTTACATTTATATGCAGAGGCAAAAATAGTCAAAACTGAGACTAAGTCAATGGTATTTAGAGCTATATATTAACCTTTGCTCTATTCTTAGCATTTTTCAGTTATCCCATTTGTTTGTAAACCAAGTTATTAAAGAAAACAACAAAAAAAACCCAACATGGAATAAATGCAAGTAAACTAATTTCTAAAACAGCAGATGTGTTTGCAATTATAACCAGAAAGCACCTTCATGGAAAGAAATCCCATCATATCTGGAATGCAATTATATGAAAAATACCTTAAAGGATTTGGCTGTTTCAGAAAGGCTCTGTTAAATCAGTACTTAACATTTTAAGAATATCTTGTATCAGGCAGATCATTGTACTGCCCTTGTATACAGCTATGGGCTTTGCCAGGCTCAAAGACTTTTTTTTAAAGACTCCTTTTCATTATCCTGTGTGTTCTGGACCAGTGCATAGTATACACTAAATGGGTTAGTCCCTTTCTTCTGCTCCACTACAATCAGAAATCAGTTAACCATAATGTGTAGGGAGCTAACATCCTATCTACCACGCTGACTGGACAGACACTTATTTATGATGTTTAGTCATTCCCCTTACTAAATGCAACAGAGACAAAAATAAAATACCCCAAAAACTTTATGAAGTACTTAAAAGACACACATCTCCTTTCCTGCATGACTGCCTACTTGTCAGACCTTATATAAAGGTCTGTGATGTATTACTTTCCAAATTACATAATATTCTACATACATTGATCTGACGTACAACAGAAATACCACTAGAGCATTCCTTAATGTAGTATTATAAGCTGTTGGTGGTGTTGAGGCACATGACAGTAGCAGCAGAAGAGAGGTTAATTTTCTGAGGGTTAATCATTCCTTCAACCTGGCCACTCACTGATCTAATTCGTGCCCTTGGGCACAGATGGAAAGTCCAGAGTGGGGAATATGCTCTTAACTGCCATGTATCACAAAAAAGCTTGTAATCTGTTGTAAAAAGTTGTAATCTATAAGTCTGTTGCACAAACTTCTACTCCTTTACCACGAGAAGGTTTTCACACTTGTCCAAGACATTAAAGGGCTGCAATTCTTGGATTTGAATCATTAATCACTGTCTAGTCTTCTTCACTGCATTAAAGTACAAATTTAGGGTGACAGAGCCCGGACAGGCTGCCCAGAGAGGCTGTGGAGTCAGCTCCGGAGATCTTCAAAACCCACCTGGATGCCCCCCTGTGCAACTTGACCTAGGTGATTCTGCAGGGGGGTTGGATTAGATGATCTCCAAAGCTCCCTTTCAACCTCAGTCATTCTGTGATTCTGTAAGATGGTCCTTGTGATGCAAGAATAAAAGTGCCAAGCTTAAGAGATCCCCCTACTTACTCAGCAAGATGATGATACAAAGCAGAATGGCAATGATGGCACCAGTGCCCAGTCCTGCGCCAACAATCCGATCCACGTCAGTACAGTCCCCATTTATGTCACATTGGCAAACTTTCACTTTCAGAACAGACGTGCTCGATGCATGTGGATTTCCAGAATCTGTGATTACTATGGGCACATCGTAGATACCAGCCTCCAGGAACCTGATTCTTAAAGAAAGCTGGGCATGATCACCTGCGGGTGAAAACAAGGTACTTACTGAATAGTAACACTGAGCCCGAAAACAGTAACGGTGAAAATGTTCTGTCTTTGAGCTCTACATCAACTTATTATTTAACCTGCTGAATGAAACACATGATGAAAAGCTCTTACTGCGAACATCTTCTCTTAAAAATTCTTGTTCTTTGGGGATCTCACACTAAGGTGCTTTCCCATTTATATTAAACATATTAATGCATGCTGTGAAGCAATACCAACGTAAAACACTGAAAAGCAGGTGCAATAGTTCCTTTAAAACAACTAGGCTATCTGTAATGGTAATTACCACTAATTCGAACTATGGTCCAGTTCCTCTTAATGCTTGGAGGCGTGTCGGGCAGCTCGAAGGCGAACGGGCCGGCGTTTGGATCTATGTCAGGGTCCACAGCAGTGATGTTAATAGCATTAGGCTGTAGTGTTTCACAGGTCGTAGCTTCTTTCGGATTCACTTGAGGGGCATTATCATTGATGTCAAGCAGGTAGATCTGAAGTGTGCCAGTTCCGCTCATCGGAGGAATTCCTTCAAGAAAAGGAAAGGGAAATTGGAAAGTTGCTTAAATGATAAAATATCAACACATTTCAATTACCACATGCATGTGTGCACCTCAGTTTGCGGATTCTGACTTTAGCACTGTAATTGCTCCTGTAAACACACAAATCCTTACACAGTTTGTCTACAGAAAGAATGCCCTATTCAGCAAAATTCAGCAAATAACAGTGTTTGCACAGATCTGGGAAAACGCAATCACTTCACTTGATCAGACAGTTAGGCCTCTTCAGAGGCTGCCCATATCAAATACTGCAGAGAAAAGCATAGATTGGAATAATTCATCCTTCAAAAATTGTCTTTTAAAACTCTGAATACTTATGATCGCCTCTCACCCCAAGTATGCTATTTAAATTCCTTCTAATACCTTCCAGCACATAGATTCATACTTCTAGACATTCTTGTTACCCATATTGAATGTGATATGCTTCCTTAAACCTTGCTAAACTCACACATTTATGAGAGCATGCAGCACTGAATTTCTCAGTATAATTAGCAATGGTTCTTTTTTTTCTTCTTCTTCTATAAATCTCGCTCCAGTTTCATTTAATTTTGCTCTCCAGAATGGGGCCAAAAGAATAGAAATAGCTGATCTTTGTTATACTGTATCAGTTTGCATAATTTTACCATTTGTCTTCTCTCCAAGGTAAATAGCCCCAGTGTTTCAGGTTTCCCCTCTAACGTGAGAATGTTCCTAATTATACCTTTCCATCTTTCTGATACTGGGTATAATCAGCACAGCATTCCATCTAAACTCAAAGGAGTCATTTTTGAGCAGAGATCTCCATTAACAAACTGACATTGAAAAGATTTTTTTTTCCATGCACTGCTGAAGTCAGGGTGTGAAAAAATATGCAACCCGCAACCCCCTTCAGCATATTTTTTCCCTTAAAGTAATGCTAAAACTCATCAACTCCACTCAGGCTGTGCATTCACTCAAGCTAGCAGTCTTCTGCTGACTTTTTCAGTTTTTCAAGATTTAACTAACGGAAATAAATCACTGCCTTTCTCCAAACTCACAAAATTACTCTTTAGCCTATGTTGCAAATAGTGGAGAAATATATCAAATCTGATAGTTATACAGGCTTTTAACTTCTGATTGGATGCATTTTCTAAGCATATTTTAATGGTAAAACAGAATACCATACAAATACACAAAATATAGCCTTCTAAAAACCTACACAACCAATACCAAACACACACAGTGAGACCTACCATTGTCAGTTGCAAGAAAAGTTGCATTATACATATTGTTTTGCACATACGTTGACTCTCGGTCCAAAACTGCAGTTGTAGTTATTTGCCCATTAACAGGGTCAATTTTCAGCCAGTTTGCAGGATCATAAAGTTTTGAGTACCTGTGTATTTGATCACAGAAGTGTTACTTATATCACAAGACACTTTTCAAAGACAAGATAATATTTTATTTTGTATTCTGAATACATATTTTTGGTATTTGGACACAGTGCTTTAAAAAATCCATTTATTTAGCCTTATTGCTAAAATGCTTGAAAACACATACTCAGGAATCTTATTGTAGGACTGCCCAGTTCCCTGCCATGCAAACTGTCATGCAATTTAAGAAGCTGTTCCTTATATTAAATTTATTACTTTATAAAAAGTACATAAACAGATTTATATAAAAATGAATATATACTTAGCAACTTAGGAAATTATACAGTCACCTAAAACTGCATGACCTTCACACAGGTTTTTATGTTTTAACTTTTATGTTCTGAGAGCACTCAAAGCAGGAGAGACAGGGAGAGTTAAGAGTGTATGAATAGTGCTTAGTAGCACCAACTCACATTATTCTAGAAGTTTTTGTATTGCTCGAAGTTAATTTTCTACAGAGACCCACGTTTTATTACACAGTTCTCATCTTCATTTAAAAATAACAGCGTCTTTCAAAATCATCCTTCTATCTGACAAATTTTTGCTTTGACATTAACCAAGTGCAAGCTATCTTAGCTCATTAAAAATGTATATATTCGGTATTCCTCATGCTATCATTTCTCTGACAGTTATGTCCAAAAAAAGATCAAAATACCAGCAACAGCTAAGCAAAACAAAGTAAAAATAAAATAAGAGCATTAATTTTGGAAGGAATACCAGAAAAAAGAGTTTTGAGGTTTCTTCTATACAAGCTGAAAAGCCCCTGGAAAAGCTAGAAATGATTCCCAGTCTAAAGCTCACAGTTGTGCCTCAGCTTTGTAGTCAGCAACGTTTAAAACAAGAGAAGCAAAAGCAATTTTTTTTAAGATTTTGTTTTATTCTCTCCTCTTGCCTAATTTAGATTAGTTTTAGACATTAGGCAAATTATAATCAATCAC
Organism: Eudromia elegans; assembly: GCA_003342815.1. Taxonomy (NCBI): domain Eukaryota; kingdom Metazoa; phylum Chordata; class Aves; order Tinamiformes; family Tinamidae; genus Eudromia; species Eudromia elegans. The sequence continues at coordinate 560,710 of PTEX01000151.1, read as the reverse complement.
AGCTATTGGTACAAAAGTATACACACACATAAAAATACTTTGTATTTCTGGAGAATACACAGGGAGTAAGAAAGCTTTTAAGAACTGGACCACAACCTGACTGGCTTTTGGTATAGTATCAAAGTTACTGGCTAATTTAAACTGAAAATGAATTCATAGCAGCATGCATCTGCTCTGACTGAATCCACTGGGATGTCATATATACTTATGCAACCATCTTGATGAACTGGGACCTAGTACTAGAAGACGACTCCAGAGCCCACTCTGATACACAGACTATTGGCCAGGTCACTCTGTCTAAAGCCAACATTCACTTTTGGGTGGGCTGCCAAAGAAGCTACATGGTGTTTTGGTCTAGCTGTGTGTTGTAGTAAATGGAGTCATTTAACATGCAGTTTGCTACATACCCACTCTCAAGCACGCAAACATTTCATGACTGATGGACATCACCCAGTCATTGACTAACTGCAATATTATACAATACCTTAGAGAGGTTTGGTGCATGTAACGATCTGGGTCTTGAGCAGTGAAGCTTGTTAGCACGCTGCCAGCAAGTAGTCCTTCTTCCTGGCGCACAAGTTTCGGATTTGGGACAAAATACGGACTCTCATTCACATCGATGACTGTAATGGACACGGTCGCTGTTGACTGGGGAGGATGCTGAATCCCCTTAGCCAAAGGCACTTGGTTTTCTGCAGCTACTGTGAGCACAAACATCCTGTTGGTCTCAAAGTCAATAGGCTGGAAAAAGTAAAGAGGCAGTGTTAACCTTTACTCACGATAGTGAGACTCACAGTAACAGTTTTTACATTAAGGTAAGTTTTCAAACAGTGTGTTAAACTACTTTTTCAATAAAAATGAGCAGTGTCTGAAGACAATGTAATACCTAAATATACAACTTGATTGGGACTTTGCTTAGCAATTGTAAAGTTTGATGAGCTAGAAACACTTTGGCATTCTTACACTTCATGTGCTCTGGTCCTGTCATTAGTGAAAAAGAAATAAGCAGAGGGAGTTCAGAGGGACTGAACTTCATCAGAAGGAGATGGAGAAACTCCAGCTTGATGCCAGGCACTTGTTTGAGCAGACATGCCTCCTGAGGAGCTCTCTATCAGGGAGGAGCCTGTCTTTCTGTGCTGCCAAAACGAACCCTTCCTTGAAACTAAACCACAGACATAACTTGCCTTTCTAGATTAAAGACTCCCATACCCTTACGTATTTCTTAGCATGACTCTCCAATATCAGCTAGTTCCATTGCTGGTATCCTTGCAGCTCCAGATATCCTAGATTTTGGGGCCCTACCACTAAGCAAGCAGTCCAATTTAGGGAAGACTGAAAAATAGGCTGAGGCTAGAGCTCCCTTTTCATGTTGCACGTGAACGAGGCAACACGTCCCCCTCCTTATAACAGACCTCTGATCCCCTCCTTATAACAGACTCATATTCATGTGAATATGTCTTGTCTGACATGCTGCTATTCTGTCTTTAAAATCAGGTCATATGTAATAAAGCACTGAGAATAAATTCTGGCCGTATAGGACATAGATTTATTTTTCAAAAAATAATGTGAGTAAAGCTACAGACGAGAAGTCTAGAATCTGAAGTTTGCTTCTCTATATATTACTTTAGCAAGCTGAGCATTTTTTTAAAACTCATTTTTTCTGAGGTTTCTAGTTTGATACTCTTCCTAGATCTAGGAAAGACAGATATGTGCCCAATTAGAAAGCACAGACACGCACATAAATCTTGCTGGAAGAATGTAACATAACAATCATAACCTCGGGGAAGTGCAGTGATAGATCAGAGACAGTTCTATAAAAAAACTAGTATGGAATATCACTATAGTTGTACAAAAGACACATATATTTTTATCCACCTAGATACTAAGATAATTAAAAAGGAAAAAATGCGAGTGTTTAAAATTCCAGACTGGAACACTGGTATCTCACACTTGACTTCATGAGTGGATGGCTCAAAACCAGAACAGACCAACTCAGAAAGGAGACACTTATCAGACAGCCAGGAGGAAAGGTGGCCACCGATGGCAGGTTTAATTATAGGACCACATTGTTATCACCACTTGAAACAAGTCATCCCTCAACACCATGCTATGTTGATTAGAGAATGAAGATAGAGAGCTTATTCCATAAAAGGCATCTAGATGAGGTTTTATAAATAGTCAGTCTTTAAAAGCCTCTTGCAGAAGTAGCCTCCCACCTATCACTTTTCCCTTTCTGATTGTGCCTTGATTGTCTAATGTGTGTCAGTTCCGTAACGGGAACACTGTGACATAACACCAGCAGACAAGGAGCAGGCCTGCTAACGGAGGGCCCTTCGTTCACACTGGCAACGGATATTGCCATAACGGAAACCAATGCTTTCTCATGGGCCTATTTCTATCTTTTGGCAAATACACGCTCAAAAGCCGACAAACTAACCCAATCTTTAAAACTGAACATTTAGAATACTCCTGATGGCATAACTAAGGAAACGCTGCAGAAGACAAATGACTTCCAAAAGGCAGACAGTGCCCACTTATTTTACTTTTGAGTCTCCCACTAGCCCCAGGAGTTCACATTTATTCCCTGTGTTCTCTGCTGAACGCACTGAGTCGCAAGCAACTCTTACCTTCACAACAGTGACCAACCCATCGTTGCTGTTGGGATCGGTGAGAATAGCGAATCTCCCGGTGGGATCTCCCCCCGTCACGCGGTACATGGCGTTCCAGGCCGGCGTGTGCGGCTGATCCTTGTCAGTCACAGTGAGGTTCGCTACAATAACATCCACTCTGTTTTCCGGAACTTCGCCATAGAACTGAAAAACAACAAAAACAACCACCCCCTCAAAAGCAGTTGAACACAGTCATAAAAGCAAAAGCATCCCACTGAACAGACTGGCGTTCAGCTCATTGAAGAGCCTGTTTTTACTCCACTGGAGCTCTGACAACTTATCTAACAAAGTCTACCTCAGGCCACCCCGAAAAAAACATGGTTCGATTGATTCCCTAGTCAAGTTTTGCCCTTTGGACTAAGCAGAATGCCATATGTAAGGGATATCATCTGCCTGTATTTAAACCCTACCTGCTGTGAACTATTTAATAAGTAATAAATATTTACAGTCTGTAACTATAATGACAGAAGGGGGAAATGGCTATAAATATGTACACCCCATAGTTGCTCCTACCCAGTACTTACAGTCATGGCAGTGAACTCTGGAGGATTGTCATTGACATCTGTCACAGTGATGACAGCAGTTGCTGTGTTTGAAAGACCATATGTTGGGTTTCCTTCCATGTCCGTAGCTTGAATTATTAATGTATATTGTTGTACTTTCTAAAACACAAAATGACACCAACATAAGTTACAGACAAGACTAACATTACCGCAGGACAGCAGGTGTTTCTTAAATTGCACTTCACTAAGCAATGAGCTGATCACACTGCTTATTCTAGTTAGCATCACTTGAGATGACAGCAGCAAAGTTTATACTGCAGAAATGCAGTACCAGGTTCTACCAGGTTCTACCAGGTTAAATATATTAAACAGCTTGCATTTCTCAAATATCGCTGAGACTAGGGCAGAAGGCTTACTTCTCACTCTGAAAAATAAAAAGTTTTTTTTATAGAGTTAATACTATCATTGCAAACTGAACAACGCTTCTCTAAACAGGATTTTAAAAAAGGCCAATTTTGTACTAAAACAAAAGGGTAGGTCCTCAAGAGCATTTCAGAGGACTCACTCAGGCAGAGCAGAGGCGTTGGCCAAGCGCCCGTAACGGCCAAGGTTTTGTTTCAGCCAATCCCAAGTACAAACTCGTAGCCGCAACTTCTTGCTCCTGCTATGACAACCGGGGATGTGAAGGCGAACACGGGCTAGTGAGGGCACGGGCACAAAGCGGGAGGCGAGAACCAAACGGATCACTCCCGCAAACGCCAAGGAGGACAAGCATTCCAGAGGAGCGAGCCGCCGCCTCCCCCAGCCCGCCGCCGCCGCCGTGCGCTGCTTCGTCTGCCCTTCGGAAGGGCCCCGGAGCAGGAACGCTGCTCTGAAGTCACTGCTGGAACCGCGCCAGGACGCGCTGAAGCAAAAGCCTCGTTCCTGCGAGCAAGAAATGCCCATGCGAGGCCTGACCTCAAGCTGGGCAGCCTCACAGAGCTATGCTGACGAGGCGGTGGGTTTTTAAATAACGAGCAAGGATTTTTTTATGCGGAGATGCTCACAAGAGGGTTGATTTTACTTCACCCGTAGTTTCTACTGTGCACTGTATATATATCTCGTGCATGCCTTCTGATGATCATTTTTACTTCGGCACTTTCTAGCTCAGGGATAGCTAAGTGTTACTGCCTTAAATTCAGTTCTTTCAAAAAAGAAATCACAAATATAAGAAGTTAAGAAATTGATATTACTTTGAAATATCACTTTTATGAACGATTTACTGAAGCAGTTAAAAAAAAACGTTTTGGCAAAATGATAATTCTTAAAGTTAAAAGGTTTTCATTCAGTATCATATTTCTACTGCTTAAAGACTGAGCTTCACAAAAGATCATTTCTCATGGAAATATTTTAGAAAACAAGACTACGGACATCAGCACTAATATTATTTATAAAGAAATAAAACATTTAGCTTAACAATGAACAAATACGCATACAAATTCTGCTTTAGAAAATCTGCTTGCAAAATGACATTTAAAGGTTGAAATAAATATCCAACAGGTTTCCTTTGTGCTAAAAACATGGGCAAGGATAACAGCAGAATCAAAGAAATACTTCTACTGCTTTTATCCAATAAAGAAGTACGTGATTTATTGTGAAATAATAAAATCTAGAGTGATATTGAAGCAAGTCTTGCAGCCAGATGACTCTACGTTATTGGAACAGCAGGTGCATTGGGTTCATCTGGTCCTTAAGACATTGATCCCAAGAAGCAAATTTCATTACAGAAAACTCCATTATTATTACAGAGCAACTCAACTTTCACCTAGTCTTATTTAATCCCAAGAAAAGTGTGCTAGATACCCCTGAATCCTCCCTACTAGTAAGTGCCTCAGCAGCTTGCCCCAGCAGCTCACCACTTTAAGCACTTCTTTTTCCACGAGTCACATGCAGTCATGTGCAAGACTGACAGATAAGACAGACTGCTGGGGATGAAATTTTGAAAGTCAACTAGCTCACAACGTAGACCAGCTTTCCAAGCGTGGGGAAACCAAGGCAGGGTGATTCTCATCATTTTATTGAGGGCTGAGAAGCAGCCAGGGATAAGCAGTTGGGCATGTGTCAGCAGCCTGCACAGAGACTTTGCAGCAACAAATCTGAAAATGAGCTGGCAGCTTCAGAAAAGAACACAGGCTTCATCAGGTCTTATCTTTCCGCTCCAACACAGGCCAAAAAAAGAGCATTTCCCTGAATTAACCTCACAGGAGAGAGGAATGCCTGTGTGTAAACTGAAGTGCCCTGTCTGATGACTTCTGTACCTCATATGTTGTAATGCTGATGTGAATCCCTTAACAATAGCTGAAGAAATAAGAAACAGCTGAAACTCATGAAAGACCATTTTTTGGAGAAGCAAGATTGTCCCTGCCTTTAGCCGAGTCTCTACATTACTGTAATAGCTCTTCTCTACGTTAGTGTAGATACTCCCTTGTTTGTGTTAACCTAAAGTACTACCAGATTAGGATGTCATCAGAGCAGCCCTTTTTTTTATCCCCTGCATGTCTAGATAATATAGGAAGGTGCTTGCACTCACATTCATAATGTGTCACTTAATTTAGGAAATTAAAGTTGTGTCTCAAATCACATGGGCCAAGTAAGAGCTCTGCAAAGACAAGCATAACTTAGAGAAAAGGGAGTATCCCAGCTGAGGAGGGTCCTGGCACCATCTCCAGAGGGAAGCCAGAAGGCAACAGGGCACTCCTCAGCTCATGGGCAGAACATCTGCACGATTCCTGCCCGGCTTTGTGGACTCCTCACGCTGTGATTTAGTGGATTCCGAAAAGCTCAGGAAATCATGGAAGCAAAAACAATGAATTGGAAAGGAAGCCATTGTACCTTATATTAATCTAACTTAATATTTGAATAATTTAATCACTATTAAAAATGTGGTAGTTGGCTAAAATGTTGGCCATCAGTACTGTGGACAGTCAGACAAACTGATAGCAAAAAAAAAAAGCTTCTCTGACTGTTCATAGGAAGGCCTATATGGAAGTTCCAATAGAAAGTTTCTCCTGAGCTAAGGTGCTCTGGCACAGCCAGTCACTTAATAAAATTCTGAGTTATTGCTATGCCCTTCTGAAAATTCACCCGTCAAGGATGACCTGAGGATTTTAAAACCAAGGGCAGAGATGCCCACCATTCTTTTAATTGCCATTTAATATGGCAGTAAAGTTCAGTGTTTGCCATTCCTCGAAGCCCTCCTCGTCAAAACCAATTTAAACAGAATTTAATATATCTCTAAAAGTTAATTTAATAAATGTTTAAAAGTTAATTGCAATACCTAACAGTTTGTTTAGCTTTTTAAATCCTCTGATAGGCACCTGCAAACTGCAAAGTGCAGCAGATTAACCCAGAACATCAGAAATATTTTTGTTCTCCATTTTAAATAAGCAAACACGTAAAAGCTGAACAGCAAATCCAGTTTAAAAAAATCCTTCAGATTTAATAACATGAATTGAGGTTAGTAAAACAGAAGTTGAAAAAGATACACTGAAAAAAAGATTTGTTTGGATTTTATAGTTTATTTATAAAATAATGCTTATCTCTTCTGAAGTTTAAAGCGGTTCATAAGCACAGTCCATATGACAGATCTGAAGTTGAGAAGGAAATATTTTTATTTCCATCTCACAGATGGGTGAACTAGAGCAGAGAATTATACAGCCGCCATCTCTGGTGGCTGGAAATGTGAAGAAGAGTCTAGACAGAATGGGACTTGTCCATTACACACAGGGAAATTACTGATGGAAACAAAATTTATTTAGAAGTTTTTCAGTGCAAGTCTAGGCCTCCAGTTTCTAACTACACAGTTGCTATTATTGACTTTTTTTTAAGGCATGCTTCCAGATATTAAAAATAAGTAACTTTTCCTTTGATTATTTTAAACAACAAAATTCACATTAGGTAATCACTGCAAATTTAGCAATACATCGTGCACAAGATTGAAAGTCTCTAATACCCCTCCAAAGAGCTCAGAATAGGACAGGGGGAGGTCAGTCCCTCTGGGCCTCCTCTCCCAGATCTCTGGAAACCAAGAGTCCTATTTTCCAGGTGCTCCTTGTCTGTGGGGCTCAGCTAGAGGAGCAGGCTGGAGCTGAGGAACAGAGCCTCCCGTTTCAGAACCAGAACCTCAAGTCCTCAGCTGCTTAAACAAGGGCGGGTTTTTCAAACTGCTGAGACAAGACTCTTTCCATGACCCCCAGAATGAGGAGAAACTACAATGAAAAAAGCTGTTGGGGTATAATTTTCATTCATGTTCATTTCCTGTGTCAGATTTTTATTCTCTGGGCTAAAACAGGTTGACCAGAGAGAGTGCTGAGAGGAAGAAGGGAAAAAGCTTAGGTTTGAGAGGGTAGGAAGAAAAAAAAAAAAAAAAACAACAGAAATATAGTAAATTACTAGCAAAACAGATGCATCTTCACATCATTAAATACCATCTAGCCCATGGGCTAATGACCTGCCTTACCTCTCTGTCAAGGCCAGCCGCGACGGTGATAATGTCACCGGTCTCGTTGTTGATTGTAAACATGTTTGGCGAGGGGCTGCTTGGGGCCTGCGACAAGATCCTGTATCTCAGCATCCCATTTTGTGCATTGGGGTCGTCAGCATCTATAGCAGTAACTGTCATCACATAGGTTCCTAACAGCAAGATAAATAATTGATGTTATATAAACAGTTTCCTCAGATTATACAAGGTCACTTACAGGGAAAAAAATGGTCTGGTCAAAGCATGTATTTCTTTTGGTAAACACTACACATTCCTTCTTTTACTTAAAACAAACCGATTAGGACTACAACTCGCTAATAGAGGAATTAAAATACATAAGAGGAGATAAAAATACTTTGTGTTTATAAAATATCAGATTTGCTTATAACTGAAGAAGTTTCATAAACAATGAAATCCTACAATTCTGCCATAAATAACATTTCTGTAACAACATAGCTTCTTGTGTTTAGATAAAAATATTATTAATTGAGCCAAAGCAAACACATTTAATTTTCAGGATTGGTGCACATACCGATACCAAATAAAAAATCAAGTGTAAATAGTACTTTTAAGAGGTTTTTTTTATAGAGACATTCTATCTCAAGCAACAAGTTAACAGTGCATAAACGACCAGACAGATTTCTTATGTTAACTTTACTAAAAAATTAATTTTTTTAACACTGAAAAACTAAGAAACTGACTTCAACCATAGTGCATGGTAGTAAGTATGAGCTGATTAGATCAAACAAAAACGTCTGACTTCAAATCTCAGTATTCACAAATCCTCCAAGACTCAGAACTAGAACTGAGTGTGCTGATATTTGGGAAATCTCATACAGCCTGAGATATCAACTAACTGACTCAACTAATTGAATTGCCAACAAGTCGTAAGAACTACAAGAGTCAACAAGCAGTAGGAACTATGATATTCTAAATAGGATTTTCAAAAGTGGAAGCTTGAGGTCATGTTTTTAAGCCTTGCTCTGTTTCAGATTATATATACACAATTCTTTCTTTCAGAATAACTCTAGCATGCTAAAATGTGAATTAAAAATAAGATGAAACAATACTGCATCTGGGGTTTTGTTCAGCACACTAAAATGTTACATGACCTGAAAACACTCCTTTGTGTTATATCTTCTCCACTTCGAAAGCCCGTGCCTTACCTGGCTTTGATCCTTCAGGGACTGTCCCGTTCCAAACCTGGTGTAAGAATTCAGGTCTATTGTCATTCATATCAATGACATTGATGACAATGTCAATAGGATTTTCCACCTGGTTTCCATTTACATCCACTGCGTGTGCCCTCAGCTGCAAAAATCATTATGAAGTATTAGAACTTGCAGAACACAGAGGCATAAATAGATACCAACAATGGTATAATTAATATTCTAGTGATATGAAGTTTCAGGCTACATATTTTTAGCCCAGTGTATTTTGGTATCTGCCTCTGCTACCTTGTATTGATCATTTAAGCTTTCAAGTTAACAGAGTGCTGTTCAAACTTCTAATCTATTCCAAATTGCAGACTATTTTGACTTGCTCTAAATGATTCTGAGTAATATAATTTGGAGTAATACTAATGTATGCTGTCATATATAATTCTGTTTCTATTAATGACTATTAGAAATCGGACTCCCAGACACATACAGATCTGTATGAAACAGATAACTTTAGCAGATAGATCTTATTAACAACCCGCAGGGAATGAACATTGGCATCACATTCAAGTGTTTTCAAGTAAAGGCATATGGAATTGATCTGTGTTATCTGAAGCACTGAGGTAAAGTTTATGATAAATCACTGTCTGTAAACACACTGAAATTCCTGGCTAAAATTAGGCTACAGCTTATGGCCTCACTTTCAAAGACACCCGAGACTTAAATTTAATGCCCTGATTGTCTAAAAGGAATGAACAACTACCTCTGACAGTGACGTTTACCTAAATCATAAAAATGTTCATAAAAATGAACAGCTAAACATGAAAGAATTGTAGTGGGTTTTTTTAAAATGTGAGCACATCCATATTCAGGTTTCAGCCTGGTGATTGTTAGGCAAAAAGAGCAACTTGCTCCTGTAGGCAGGTCCAGTAAACATTTCCTGACTGCAAACAAGAGCAAGAGGGCACAGGTAACCCCCCACCCTGCAAACGATTCATTAAGTTCTTAAGTCACTAAATCTTTGTTTTTCAATGCCAAATTCTTAGTAAAACCTCAGGAATGCTGGAAATGCTGTGCCCTTGCAATAGCCTGAGTCATCCACGAAGGTCATCTGCTACATCCTCCATGAGGAAGGTTTCCCAGAAAGCCAGTTAAGAGGTATTTTACACCATGATGTGCTCTCTAGTTTTCAGTGGCTTCCATAAAAAAAAAATCTATGTATTATCTCAAAACCAGGAGACAATTTCAGGTCAAATCTTGGTGTCCCCCTTTCACTTAAATCTTTCTTTTCTGCTAACATTTGAATACTTGGTCTACTTTGTCAATTCCTTTAGAGGAAAGAATATCATTTTCATAAGCTGACAGACCTAATTTACAATTCCATTAAAATGCTTAGATTTGCCCCTGGAAATGAAAATTGGTAGGTTATTCTTCCCATCCATTTCTCAAACCACAGCTGCTGCAGTCCTAATAGTAGTCATGTCCTAATTTAAGTTGCTGTATTAAAAGTAAACTTTTGACAAATATGCAATACAGTAGAGATTGTGATCAATGGCCTGTATTTGAAATATAAGCTACAGAATCCATGTTTCAACCTTTATAGTTACTTTATCTAAATAAATTAAATCATTGTTTATATATGTTAATGTATTTAAGTTGTTTAAACATATTGAGTTAGCCTTAGTAAGTACATAAGTATAATTCTGCTACAAACTCTTCAAATCATATCTCTTGAAAAACTCTGCACCAGCTGCTCAAGTCATATATGAAGCAGATGTTAATCTTCAATTTGATAAACTGGTTTATAGTAAATTAAACCCTCACATGAAAAGATGCGATCTGCTCCCGATCTAAAGGCTTCGTCACAGACAGCTGTCCCGAGATGGGGTTGATGATGAAGATTCCTGTGGGAGGCTGGTCAGCTCCCGGGCCAGTCACACTGTACCGCAGCGAAAGGCTTTTGTCCCGATCGGACCTAATCTACAGGTCAAGAGCAGAGTGTTTACGTTAGTTATGAACAACCAGTAGCTGGAACTGTTGCTGAGACAGCAGGATGGTGCTCCATTCTTTTCTTTTTAATCTGTAGGGTAAAGTTGTATAAAAACATATCATTCTGGAAACGCTATAAAGTTAGCACAACACTTGGGCTTTTCAGCAGTGCTCTCTTTTCTCTTAGAAAGCCAGTCATTGAATTTTCAGAACCATAAAATCAGCCAAATTTATTTCTCACAACAGAAGAATAGTATTAAAATAAAATAAACAAGTATTCTTACCTTAAACAGAATTGCTTAGATCTTAGAGCAGTACACAAAAAAATATAATAAAATAAACTGTGAGAAATAAGTCTGTTTATCCCCTGTGTCTTCCCAGACCGGAGCTACAGATTCTCTTCCATTACGGACTATACTGCAGCTCGTTAATAACCTCCCGAGTTCTGTGCTATGCAGGGCCATTAAGAGGACAGTGCGCCTCACTGTGACATCCCGCTGCCTCCTGCTAGTCCCGCTCGTTCCCACACATGGCCCCAAGCAGAAGACTCTAGAGGCAGATGCTTGGAGCATTTGGGGAGAATTTTGAGCTGGCAGGGATCTTGCTTAACCAGGAGGAATTCGTCAGGCAGCCACCACGGCAGCCAAGGACACCTTCCACGGCATGGGGGTCACAACAAAAACCAGCTGGGCTAAGAAGGACACATCGTTCCCACAACCTCTTCAAGGACTCTCTGCACAGGCTCCCGAAACCCACATCTCTGTTCACGTCCTTACCCGCACGAGCTCTTGAGGAAAAGGCCCTCTGGAATTTTCTGGCAAGTTGATGGGAGGGATAACCCAGTCCCTCTTCTGTCTCTTCAGTTGGCTGCTGTGCTTGTACTGTTGCCATGGGAATACAATGTCTTCAATTTTCTTGTGGTCCTTTCCCAGGTAAATGATAAAATTAAATACACATTAGAAGAAGAATTGCTAGCATATGTTACAAAATCATTTGGACAATTACATAATTGACTGAAAGGCTGCCTTTCCTTGCCGTTGATGGAACTTTTTAATTGCATTCACAGTGCAGTATGAAAATAAGTAATATTATTTACAACCGTACCATGAAATTTTAAGAGCTTTTTTTCCCCTCGCTTATTCCAGTTAGAGGAAAAATAGAATTATAAGCCATTTATAACATAGTACTACTGTGTAAACCACTCTGCACTTTCCGGAATGTAGTTAATATTTTGCAGAATTTAATAGCATGCCTTTATGTATTTCTCATTAGCTGGAACTTCAGTTCAGGTAATGTGCTACTGTACATTAAATTTAGATCTGGGTGTGCTAAAATATAATTTGAGTTCCAAGAGAAGTTTAATACATACTGGTAAGGAATGTCTCAAATATTTATGACCCTATTAAATCCCATAGAATTAATGCTGTAATTATTTTAAACCTATGTCAGCCATGATGGATGCTGTAGATGACCCACTTTACACACTGGGCATTAATCTCTGCTGGGTGTCAACATTCCTTTTCTATTGCCTTCTATATCTGCAGTCATTTCAGCCTTTAACTCTGGATGCCAGCATGCATATAGCCATGCAAGCTTGCTTGAGGGGGAGAGGGGGAGGCAAAAACACATTCCAAATCTTTTAAGAGAAAAAACATTGGTTTTATCTAATCAAATGTGTCAGAGACTAAAAACAGAAGCACAACTGAAGGCCAGATTCCGCTACTCTATATTCCACTGATGCAAAGGACACTAGAACTGGATCTTTGCAAAGAAAAGGGCATGCCCTTGCACTATCTATGTACCTCCTTTTTATTAGGCATCTGCTACAGACTAAACTACGATATTTCTTTGTTGAGAATTTGCCTTACAAGACGAAAACCAATGAGCAAAGAGGCAAACAAAAAAAATGAAGATTATGTAGCTTTGCTCTCCGGTGTATGCTCAGAAAAATGTTTTGCATAATAACATTATTTTAAAATTACCCTTAAATCTTTAATCTGTACCTAATACAGGTATATTAATCCATTAATAAATGTTGGTCTTTATTTGCAATTTAAGCTCTTTGTAAGGGAAGCTAAGAAACAGCAGGCAGCAATTAATATAACAGACAAGTATAGTAGACTTAATATTGTTTTCCTAAAGTAAATATATTATTCGTATATGACTAGGTCTGATTTGTGTTGCAGCAGTTGGTTTATTCTATGTCAGCTCCCAGCAGAGGGAGACTATATTCCTTACCAAGTAGTGCTGAAATCATGAATAATTTACAGCCTCCAATTTGATTATGAAGGGACAAGACAAAGCCAATATTCCATGCCAGAAATGCTTTCCTACTGCTGCTGTAAATCTACAGCTCCCATCTAATAAACTTGAGTAATGTATTCTAGCAGAGATTCGTTTATTTTGTGGTTATATTTAACTGCTTGAATAAATACTGTAATGCTTTCAAGCAATTTAAAATAAAGAAATGTCCATGTCTAACTTAAATTCAGGTATAAATCTCAAATAATACAAAAAAACTCAAATGTATCTCATATATTTAAATAGACATGGGTTTCCATGTCTTAGCAAAACTACGAATTAATCAATTTTGGAAGCTCTTTCTAAGGCTACAGCTTTACAATTACACATGCATTAGTTGCCTATTATCCAAATGCCTCATGTACAAATGCATGAGGGACAGAATCAAATCCTTATTTTTTGGCCTGTTTCCTGAGGTATATCGATGCAGAGAGGCTTTTATTGTCTCTTACCTTTGGTGGAGGGTCGGTGAGGGCAGGCTCAGGGGTCAGTTTCACTCTCATTTGCCATTCTTCCTGGGTGTCCTCGTCTTGAGCAGACACTACGAACTCCGTGGGCTCTGCTGAAAGCTGGAAGCTTCTCCCAGCGTATACGACACCATCTTCACCTACTCTAAAATCTTCTGGGTCGCTGCTTCCAAAGTGGATTTTTTTGTTTCCATCACAGCTTCTAAACCTCACTGTAAAACACAGGACACAAAGTTAGGAACAAAAGATGAAAAAGCAGCCCACTTGAACTCAAGGCGATATTAAAAGCATTAAGAACAAACACTCAAAAGCAGAAAGAGTAACTTGCTACTGCTCTTAGACTTCATATATGCAATTCCATGTATTCCATACATCCACTCCACGTAACGGTATGCCCAGAGTATGTATGCCCAGAGAAGGAATGTGGGATGCTGACTCAGTTCACAAGTCTCACCTTACAAAGCTCTTGCAACCCTTAAAGCAAAGGTTCAGATTTGACAGTTATTCCCAGTGTGGCCTATGACAGGTAACCTTAGCAGAAATTATAATCATTAGAAATTATCACCATTAGCAGACACTTACATGACTGAAAGTATAGGGTAGCATAGACAGCTAAAATAAGAGACTAAAGACTGTTCCATTTAAGATGACTGCGAGACAGATAGAAATTTTTAATATCATTTAAATCACCTCCCTCACAAAAATTCCTCAAAACACCACACTGTTTTCTCCCATATCCTGCAGTGCACTTCATTCCTACTCCACTGGGATGTCTGAAGACAGCTACACTTCAAGCAAGGAAGTATTCAATAAAACCCAAATCATCAGAAACTGAGAAATGCCCAATAAATTGAATCTAGGTGTAACCAGAATCACAAACCATCGTGCTGCCTGCACAATTACCTTCTCCAGTAATGGGAGAAAGCACAAAGTCAGAAACCAGTGAAGAGACTGTAACTTCTATTCCTAGTTCAGCCAACACATTAAGATACAGCAGTATTATCTCACGTGGTCACTTATGGGCTTAATTTTCCTCGATCCTCATCTGTAAAAATACGTGTTTTTCCTCACAAAGGAAACTAAGGCAAAGCAATCATTTTATATTTCCTTGGTCTTTAATTTGCTCCATGCATGACACATGTTCACGCAGCCTGTTAAGAGCTATCTGGTTTAATCCCCACCCTACATCTCAAAGATGTCCCATGAAGCAGGCTGATGCTAAAACCGACTGTAGAGATAACGCTGTGACACGCGCAGGGTCACAACCTGTCCCCAGTTCAGCTTTCTTCACCCAAATTTTTTCACTATCATCTTCTGGGTTATTGCACATACCAGCTTAAAAGCAGAAGTATGGTCTTAGAACCGATGATTGTTCTTTAATGTTTCCAAAGCATTATGAAATATTTTGATTGTATGGGCAATAGAAGAGGAAAACATCATTATGAAGGTTGTGCTAAAATGCACACAGTGAAGATGAAATGACGCTTTATGCCTCATTTCAGTTATTGGGATTTTTATATTGTGCTAAACCATGCACAAACTATTTAGCTTCAAAACCTAAAGGTCCCTCTCAAGAAAAATCACTTCTAAATGCCATGCATCATACACTTGCTTCTGGAATGCACTGGCTACGGGAATGCAGTGAGAAGGAGAATCACACTTGATACTATTTCAACTTCAAGGACTGAGCTAATGTTCAGATGTCAGATAAAATTTGTTTCCTTATTGCCCCCTCCTTTCAGGTATCCAGGATTTCCCATTTGCCCTCGCATGACAGAAGAGGCTGTCCAAAATACTTCTTTGAAAGGCCCATCACCTACAAAAATTTAAGAAGTTATAGTACTGTTTAAGGGCAATGATAAAATATCAACCGCCTTAGCAGCCAGCCTCCTGAGCCGTGCAGGAACAACTGTTTTTCCCAGACAACTCCACAGGATGAAAAGGATCTTTTGTGAAATTCCAGCCTCGCCTGCAGGAAAATACAAAGTCACACAACACAGGGCCCAGATTCAAGGAAGAACTAATGTTTCTAGCCCTATCTGTCATTGCCAGGGCTCAGAAGTGTTGCCCTCAAGTCGTCCTCTTCTGCAGTGAGAACGCTTCACTGAAACGTCAGTAACTTGGCCTCTAAGTTCTCATGGATGTGGCTCGTGAAGGCCACCAGCTCCTCAGCCTCATCTTAATCCTACCTAAAGGTACAACTGTCCTACTCCTTCTAACTATGGATCTATGGATGTAAAGAAGGTCTGCAAGATCCAGAGAGGGCAGCCGGCCTCTGCTAGGCAGCGCCTATGGGAGGAGAAACAAAACTCTCCGAAATAGTTCACCTTAAGAGGATAAAGAGGAAAAAGAGCAAGGATTACAACCCATAGCTCTGCCTCCAAGCCCAGCCACGGCTTCTCTGTTTTGACCAAAAGGGCTAGGATTCACTGCTGGCTTCCTGAGACTAACTTCGGAAGAGTAGGGAGTGGGAAAAAAAGGAATATTAATCTGAGTTTTGTTCATCACCATTTCTGAAAAAGGTTATAACAAATATTACTATCATCATGGTCCAAAAGACTATTTAAGACATCAGAGGGATATTTTACAAAAAGTGATTTCTCAGTTATTACAGTTATCTAATACCTTCATTTTATTATATATTCAAAATCATAAAGAACAGGATTTCCCCCCCCCAATGTGTACCTTCCTACATGTAGACTCTAATAGCTTAAGAAAAATCTGCTGGCCATTCCTTTGACATTCTTTCTCCAGGCAACTGTGCATTAAGAAATTCAATGAAAATACCTCTCCTTTGACAGCATCCTGCTAAAAAAGTATGAAATTGTCAATGCTGTAGTAGAATTATTCTCCCTTTGCAAAAAGCACAAGTTAACAAATTATACTCAACTACGGCTGTCCATAATTAAATTACCTTGACAGAATAGAGGTTGTGCAATAACTTCTTCCTTTCTCTAACGCCCAACTGTATGGTTATCAGTCTTGTAAATTTGATTTAGATGACATCATTTTTCAGTGTTCAACTGATATGAACAAAGAGTGATTTCTGACCTTAGGTTTTTGGTAAAGTTTTTTTGTAAGAATGCTACCTGACTTTTTCGCTGGGGATAATGATTATTTATACCACTGATGTCCGCACCGAAGGGAGTCATGCTTTTCAAAAGTCTCTTTCTGTTGACCAATCTGTCATGTGGATAAAGAGCTGATATCTCAAACTGCAAAAGAATTTAATGGATTTTTAAAACCTTGTCTTCTTGCCTTTTGAGTATCTTCTGAATTATTCACTATTTAAAAAATAGATTTCTAAGTACATTGTTTGCAAACACCAGGAAATATTTAGCTATAATCTGAAACATAACTGGTTTTGTTTTAAAAAGAATACTTCATGTCACACCATAATAATAATAATAATCACGCCCATTTAGGAGCATGGGAGTCAGGACCACTAATTCACATGCTCAAAATAAGCCTGTGCTTAAGAATTTACAAAAACGGGGTCTTTAATCAGAAGAATACTTATATTTAGTCTTGGTAAATGATTAAGTATTAGATTCTACAACAGAAAACAATAAGTATCCTAATTTCGTAGTCTCTTCTGGTACTAAAACCAAAGCAAATATAATCTTTCACTAAAAAAAAAAAAAAAAAAGAGAGAGAGAGAAATGAAGGGAAGAACTGCAACAAAATTCTACAGATGAAAGTCTACATCTCTGTGGTATTAAAGCAAGCTTTCAAATTAACACTCTTGCATGAAAGTAATTACAACATGTGTAAAAATGTGTAGTGTACGGAACCTGAAGTACTAAACATGCAAATTCATTTAGAGTACACTAGAGAACTCCCCCACTCACACTCATGTCTAATGATATGAATGAATCATAATATCAGTGGAACACGTCTCTAATCTCGTGTACCTCACTAGTAATCTTCAATTACCTGGAGCCATTTCTCAGACAGTAAAAACCCCTCCAGCTACCAGTCTGCACTCCTGACACTCGGCTTCAGCGCTCTTTTTGTCTTAGGCAAAACTCATATTATTTTACCTGAGGACTGAGCACAGAATGGTGTAACAGTCTACGTTATTAACATCAAATTTTCATGAAAATATTTATGTACAAAACAGAATATAAATAAAGAACTGTCACTGCTTGTCTTCATAGTTGTGTTGAATTTTCCATCTGAATTTCTGCACTATTCAAAAATATCAAACTCATCTCTAGACAATATGCTCACACATGCACACACAAAGGATTTCCTTCTGTATTTCCTTCTGATAACTTGCTGGAATAAAATATTTGTCTTGAATGTTATTCTCAATGCCTAAGCATCAACCTCAAGGCTCAGGATCATTCAGAGGACATTATGGAAATTGCAACAGCTTCCAAGTGCTAAAAACATATGCACTCCAGCAATATAGTTCAAAGTGTGTGTCATAAAAGGGAAAACCCTGGCATATTTAATTCTCTCAGAATCACTCTGCAGAAGGAAAAAAAAAATAAAAAAGGGGAAAGTGTCTTAGCATACAACTATCTGCCACACACCAGCTTTACCTTCACCCATATAAGAAATAATCTGGGAATATTCTGCTGAACTGCCTATCTCCACATTTAATATTTGAACACTGTGGCTTTGCCAAGAAAAAAAGACTATATATTTAGCAATCTCTCTAGTTTAGCAGAGGGAGAAGCTGTGGAAAATGACAAAAAAAAAACCCAAAAAACCAAAAAAAGATATTAACTATTCCATGAATTAGTCATTTGTTTGGACCGGTTGCTTCTGTCTGTGTAAGGTTATCTGTTGGTTGGGCTAGAAGAAAGCACATGCTCATATTTCACCTTGTGGCTCTTCCACGCGACAGGTGAAATGCCCACGAGACATCTTTTACTACCACTACAGATAACCTTCAAGTTTATATGTAGAGTTAGAGGGGAGGCCTTTTACATCATGGTGGACGATGTACGTCTTCAATTACGAAGAACTGACCTATATTCCAGGTAGCCTTTTGCATAAACAAGAGCACAGCGAGGCCAGTTGTGTCTTTAAGGACACCTCGAACCCATTAAAAGCATTATTTGATTTTTGGTCTTTTTTTGATACATGAATGATCTGGAGCAGTCAGGATAATGCCCTATTCTCAACTGTAAGCTAAGTAAACTAGATACAAAATTTACTGATGGAAGATTATTACAGACTGTAATTAAGTCACTTTAGACAGGAATTTTTCTAAGTGTATTATAATTCAGTTTGGCATCGTATCCATTAGAAAACCTTCAATATCATCATTGTTTCTAATAGATTCTTCCATTTTTTTTCTATACTGTACTTCATACCATATCCCACATCGTTCAGAAAAATCTCAAAAAAAACACACACTCCTTTTGAGCATTCTGGGGTAACCAATCTGCTAAAGTTTAAAACGCAGCCCAACTGTCCAAATGCAGCTTGGTTATCATTTTCTGAAAAGCAAGCACAGCAATACAATAATTGCACCATTGCTTTTGAAAATCTCCACCTCTGTAGCCAGCCCTCCCTCCTTTATGCTGGAGCAGGAGGCTCCTTCAGTGAACATCAGGAATGACCAAGAGTCCTGCGACTTCCCATGGGCCCAAAAGGGCCATAGAAGAGCCAAACACTTCTTAATTCCTTTATTTTTGCTTGATTTTGTGATCTTTGCAACTTTGTTCTGAGTGAAAGCTAGGCTAGGAAGCTTGTAAATTGAGCTCAGTAGCTCAACTTTCCACCTTGCCAGGCTTCACTGTTTGCTTAATCACGTCTCTAGTCAGCTAGGAAAACAATAATTAAAAAGGAAAAATCATTTGCAATAGTTAAGGTTTAATTCATACTGTTCACTTGTTTCATTAACCACAGGCAGTTGCAGAAGAGCGATTTGCAGCACGCATCAGGTAAAGCCTACTACTAATATACACTTTCACCTTGCGGAATGAATGTGCTCGTAGCAGGCAGCACACATCAGAAGATTGCACAGACCAGTGTGCAAAACCCGGCACAATACGCTGGTAAAAGTGATTTGTGCCAGTTACCGTAGCTGTGGCTCACTCAAGGCAAATCCGCCCTTGCCCCATGCCCTCGACTGCTAATTCTTGGTGGAAGAGCATCAACGCTTCTGAAAACAACGCGCTTTCAAAGCGACGCGGAGCCTCCAGGACGGCAGGCAGGCGCCGGTGGAAAGAGGCTTTCCCTCGCTGTTTCTGTGGCACATCTCTTTCGTGCTTAACTTCAAGAAGTGCATCGTGGACTTTCAACAAACTACTTTTAAAAGTATTTTTAAAGGTGCAAATGGGAAACAGTGCAGCTGAAATACACCTCAGGTTTTTACTATACGTGCGCTGCACAACCCAGTGCTACTTTGGCCCCTCATTAACCCCACCAATCCAAACACAAGGGCCTGTTTTTAAAGCTACCTGGGAAAGAAAATACATATCACGAGGCTGCCCAGTCCTTAAATTCACAAAGAGAGGCTTGCACAGCTCTTTAATAAAATGTCACCTAGCTTCCAGTTCCCGTAATCCTCCTTGTTTACCGAACAAAGTCGTGGCAGGCATGCCAGAATGAAAACGGGATAAAGTTCTTTCTGTGTGATAAAAGTGCCTCTGCAGCTTTTCAAAGAGGAAATACCAGCCATCAGCAAAACACAGAGCTGGTATCTCAAACAGAGTCCAAATTATATCTGATTCACTGATCCTTTTCAGTTCTTGCCTCTACCACTCACTGACACAAAGATCTTCTGCGCTCTGACACCCCTTTTGTCCTGATTTTAGCAACGAATAAAATGCAGAGAGGGAGAATAAGCATCTTCGGGAAGGAGAGTTATTTATATTTCAACAACAGCTTTTGTTTTAAAATCAAGCACAACAAAAAGGTTCCTTTCCCTTTCCCTCCACTCTATGTTATCTAATGCATTTTTGCTATACATGAGCCCATATGCCCCTGCAGTTCTGCTCAATTTTTCCCCCACTTAAATGGTGCTAGCTGAAAGAAAACTCAATAATAAATGTCATTTCTGTACTCTGGAGTATGCAATGCACCTCTAATACTTTCCCAAGCATACCATTCTACAACTGTAATAAAAAGAAGGATTAAACACTAATCTCTTATACCCATAATGCATCAACTGACTACACCTGCTAAAATCCAATTTGGTAATTAAAAAATATCTACCAAACAGTCAAGCCAGGAGACTAAAGGGAAAGCACTGCCTTTATGCATAGCTAGCAGAAAACAGCTTCAAAGTTCAGGCACTTAACACAAGCTTATTTTTACCTCTATTCATTTTTATGTGACCCTAAGCTGTATAAGAAACAAATACCTGCTATCACAGTGTAGCAATTAAATAACAGCTTTATTGCCACAATGATGACTTGGATATTAAATATCTAGTAAAAATTAGATGAGCAATGTTGGCTTTTAGTCTATTTATAGAAAATATAAAAGAAAAGAAGCTATTTTAATAGTAACAAAGGAGAGGATAAAGCCTTTTTTAAGTACGTTCTCTCTGCTAATTGTTCCTGGCTCAGACCCTTTTGGAGCTTCAAGGCTGGCTTTAAAAAAGACTCCTATAATTTCTGCAGAACTCCAGGACATGCTGAAAAATCAGGTGGGCTCGTGCTGACCTCTGGGGTACGGGCACTATCAAATGAGCCCAGGATCTGATTACCCAGTTTAACTGGCCAGCAGTATTTAGTGGTAAACTCACTAAATCCATAAGGGGGTGGGGAGGCAGAATGACAGCAGAATATGGGAGGAAAGTCTATGTATTTGAGCGGTATCTACCTTCTCACAATAAAAAGAAATAAAATAACAATGGTCTTTCCTTTGTTATTTTTAATACTAGACTGTCCAGCCAGAAGTAAAGGTTGTATAATATTACAGCAACAACAACAAAAAATCTCCAGCTCTGACAAAATGTCAGCAATCTAGGCAATGTTTTTGCTTCAGATTAAAAAAAAAATAAATAAAAGAAGAAGAAGAAGAAAAAAAGACAGACTCTTAAAATACAGACGAGGGACAATTTAATATTCCATGTTTTGGGGCCACCCCAGACACCAACCATTTCACGGTCCCTCCCAAGAGGCTCAGTGAACGCACGGGCTGGTTGGTTACTGCCCGGACACACTGAACTGCCCTGGCTGCAGCCAGGGGAAATGTGACAGTTTTCCCCTAAAGTTGTCCTTTAACCTTTCAAAGCAGGGAAAGCATTTGGGAGCAAAGAGTCTCCCCAAATACCACGGTTGGTTTTTCTCCTCTCATATTCCCCCTTCCTCCAGTCCATCCAACATTCTGCTCTTGTTCATCACTCTACTCAGGTCTTTCTTCTGGGGATACTCTGGTCAGGTCTCCCCAAACCACAGTTATTCCTAGTGATATTTAGGGGGGTTTTATTCATCTTTGAGTCTCTGTGGTCGCTCTGTGTGACACTTTCCCCATCACTCCCCTCTAAAGGCAAATTCCGCTTCCTAAACTGCAGGCTTGCTCTTCAGGGAACTTGGAGCTCCTCTTGGCACGCGCAGTGAGTAGAGCTGGACACAACTGCACCATCCTTCCCAGCACAAAGCAGGGGCAGAGCCCATCTCAAACCTACCGCTACCAAAGAGCATGCCTAACAGTGCTGTCGCTGATGGGTTAGCCAGCGATAAAACCATAAATCTTTGGGATTATGCTATCACTGGATCATGTCCAGTAGGCCTCGGGCAGAAAATTAGTTGCCATGGCAGCTTAACATTATCTACTCAGACTTCAGGACTTTTTTGTATTATCATTACTATTAAATACAGTTATCTGACCTTTAAAAAAAAGGGGGAAAAAAAAGCATCTGGTGACTTATACAAGCTGGTATGGTATACCTCACATACAGGCTATAATACTGCCTATAGCTAAGTAGAAGACTCGGAGCAGGAGCAATATGCCTGTCTCGTTAGCAGGGAGTACATGTGTGGGAGAGTAACCTGTAATTGGATATTCTCTCCCTCTATGCATAGCTTTCATCATATAAAACAGCAAGAGTGAGGAAGTAATGTGCTAATGATAAACCGATCAACAATTAACTGAAAAGGAGGATCTTCCAAGAGAACTGGCAGGAAATATTTCAAGGTACTTCTTTTTTATGTGAGTTTTTAATTCAGAAGCTATTTTACTATTTCTTTTTAAATGCACCTTATATCCCCTTCAGGTACATTGTATGTGTTTATATAGCTTAGAAAAAAATACCCACCTTATTTAAATGAATGGAAAAGATGATGGGAATCTTTTGACACTGCAGACCACGAGAAGTCTCTTAATGTATTTTATCACCACAATGAAACCTTGACATTGTATTCAGACCTACACAAGTGACTTGCTGCAAAGCATAATTAGTACATGCTGTCATTATTTCAGTTCAGGAGAAGTAATACTAAACCGAAATCACGAGGAAAAGAAATCCAGAGTACTTTTCCATGACTGGCCCTTAGTGAATGCTCTGGATGACTGACTAGTTACTTAAATCTCTTAGTTGGCCACCTAAGCCACATTCTCAATGAGATGAAGATGTAAATCCTTGCAACAGTGCCAAGTCTCAACAGCCTGAAAGGTAGGACCAAGGAAGAAAACAACATTTTAGTGTGAAATAAGCTACGGACTCCAGACCTCAGAATTGAGCATCTTTTCACATTATTCTTTTATGAAGGACCCATATGGCACTAGGTAACTTAGCGAAACACTATTTGCAAGCAGAAGGGGTACTGCCATTTCATGTCTGACTGCACTATATAGCGCAGAGTCTTTCAAACAATCAACGGTAGGTTGTCAGTCTGTAGATTTACACGATTTATGTCAAAACTCAAGTGATGTTACCTTCTTTCAATATGCTTTACATAATATGTCTAGGAATCACAAAGTTTTGGGCTCAAATAATCCATCTAAATTCATATTTACAGGAATAAATGTGATAGAGGGAGAAGGGGAAGAGCTTTCTTGTCAAAATGCACATGAGCATGACAGCAACACAATATGGTGCCTGGGATAGTAATGGAAGAAAAAAAATCCTTAGGTCCAAAATGCAGACAAATGAGGAGGATACAAACATACTTAATTCAAAAGGTACCTTCAATACAGCCATCCCCAAATTAAGACATATTTTACGTCCCTATGCCAAGGCAATGCTGTGCAGATTTATGCGATTTATTCCAGGTAGAGGGAACAGATAGATCCATCTGGCTGAACATACTCACACTTTACAATCATGATCCAGTCCAAAAGAACAGAAAGAAAAACAAACAGACATTTTTATCTACTGGGAGATACACATCTTATGATAAATTAAGCCATTTTTTTCTGTCTTGTCTGGACTTTCCTGTGGGCCTTGCTAGTGCAAAACAGAAGATACTTGCCATTCAAACTGTCTTAGATTAGAAAAATGCCTGAAAATGGCAGGGACTTGACTGATAGATCTGGAACTAAAATTCTGCACTTAGAAAGACCTATGAATTGGAGCAGGATATCACTTTTTCGAATTCCTTGGCTTAGTTAACTATTACATGAGCTTGGAGACTAAAGAACACAGTTCTATATATTGCAGTAAAAAATCTACAGGTTATAACAGTTCCTAAAGGAAAACATTACGATTCATTTCTGGACTTGGAAACTGACCTATTAGTGAGTCAAGAATCTTTTGCTGAGAAACAGTGAGGTATGCAATCTGTGCAATCCTGATTTCTAGTCACTAGTCATGATATACTAAGTTTCTTGGTATGAAGAATCAGTCTAAACGTCTAGAATGCAGAGGTTTGGAGACCACCCCTACAGTGATCAGTGGAAGGGAACTGTTCCTTGACCAAGGTTTTTTGGTACTGGATGAAAATTTCAATAATTTCAAGTTTCATGGTCCATGCAACTGAGGAATGCAAACATCCCTTTACTGATAATTTGGAAAAATCAATGCATCACAAAAACAAAACCAAATTTGCCTGTAGAAATCAAGTAGTATCTTAATCTGGCATTCCTCATTCTGCTTACCAAAACACTAACTATTCTTTTCTAAAAGGAATGTAAAAACAAAAGCCACTTTGTAATGAACAAGCTATTTCAGCTGCCAGCTATATTCTTCCCAATTTCGCACAAATGTTCAAACTCACAGAAAAGGCACCTGTGATATTCACTCACGAGAAAAAACATCTCTTTCCACCTCTTCCCATAAAAACAATGCCAGTTTACAAATGGAATATAAACAGACATATTACATTTACTTTGTACTTCAGAATATATCATCCAGTATATCCTACAGAAAGAAGCACTGACCAGCAAGTTCTATCACTGCTGCAGCATTGCTTTTCTTTAGGACAAGCATTATTGTGAACATTTTGTACAAAGAAAAAAGATTCACCTCAGTTGTGTACTTTTATAGATAAGAAGTAGATTCATGATATATCTAAAGAATTGTTACTCATGACAAGATTCTTTCTTTTCCTTGTGCATGAGGTGTGGCTCCTCTCTAATAAATCTCAGACAATATCCAAGGTATGTTTCTATATGCCCATGAAAACAGCTTGGTCCATAAATTCAATATGCAACTATCTCGAAAAGACAAAGTCATTCAGCAAGACAACATACAGAATTTCCTTTCAGAGAACTGTACTGCATGAAATAGCAACCTGCCATCCGATGTGGGGAGCTTGACGTTCTTTGGTGCCAGCTAAAACCACCTTCTCCTTCCACCTATGCCTGAGGCAACTGACAGCCATCTGCATGGCAGATCTGGCCAAGCCACATCCTGCAGGCAAGGGCTAGAGTCAGACTCCACAACAGCAGTTAGGATCTACTTCCCTATGGTTTAGGCAGCGTTTTAGGAAGAAAACAGACAAAACAAAAACAAGGTGCAATTCTTTCTATTCATTGCAGGTGAGTTCAATGAAAATGTGGTCTACTGCAAAGCATTTTCTACCCAAATCCATGTCACCACCATACCTCATTGCACTGAATATGTATTTTTAAAGGGACACCTTCAGGAGGGTTGAGAAGAGCTGCCCTCGAGATGAGGCTCCTCACTGAGCACAGTCAGAGAAGCTGGAAACACGGGCTCAGGTGTTGCCTGAAGAGTACTCTGATCATCATGGGCTTTAAGGTGTCTCCAGCTCTGCCTGGACGGGCTGCTGAAAGGAACCTTGCTGTGGGCTATCCCCCACGGTTGCTTCTTTGACTAGTGAAAAGAGTCCACGTGACTCTGGTGAATAAAACTCCGGTGAGGTGATCAGACAGGTATGAGGATAATGTAATTATTTTGAGTAGCACCTCAATCACGTACTCCAGGTCTGGACCATATGCTGAAACCACTCTCATAATTTCGCCAATGCCTATGGTAAATGAGGGATGCCTTATTCTGATCAGTCTCTCAGGGCAAAGCTCACCGCCTCCGAAGAGGAGAGCATTTCTGAAAACTAAAAGCCTTCCCTCTGACAGTAAGAGACACAGGGAAGTGAGATTGAACAGATACGACCCTACACTAAACATCTGAGCTGTATTTTAAAATACTGTCACTGAAACATTATTGCTTTGCTTTGATATGCTGCCAAGGGTAAGCAAAGATCCATTGAAAGTTGAACTCTATTTAGAAACTGCATCCATTTTCCAATAAAACTTGTAAATCTGTATACATAACTTACAAAAGGCAATAGACTATGATGTCATAAAATAATACTACTAATGGGAAGGTCCCAACAGAATCATGCTTCATATTGTGATAAATCAGAAAAATTACCAAGGAACATATAAATGATGCCATAAATGAGTTATGTACAGTAATTTGCATATGGAGAAAGGCATTTAGGTAAAATAAACAATACTTTTGGCACTCTATCACAAAGCATGAGTGCTGTCCTTTAGACAAAACATTTTTACAGTTCACTGCAACATTTTTTTCTTTTAAAATGGGCAGATGTGTATTTTAATGTGCAAGTGTAGGCATATTGCCATTTATAAATGTAATTAATTGATTTTCAAAAAGTCCTATTGCAGATCTACAGGTAAGCATACTTTTTAGCTCCTTTGCTGCTCATGTTTTCAATACTGCAATTTAGCTGCTATTTTATAGATGGAGGAAACAGAGTAACTTGGGAAATCTGATATTTAAGTCATGCAATCATGATTTATCTGTGCCACTCAAAAAGCCCTCAGGATAAAATCAGTAACTGCATTCAATCTATTTACAAATCACATTCAACTGTCTCATTTAGGGCTGCACAGCTTTACTTTTATTTCAGCTTACCTCCAGATCAGATAAATCTCTGCTCTTTTCCGAATATTGCTAAGTAAACTTGGTTTATTAACAGCTGCTCTCCCTTTCCTTAGCACATGCTGTTCCCACCATGTCTCTTCTTAAGGCTGCCTCATACATATGACACAAGCTGATTTTCTGCCTTCACATTTTTTCACCTAGATGCTTCCAAAAATATTTGCCATAAAATGGGTCTAGACTGCTCAGGGCAATACTTCTGCTATGCTGGTCTTTCTCTTTCAGGGCCCAGTGAGGAGGTCTCCTTTATCACTCTCTTCCAAAGAGAGCAGAGTTGGATGGTCTTCCTACAATCTGACTGCAGGGATTGCACCAGGAAGAAGAGCCAAGAGAAACAACAATGCTTTAGGGAAAGCATGGAAAATGGCTTGCTTCATGGTAGCCTATGAGCTACAAAAACAAGGAGACACACCACTTCTTCTCACTACTCCAGATATGGTCTACACAACTAGATATAGTTTTGCTCAATGCAATGCTATCTTATAAAACTATAATATATATGAGTGTGTAAATATTTAGGTGCAAAACACGTCAAAAGGGTATCTCTCCTCACATTTTATTATATATCCCTTAATTTTTACTACATTCCCGTGTCCATGTATGGCTAGACCTAGCAAAGTTGTTCCTAGCACAGCAACAGCTGGAAAACTGAGTAAGGCAGACACACAAAGTGAAAACAAAACCACTCAAAACGTTGTCCTGAAAAGCTAGACTAAATTTAAACTGGATTAGGTATCAGAAAAACACATCTCACACACTTAAAACACATATACATGATTCAGGTAGACCTTTCCTCTCTTGTCAAATTTTCTTGCTGCAACCTCACCACGCCGAATATATAATTGAGTCCATGCTACTTAATGACCAGAAGTATTAAAATGTGTCTATATCTCTTTTCAGTCAGACAGTACTTTTTAATTCAAAAATCTTTACTAATACAGATTTCATACATTTGTGGTCTTTAAGCTGGGGTCATAAACCCAACCATGCCAATATGTGCTTTTTCATGATGGTAACAAGGCTTTGTTCTGTATTTTTATCCCCTGAAGAAGGAACGGAAGCACCTGAAACATGTTTAACAAGGCCTGCTCATCAAGCGTGTATACCTTTGAGCTGTAAGACTGCCTCATCAAAACTCAATGTAGTTTTGGTACTGTTTAGTGTAGCACTGTAAAACATGGTTACCTTCCAAAATTAAATTTATCAAGGTTTTAAAAGATTCATTTATGTTTCCCAAAATGGTACTTTATTACACTTAGTGGTAGAAATGAT
Source organism: Eudromia elegans (assembly GCA_003342815.1). Classification (NCBI taxonomy): domain Eukaryota; kingdom Metazoa; phylum Chordata; class Aves; order Tinamiformes; family Tinamidae; genus Eudromia; species Eudromia elegans. Next base: position 532,548 of record PTEX01000151.1, on the reverse strand, counting down.
TTCACTATTTCCTTTCATTACCATTGATGATAAACGCACCAGAAGGGAAGTTCATTTGCACCTGCTACAAAACATGACTGAACAGAAGCAGCAAGTGTCCAGCAGAGGACACACAACTAGAGGTGCTGCTTGTCCCTGCCCCTGTTAACGCTGATTTGCCCACCTCAGCCGCTCCTCAGAAAAGGAATTTATGCTTGGACATAGAAGCACAAACCCCCAAGGTAGAGACATGAAACGCCACAGAGACGTGCCAGCCGAAGCGGCTGCAGGGCCGGGCTCCGCCAGCGAGGCAGCAAGCCGGGTCAGCAGGGCAACAAAATATCAAGGGCAGCAAATTGTTCTGCGACTCTTTTGTTCGGCGGCTCTCGGCGAGGAGGGGCGGCAGCGCTGCCCGGGTTGCCGCAGGCAGCGGCCGCTCTAGAAGCGCTTGTCCTCGACGGCTGCCTCGGGGAACGGGGTCCACGATGCGACCCACGACGCGACCCACGTCTTCAGGAGCTTTGCCCCTCGCCGCGCTGCACGTGACGCATGTGGGCGTTTCGGGGGCTTTTTCTCCCCTTATTGCACGTAAAGGGTCCAGGAACACTTTAAGCACCCTGTCTAAAAGCAGACAAAAAGCCGTCCAACAAATCCGTGTCTCCAGCGCACGGTACGGTACATAGCAAACTGGAAGGACGTTTGCCCCGACCTCCCTAGGGTAACACGAGGCTATGCAGATTTCATGGTGGAAAAAAATCTCCGAGGCTGAACGTTTTCATGGCAAGTTAAAGGAAGTAATAAATTGCCAAAAAGGGGTTTTATTTACAAGCTGACAGAACTTAAGTGATAGTGCCTGCTAGCAGGCATTAACAACAGCAATATAAATGTAGATTAAAAAAAAAACTTACGGGCCATTTATTTAGTTTGTGTCACGCTCCTATCACATTTTATAAGAAATCACAACACATCTGATGACAAGGGGGAATTTCAGTAATAACCTTGAACTATCGCTTCATCCCCTTCCTCCAGTCAAAGACTTACCTAGGTTAAAACCACATTTTTTGTCAAAGCAGCTAAGACTGTCATATGAAAAGAAGTCAGCAGTAAAATATTACTTTCTTCAAAGAATAGGAAGGTGACTTTGGTTAATTCTGACCCATTTACAGAGAGGAATGATCAACCTTTCAAAAAGGAGAATGTTCATTTAACATAAGACACAGAAACAATTAATCCTAAATTATTAAGTGCAACTAACGGCAGAGACAAAAAAGCTTTTCTTTTTGTCTTTTAGGTTATTTTGATAATGCACAATAGATGAAAACCAATTACAGCTTCAAGGTCTTCACAATTACGTAACTCTATGCTCACATTAGCCAGTTTACTAAAAGCATTATATGCACATGAAACACAGCGTTTGGTGTGCATCTGAACAACTACAGCAGGGCAGCCACAACATCAGCAAGAGCTTAGGCCTGCTGTAATGGAACCAACCAGCTGCAGCCTGCAAATAAAGTAAGTCCAACTAAATCAATCTCAGCTTCCTACAAGTTTATATAAAATTAAGGAAAAAAAAAAGTATAACCTTAAATAAAATTTACCGAAACTTCTGGGCATTGTTTGCTGCACTGCTCTTAAAATTACTGGACAGTGTCTACTAGCTAGTTGATTCAATGCTTGGTACTATTTATACTTGCTTTAAATAAGATATAAGACAGAAAAAAATGAAGAAACTAATAACAAGAGCAGAAATAAAACAACTCTCATTTGTGACTTCATTTGAAAGCTCAAGGAGAATGCTTTTTGATAGGTTATCACAAATTGCTATTCAACAACTAAGCACCAAAAAAAATTCAAAGACCAGGTTTTTCAAACTAAATGCTAACGGGAAACAAGCAGATCCCACAAACCTCTCTACCTTACACACTGCTGCTGATTTTGAGGAGTTTCTTACGCACGACAACTGGCAGGCTGCACCTGAAGGAACTGAAAAGGGCCTGTGAGAGAGCGCTTCTACTGCCTGCAACCTTCCCACCAGACAAATGATTTGGTCTGGTGAGTTTTTCTAGAATTTCTCATTACAGTCAGAAAAGGAGGGAGGAATTAAGGCTGAAAAATGACTCAGCTGCTGTCGGTAACTATGCCAGTCCCTCGCTCTCCTTGCTCCTCAGTCAAGCTGATGCTATGGATATACGTTTGCCTCGTACCCCCAGCAGACAAACAGCAGAAACGTTTCTGAAGAGACAATGCTAAGGGACTATATGACTGGTCGTCTTCTCTGCATGCAGAAAAGGTGAGGGAATATAATGGTATGGCCCTGATCATATGTATCATGTGTTGTTTCCACCACTGTGCAGAAGACTACAGTTCTGCTAATCTGGGCCTTTTACCACTTCCTTTTGTGGTCTATGGATAAGATTCTCCTATAATAAACCACTACTTAAAGAAGTCATTTTAAGGATGCTGGATTCTGCATAAATAAATTAATGGTCTGTGACAAAACCTAAAAGCATGTGAAATCTGAAAGGATCTGAAAAGGATTTGAAAGTATGCACAAGACAAGCAGAACTAGTGAAAAAAAAAATGCTAAGAAATCTATATATATTTATTTACTTGGTGGTACATCCATGTTGCATTTGTCAGTAGAACAAAACTGCAACAGCTTGGGCTGAAACTCTGCCATGACAGAAACTCCCTGTTATCCTTTTTCTTTTCCAGTGTCTCAGTGTATGGGTCTGAGCTGTTTGTGAAGGTGGCATGAGGAGAAACAGCCACTTCACTGCTGCAGACGAGATGCCAGGTACCGTGACAAGGCCCATCCCAGGGACGGATGGGATGCTCCCTGACTGCTGCGGATAAATGACAGCGTTAAACCCGTAACACAAGCAATTACGTATCTTTAACTCCCGCTCCCTTGGGCTCTAAGGGACTAGATCTAACTTTAGCTGGAGACGATTGCAGGGAAACGGAGTGACTGTACCTCCCAAAGCACCCGACCTCGGAGAGGACAACGTGTACTGTGCTTGAAACCACTGCTCAGGAGTGTTCTCTGAGGAGCCAGCGCCAGAGAAGCAACTCGCACAGAAGGGGCCATAGAGGCCACAGCTCTAAGGGGAGACCAGCACCGAGAAAGGATTCTGATGTTGCTGCTCAGAAAATACATGCTGCTAATGATTTTCCTCCCCTCAAATGTGAAAACTGTGACTGACAACTCTACAGAAGTCCTGAAACTGTAAGTATTTTGTCTATCTACACTTAATTTTGCAATCGTTTAAGAAGGCACATATGGGTAACAAAGCGAGCAGAACGTAAGATTCAGTACATCTTTATTCAGTGACAGGAAGACATCTATTATCAGATGTCAAAAAGGCCTGAAATGCAAAGAAAGCCAACACTGTAAGGCCTACACGCTAATAAGTATTAATGGAAACATCCTGACTGTTAATTATTCAGAGAATGACAAGTTGGGACACCCAGAAATAAGGCCTGTAAAACCGGTAAAAGCAAAGCCTAATTCTGGGGACAAAACTAAACCCCAACAAGCAGGTGGAGCCTGCACGCTGCCCTGAGCACGCCGGGACGAAGCGAGGCCGGAGGGCGGCCCGCGGAGCGGATCTGGGCCCGCGGAGCGGATCTGGGCCGGCTCGCTGCGGGGCCGGGGACGCACGCGGCCTTGTGGGCACCGTTGTCCTGGAGACCCCAGAGCACAGGGCCCTGATGACAAAGGAGACAAGAACCTGGATGCACTTTCCAGGGCTCTTGGTCTGCTCTCTCTCACGGGGAGCGGAGGGAGGGGGGGCCTCCCTGCTGCTGGGTATGCCAGGAATGCGGGCCAGGGCACAGGCTCGGAGCGGCGCTGCTCCAGGTCTTCCGCACGAGACGCCTGTGAACGGGGCGGGGGGGTTAAGCTGCAGCGGGTCTTTTATGAATCAGATCGTCATTAACTGCAGAGAAATGTTTCTACTTTTAGGACGACTCGGGAAAGCCAAAGCGAGCTCTCGCACAAAGCGGCCTGTGACCCAGGCAGGGGAATAAAGCGGGCAGTGTCTGCAGGAGCCGGTGCGGCGCCCCGGGGCTGCGCGGCGACGCTCGCCACCCAACTGAGGCGTCTTCGACAGGCTCTTCCCGAAGGACAGAAATTCGGAATTTTACTTTGGGATACCAGCGCCACAGAGTAGTGAGGAACATGGAAACTCCATGAGAATAACAACTTCTATTCACTGTAACCGAGGACACATAGGGAAAAAAATTCAATTGAAGTTTTTAAAGACATTATGGAATGAACACTGAATCCTTTCTACTCCAGTTGCAACTCCACAATCTGTAGCTTCCCTTTTGAATTCCCACTATCTGATCCTGGCTTTGTGAGAAGGTAGCCCATGCCTGTAATTTCTGTCCTCCTTTAACCTTAACCTGCAAGGGAAGGAAAGCCATTACCATGAGGCAGCACTTGAAGGGACCTCGCCTAAGCCACACTAATACGTGCATCGTGTACCAGTTATCTTTTCAATTTGCAGTACTTCTCCTTGATAATGTAACTCGGAGCTAAGCTACATCAGAGGATGCCATGACAACACTAGTAACTACTGGCTTTAGGTACACGCTGCCATGTGTCCCTATCAGTCCTTGAATTAAGTGCTCTTAGTGCATTTAGCTCTAGCTGGACAGAATGACAATGTACACCTAAGTACATCTGCTGCAAGGACTCGGGCTTCCTATCGCCACATCTCAACCTCCCATTGGACAGACAACGACCCTGACTGTTATTTGCAAAGAGTGGTTGTATCCATTTCTCACAGAAAAGATCAAAATCCTACCCCTGCCATAAGTCATCTGCTTGCATGAATGTTTGTACATTTCCTGATTTCACGGACTGCTGGCTTTTATATGCCCGCTTTCAAATTCTGCGAGTACACCAAAAGTGGTGCATGATATATCCACATTTAGTTCTGACTGACAGTAGGATGGGTGAAGATGAGATGAACAGGGAAAAATTGATAATTTTCCACATCATAACCTCCTCCTCTTTCATGCTGCTCCTCGCTTTTGTCTGTCTAGTTGATTGAAAAGGAGGGAGGGAATAAGGCTATACAAAAAGATACATGTTAACTCTTCACCTTCCTAGTCTGTTTTGAAAGGTTATATAGAGTGGATGGGTAACAGGCACCTGACAAAAGGGACGTTTCAATTATCAGCAGCAGCATCACGCTCAGGAGATCTCGCAGGTTCTTCAAGCAGAACTGCACCTCTGCAGCAGATCATCGCCACCCTCTCGGACCGGCACCTGGGTCAAACGACACAACCCGGACCTGACAGGATCCGCCGCCTCTGGCAGGTCCAAATCAGATCTGTTTATGTAATGAAGTAGCGTTAGGATCATTCTGGTTTGGTCCATGCATCTTACCACTAAATGCCAAAAAAAAAAAAACCAAAAAAACCAAAAAAACCAACAACACCACCAACCAAAAAAAAACCACCAAAAAAACCCAAACCACTACTACTAAAAATCCAGCTATTTTGTTGCTAGAGTACAAATTTGGGAATCTTTCAGGCTTCTGTAGCCTATGTATACCCAGACCAGGCCAAGTCTCAGGAGGGTAGAATAACCCTCCAAGCTGGAGGGCCAGCAATTGCAGCAAGGCTGGACCTTCTGTCCCCCCTTACCTCAGCTGCCACTAAGACCCTGAATGACCATCCTCCTAACAAGCTCTGTGGTGCACGCTCTTCTGCCAGGGCTTCAATACCCTCCAGCTAGCATGCCTCCTTGCAAAGACATGCCATAAACAGAATATATTATTGTCCATATTGGCTATGCTGCTTTATACTCGCAGCATGAAGCTTACCCAACAGGCTGACACTAACAAATCCCTTTTTGTACGTCTGCAATGTCATGAGCCTGTACTTGAAACAAAAAATACCCGTAACCCAGCATTTTCGTAGGTACAAGCCAAAAATCCAAGGAATTTAGATTAAACACATATGTCTACAGCATCCTAATGCGCAGTGCTTGGCCATTCTTTCTGAAGTGAGGTCTTTGAGCTGTCAATCACCCAAGCATAGAAGAGTGCCCAGTGTGTACTCCTATTATCTACCCATGCAGATCTGCCACAACTGGGGAGGAAAAAAAAAGGAATAAGAAAAAAAGTCCAGCAGTGCAAGTATAAACCACTGGAAACTCCTACTTTCCCAGACTGGACCCATCTGGCACAATGAAAACGCGTCTTTGATACATCCTTGAGAATTTCTTTGATAAGTAAATTGATATGCTCCATGTACAGATGATCTGTTCCTTCAAACTATCCCTTTGTGCAGCTACCTTGTATACTTGATTTTTTTTTTTTTAAACTAAAAACTCAACCATCTAAGTTCAGGGGAACTTCAGTGGTAGCGTGAGAAATTTTGCCTCACACTGAAGGTTCCTCTGAGATCTGCTTGGTGAATTTCACAGAAACACAGTATCACAATTCCTCCCGTGAAGTTTCTGGGAACTAAATAATCAAGCTGTGCTACCACATTCATACATTGATCCCAACAATGAAGACTGGTCTTAGATAATGCAAGAGCGTTTTGATGATAACACATGAGACAGAACACACTATAGATCATTTTTTCTCTATCCAATTCCCTTTTGTGAATAAACCAAAAAAGCACCACCTTAGATTCACACAGGCAGTAATTGTGCTACTCCTTTTAGCACAGCCCTGGAGGCATCTTCTAACATGGCAAACAGAGCAAGGAGCGGATTAACAGACACAATATTTGCATACACTTCTGCATCAAAACCACCAAAACCACTTTCAAGCTTTGATGCTCAGCCACAGCCTATGTTGTTGCTTAATTTTAGCGGATGCTTTCAAATGGTGCTCAGAATTAGGTCAGAGGTTCTTTTTATTTATTTATTGCAAGGTACGTCCTTGGTGAAGGAAGGTTAGTGAGTCCTTTAATCTTCCACCACATTCAACTGGAAAACGTCAGGACCGCGTACATGAGTTACCTCTCAGCTCCAAGAAAGATGTGAAGGTTCTAATGCCACTTTTAAGATAAACTACAATTACAGTCTTCCACAGTATCTATTTATAGCTGGGTGTATCTGAAAAGATCACATGCTTTTACTGATAGCTGATGTGCTTCATTGTTCTCATGCCACATCAAATGTCTATTCAAATTATTGCACCATAGCAAAGCCGGGAAACAGCAAATTAGAGGGTAGCTACTTCTAGAGACCCTTCCCCTCTGCCCCAGATCAAAATCTACAGTATCATCAGCTTATAGCACTGGTAAGGGGTCAGTTTTCCAAACCTTTTATCTGCAACATTGCGTTCCATGTGGCTCATCTACATTGAATGTCAAATTTCAAAGCTATTCCTGACTCACCTACTAGGTTCCCATACAAAAAATGAGCCTAACAACAAGAAGAAAGAATACAACTATTGGGAAGCAGGAATATTTTCCTTCCTCCCTTCTCCTTTCATAGAACAGAATGAACCTCTGCACACATTAACATCTAGACTATAAATCTCTGCATGCTTTTCCTAATAGCAGTAATCAGCCAATTTTCTGAATTTTCACAAAAAATAGCGCCTAAGCAAATATTTACAAGGTAGTATATTGAAGATTTTATTCCATTAAGTAAAACAGGTCCATGCATTGTCTGGAGCAGAAGCCATTTTTTTCCATTACTCCGTTTTATAGGAATTCCAAACCTTACTCAGACTTCAGTATTAAGCTTTACATCTTTTAGGGATAAAGCTCTAAATCCAGTCAGTTCGAAGGCTTCTGTCAAAGCCAAAGCTTCATCCTTAACAGATGAACTCAGAATCACAGCAATAAAGGCAGATCGCGATGGAAGGACAAGTCTGCAATGTAAACGTACACAGCACAATAGCACACCATCCAGAAATACTATTTCCCTGACTGCAAAGGCAAGATTGAACTGGCAAAATATTTTTTTTTTTTGTATTAATACAAATACTTTCAGTAAAAGTCAACAGGACGGACTATGTGCTTCAGACCAGACATACATAAATTCCTTGCGGATATGCACTCGTAGACTGTTAACACATCATAGTGTTTGTACACTAGAGTACTGAAGTTTTACATTGGGGTTGCCAAAAATCCTAAGTCTAGCTGATATTCAGGTCCTTGGGTGTTCCTCTGGTGGAACCTAAAAGAGGAAAGGATACAGCAGGAGATGCAAGTAAAAAGGTATATTTAACTGACCTTATCAGCTTTATTTTAGTGTGTCTGCATTCCAGATAGCCAAAGTGACTTCAAAATCAGCAAAGTAGGGTCTTAATATTATGCCTAAGTACTATTTTTCTAGCTCATTCCCCCCCTCGCCTTTTAAAACTGTGCACTATACCCTTCTCCCTCCCCTCTTCTCCAGTTAAAATCCCTTTTCAGCAGTGAAGATGCAGAATATGCAGAACGAGCCTGCGCTCCTGCTGTGGGGCTGTGCCCACGGCAGCGAGGGGCAGTTTGTGAGGATCACCCCGTGTCAGCTCTGCTCCTGCTGACACACGTGGCACCGTGCTGTGCAGCGGGGAACCAAGGCCTGCAGAAAACACCCACCTCGGGGAGATCAGCCCAACAGCAATCCTGGTGTCTAACAAATACTACAGTCTAAATATTAGATACTTACCGACTGTAGGTATGTCTATCTCTGGTATTTGGTCTAAATCACTACTTAAACCTAGAAATGTCAAATAAACCATACATTAACAATTATTATTGCCTACTGCACTATTCATAATATCAAATTAGACAAGCTCTTTTTCATCTAAAGACACAGCTGAGCATCCTTCACAGAGAAGATTTGGTTGCCTGTGAAGTCATTAAATTGACTCAGAACCACTTCAGCTTTAAAAGAGTCATTCAAATCTGACAGACAAGAAGCTTATTTTCAAAAATCATTTCAATATTTAATCATTTCAAAATATACAGCCCATCACTACATTTACTCGAAGTAGTCAAGTTCCACCTTTAAAACTTTCCTATTAAAGAGTCAAAGTTCACGAACAATCAAGCTGAAAAAATGGACTTTCAAGGAGAGCATCTGCATTGATATGAAAGGCTTCATTTCCATTCTAAGAGCAGAATGGAAGAATGAAACACTGACCATGACTTTGGAGACTTTTTCATAAAAACTTGTGTTCATTAAAAACCAACTTTTGGCCTTTTTACAGCTGAGATGAGCAGCAGATCCGTGTGACAACCTCACATATAGCAAAAAGGACTGCCAACAAGTATGCTTTCAGAATTACAGTTTATTCTTAATGGCATTGAAATTGTTAATGTTTAGGGACTCAGGAAAAAAAAAAAAGGCAATATTTAACCTTAAAAAGAAATAACAACTTCTACATGTTAGTACGTTTGTGCTATCTGTATATACAGACATATACTAAACACCAACAGATATACACTAATACAGATGTTTCTATCTTTCTCTTAACGTGTGCATGTACAACTCACATTAAGCAAAGAGAATATAACTTAAGAAATTGAAACAGCCAGAGAAAAAAATATTTGAGTCTGCTTTTTCTTCTGCTTTGTTTGCCTGCTTTACTTGAAGGCCATCCTTTTCAAGATCAATACATATTTATCTACTAGAACAATTAAGCAAGTAATAGCTGGATAAGCCTACTTAAAGATAATGTTTAACTTCTGACTAAGCTAACCTGAAAGCCTTGCCATGCTGTCCTGGGAACACTTTAGACTCCAAGAAAGACAGCACAGATTTGCAAAAAATGCTTAAAAATACAGCCTTATGTACATATCAGTCCTTTCTGAAAATCCTTTTATGAAGACGAATTCTTAAAGTGGATTACTCAGACTACAAAATGCCTTTTGTGGCCTTCATTTATAGCATGTTTAGCATTCCACACTAAAGTGATTTAAGATAAACTCAATCTCCATAAATTAAATAACAAAAAAAAAAAAAAGAAAAAAAAAATCCTTGCAACTTTCAAATTAGCTCAGCTAATTCAGAATAACCCCACTATATAAAGCTTATCCTATCCTGAAAGCCTATCCTATCCTGAATCTTTCAGAGTTTCTGAATCTTTCAGAAGTCATAACCAGCACATTAGCAGGGCACACTTACATGATGAATGATGGTGCTTTGGTGCGATCTACCACACAACTAAACTGGTTGCCTGCTGAAAACAAGAAAAGACTACTCAAGTCACAAGAAAACTCCTGACCTCACTAGTGCTGTGAATGTTCCTACATAGCCTAATGCATTTATACATGTATTTCCACAAAGTCAAAGAACAGCCATCTGCAAGGAGGCACAAATATTTTTATATAACCCCGCACTTGAACAGATTTGTGCTTAATAAGGTTACGCAGACTAAAACAAGAGCCTGTTTTTAGACAGTGTCTCTGAAAAAGGAAGAGTGAGTCAGTACAGATCAGAAATTGTTTATACATACAGATATCCAGGGGGAAAAATTACTGATAAATTTGTTTACAAATCTGAGGTTGAAACTGCCTGCAGGTAAATATTCTAGACTAGAATTGTTTTCAAAGGGTGACTGGTCTTTCAAAGATCTCTGATCTGACACAGTCCTTCCAATGAACTATGGCTTGGTTTCTATCCACTTGCCCCTCAGAGACAATTCCTGACCTTGAATGGATACCAGCTGACCTGGCAAAGGCTCCCACCACCGGATCTGAAACAGCCTTAACAAAATACCCAATGTGGGTTGCAATTAGCACTGCTGCTTGACAAGGAGCTATGACTTCTACAGTTTGTGTTGCAGTTGACAGGCACAAACAAAAAGCTTCACATAAATCGCTGAAGAGTACCCAACGGAGCAGGAAGAATTTGTAGGGAAGCTTTAATAGGCCATTAAGAAAGCTGTGATGAGCTAAGTATGAAACAGCTACAGAAATAATAGTGGAAGATTGCAAAGCGAGCACGTAAGGCCTAATACATGCAAGTACGTGCCAGTTAGATACAGGAGGAAACTAATGCTGGAAAAGAGAGATTACAAAGCAACTCTCAGAGCAATAGTCAAATAAAAATAGGCTTTACTAGGTTCTGATTGTGTTTAGCCTAATATGTGCTTGGCTTCATTGTGCCTCCAGAAACACTGTGCTGCTCTTCAACTATGCCTTGAACCTCCTCCTCAGGAGGGAGCAGGACGTTCTGTCACCATTTCCCTTTTCCTCTCCCAAGAGGGCCGGTGCCCTTGCACCTTGCAGTTTCACAGAGAGCCAGATAGCTGACTGGCTTTAACTCTTCCTCCTCTGGCACAACCAATAAACAATTACCATTAAAACAGAAGGACTGGAAGAGCTCTTTCTCTAACGCCACCAAGTACTAGAGGGAGACCGGGAAGCAACTTCTTTCTTTCAAAACATCTCCGCATTGAAGAGCATCCAACAGAGTGCTCGTACCACAGAAACACATGCCAAGATGCTGGAATAAGTAACAGTTTGGTCCTTCCACAGGCACAAACCTGGTAACTAACGAACTTACGGACACTCCCATATATCAGAGCACTGCTGATGTAGGAGGCAGGTACCTAGACTCTTATATCTGTTATAGCAAGATTCCCAGGCCTGTTTCAGGTTTGCTTCTTAAATGGTTTATATCTCTGGAGATCTTCAAAACCTGCTTGGACACCACCCTGTGCCACATGCTCTAGGAGACCCTGCGTGGGCAGGGGGGTTGGACTAGATGACCTCTAGAGGTCCCTTCCAACATTAAGTATTCTACGATTCCATGATTCTATGAAATAGTTCATAAGAGTTCTTATTTAATAAGCATTTAAACAAATAGCATGTGCAATTAGTTGACTAAAAAGAATCAATACGGAAATCTGGCCCACGTAAGCCAGGAATGGCATCAATAACATGTTTAAAGTTCTCAGAATTCTCAGAAGTTGGATACATGAAACACTCACCACTATTCATGAAAACAACTATTGGTAAAGTGTGTATCTACAATTCCTTCTGCATTCAGGAATGACCTGGAGCTGTAACACCTGCACCCTTTCATCTGCATGGACAAACACACTATCCCACAGTGCATCCTGTAACAGACGAGTAGCAAGACATGAACAATTTACAGCAACCACTGTTAATAAATAAGACTGCGTAACAAAGACAGCAGTGTTTCTTTATCGGTATGTTGAAGTACCTGATGCTGCTTACAAGGGGTTCACAAGCTAAACAGCTTCAGAGACAGGGCGAAAGAATTAACTTTATTCAAAGAAATCACACTATTCACTTCCTTAGCACACCTCAGAGCAGGTTAAAGCTTCACAATCCTACAACAGCATAAACCAGGAGATGGCTTCTTTAAGCGTCAACAGCAACAGCAGCACTTCAGGCAGCACATTTGCCCACCTGTATGTGGCTGTGGGTATTATTTAGCTCTTGATTATAAAAGTTTGAATTTTTTTTTTCTGTACTTTTTTTTTGATTGTTCCTTATAAAGTATTTAAATGGTTAGAAAAAACGAGTAATATTTAAAATCGGGGGCCCTGTGTCCCTCGATGACACCCTCTACAGATATGTCACATTTGTTTCGTGGATTTCCAACAATGATATTCTAACTGGTAGCCCCTTCTTATGTGTAACATATCTATTGATAAGGTGCCAGTTGCCTGAAATGACTATTTTATTACAGGTTTTACACTCTATCCTACTGTTTCAAGGAAGTCTGAAGCTTTACATTTCACTCACCTTTACTCACAAGGGCTTGCACAAGTGGCTTTGTGTTACCTCCCCTTGTGATGATGAATTTTCAACAGTGCTGAGCCACATACTGCTCTATTTCTTAATGCTTTAATGGTTGTTTGCTGAGCAGACAGAAACCTAAAAACCAGGAGGCAAATCTGAATTGCTCTCCTATATCCAGTATAGTTACACAATAACATGAGACAAGAGAAAACTACTCTTAGAGAAGAAATGTAAAAAGCCAGTTACAGAAAGTTGCTGTCTGACTCTAAAAGCTATTCATTGAACAGTGAGACAGAACAATACAGAAATAAACAAAACATTCAATGTGTCCACCTTCTAGGAATAAACTCACTCTATCTCAATATTATTCCTCTACAACTAATATTGCATACTAGAAACCAACATTCAAAAAGAAACACTACTTTAAATATTCCTACTAGGATATTCCTGGGATGACTCTTAAAAATCACCGTTCCACTGTCTTGTCTTTGATCATTTGTATGTTACGTTATTAAATACACTGTGACTGAATTCAGGATGAAGGCGGAGGAGGAAAACTACAAAGACTGTTTAGAGCATGAAACAGAGGTTTGCGAGAAATACCATTTGACAAACTCCTAGCAAAGAAAGGAGATTGTGGCTACTGCTACTTATTATTAAGGTAGACAGGAAGCATTCCCATATATATACTAAATAATTCTTTAAGGTCAGAATTTTAAGTAGCAGAGCACAATGCTGTTTATAAAATGTTTAACTTAAAATTACGTAGATTCTAATTATTAACTTTGCAAGCAATGGAAAACAAAAAGGTCAGGATCATTAGTTTAAAAATGACCACCTATTCTAGAACTGAGACGCAAATATTTATTTCTTTAATGCTTTTATATTTCTTCCTTCTTTTAACACTTAAAGACAAATTATGCCAGACAATATGTAAGATGCACTATATTTTTAGCCATATGATACAGAGATACCAAATCCTATGCAAAGGTCACGGCTATCCAGGACAAAAGTCAGAAAATATTTTGGTTCTTTGATTTTTTTTTCCTTTTTTTAGAATTAAAAGTGTATATTTCCATTTATAAAAAGAGGATTGCTTAAAATTTTCTCTAATTATAAATGTAGCTTTCATTATATGAACTACATCTGCTCATCGCACTGTTTGGAGTCACACCCACCATATATTTATACACAGGTGGAGGTTTAAAGTAACTATTCTGACTATGGTTCTTGCATGCACACACACACACCAGAGTGAAATGCTGAAGTTCAATGGGGCCTTGTATTCCGTTACCCTTTCCTAGCCCATGCTCTCATCTAATTAGAATTTCTGCATCCTCTGGTCTTGCAGAATTCCTGTTACCTTCTTTTGTGCAAAGGCACTAAAGACGGTAATTTACGTCTAATTAACGGAACTGAGTCATAATGAGCTGCTTTCTTTTACACATGATGTGAATGTTAAATGTCCAAAATAACTAGCAAAACTGGGCTTTTAGTCCTGCTTCATGTTAAGATTTTTTTGCAACACAATGCTGTTATTCAGGCTTCCTTGCCTTGCATACAGTCAGAGGGCTGGAGGTTATTCACGCTGCAGAAATGCTTAAGATGGTCTGCACAAAGGGACCGAGCTGCAGGCCACCACATTTAATATTTTAGCTAAGCAGCCATGTTGAAACACGCAGGCCAACTTTCCCATCCTCCAGAGCCGTCCTGGCTTCTCCCCCACCTTTGAAATGGCATCTTTTGAGCCCTTGCGGAATTTGACAGCCTTCTTTATGAGGGATTAATTTCCATGCAGAAGAGACAAAGGGCAGGATGAAAGTGGGAAGGGCACAAAGGGCTCCGCATCTGTGTAAAGAAGAGCGTGGTAAAGCAGCTCTGCCACTGATCCTAGATGAACCACTAAAATGTAATGATGTAAATAAAGACTGAAGAAAAACTAAGGCAGCAACAAAAGGCACGCACACAAAACCCAACAGGAAAAGAAAGTGAGCTCAAGAGGGGAAACTGCTGGTAGTTCAGTGAATCTAACCACAATCTGCTTTGGAGATCCCGGCCCAGCACATCAAAAGACATGCCAAATTCTGGTTCTGAAGTACTGCGTTCTTAAATAGATAATTATGGCGGTATAGGCTATGCAACCTTAAACTGCTTCACTCCTCCATCTCCATGTGAAGTACGACAACTCTGTCATACAACAAAAGAAGTCCAAAAGAGTCTCTCATCTGATACCCTGATACCCTGGTAAGGCCACTGGACTACAGAAGACCATACGGAAGGAGAGCTCGCCGGGCTTCCTGCTCAGACAGGGCTCTCGTTGTCTGACCCGCCAGAAAACTACAGAGAGACTCTCCGTCACTGAAGATGTGACTATTTTGGGGACTACCAAATACACACAAGGAAGATGAGGAAGAAACATTTTTCTAAACATTCAGCATTAGATTAATTCTCTGTGTTCACTCTAACATCAAATTTTACAATCACTTTTTTCCCAAATTGCAATTTTAAGTAGAGCTTTTATAATGTTAAAACTATCACACCTGATGTCAAGTGACATGCAAATAGTTATTCATCCACCTACTCTTTTTTTAATCTGTAGTTCACTGCAAGTACAAAGTTATGACAGGAAAAAGAAAAATCTCAGACTAAAGTTATAAATATTAAAACCATGTTATTAGAAAACCATTCACAGATCAGATTTTGTATCGGGATGGTCACCCTACTTGCAGCAATCTCTTTCTGTGCCTATTTTTGGCCTCCAACTTTCTAAAAGCCTCTCCAAATCTTCATAGAGCTTAAATATGCATGCCATTAACTTTCACATATTCTAATGTCACCTCCTTGCTCATTCAGATTCATTTTCTTTATCTAAACTTTTGCTTCCAAGGCAGAATGATCGTTTCCTTGCTATGGAATGAATACAGGATGATTTACCTTATGAAGTTTTGATTAATTCAATCTTCCATTACAAAGTAAAACTAAATAAGCACTATAGAGATTTTATTTTGTGTTGGTCAAAATAGTTGATGCATTATTACGTTTATAATCTAGTTGCTGGACAAAAATTGATTATTTTTCAACTGCTTAAGAGCATCAGTTGTGAAGCTGAATTACATAATTGTAAAATCAAATAGTGTTCTTTATGTGAAAAGAAAAAAAATGACCGCTTGAAAAATTTGTTCGTCAAACACTCATTTTGTTAACAGATTTTTCTAATCTTCTATGTTAATGATATATTAAATGTAGCTTCCAAGGAAATTTACCATATGAAGAAAAGCAGGCTAAGTACATCACATTATATTAAAACTAGTTGTCATTTGGAAAACTATCAATATTGAAATAAGTTCAAAAATGGAACTGCTTCCAGAATCACTAGTGACTTCAATCAATTAAAAGAAAAAAAGAATCGAACATGATTGATCTTACTAAAATTACTGTCGTCTCTTATACTCCAGCACAGAAAACAGGAGAGATTTTTCCTTTTTCTTCTCTCACATTTAGGAGGTTGTCCTCTGTATGGAGGAGGGGGGGAAAAAAAAAAAGAGATAGATAAAGAAAAAAAGAAAAAAAAAAAGACCTAGCAAGACCCACACATCATGAGCTTGTCACTAATCCTTTTCATCAATTTAATCTTGTTTCTCTAAACGGAGTCATCAAACAGGTTTGCACGCAGTGATGAGAATCGTTTACGAAGTGCATTTGCACTGCAAGAGGTGCATGGAGCAGCCCAAAATACAAGGTGGGAAGAGTAGGTGTCAATAAAAACAAACACGAAGCAAAGAACCCTTTCTGCAATCATTTTCCCCCCTAAATCCACATAAGCACAAAACTACAACACAGAACTGTCAATCTGCTGATGAAACCACTTTGACTGTTCATAGCATAAGATTCAGTCTGATACATCCTGCAATTTCTCTTACACTTACAAAGCAAAGTTGTCTGGAAGGGATATATTCAAAACAGTACTGAAATGTTTCTTGTTTACTATTTACAACAAATAGTTCAAGGTATAAGTACAGATTTCACGCACCTTTTTCTGAAAGAAAAAAAAAAGTAACAAAACTGTGCCTAATTTTCTACCTCAAAATTTGCAAAGAATTTTAATATTATAATGTCAAATTTGGTTTCTTTAACATTCCATTGGCTTATATTGTTCTGATTTCTACTCTTCTGTTTCAATGATTTGTTAAACGCACTTTATGCAAATAAATTCAATATATGTACAAAACAACTCTGCCTGACTGACAGTGCATCAGCAGATGACATATTTTGTCATACTAAACTCAGTCTCAACATGTGCTGTACTAGACCTCACTGAGAGTTTCCTTCCTCTCCTCCTCTATGAAAACACAATGCAAAATGCACATTCAGATAATGTGGGTAGAAAGGGAATTCACTCCTAGAACTTAGCACAGTTAATCAACGAGATTTTAATGCTACAAAAAAGATTTCAGACAGAATTCATTTGTGCAAGTCAAGTCTCAGATTATTTATGGAGCAATAAAGCCATGCATTTAATAGAAATCAAAATAAAGTTGCAAATTTATGGGAAATTTGATTTGAAGACAAAGGCCATTAAAACACTGTTTCTAAACTCCAGCCTGTAGTAAGAGTGTATGTTTTGTTTTATTTTGTTTTTAAAAGATTTATCCCAATGGGAAGCTCCCTCCTAGCTCTTCCAAACACTTCATTCCACCTTGTTAGAATTTCTATACCCGGATATAAAAGCCCCTTTGTTCCTTTTTCTGCATCTCTCTTTAGAGAATGGCCAACAGGAACAATAACTGCAACAAAAACTCAGCCTAGAGAGAACTCGTTTTAGGTTTTCTCTAGGCTGTTTTAATTGCTTAGTGGGGTTTTTGCTTTGTTTCTAGGCCATGCACTGATGCAGCTGCACCAATGCACTTACACAATAGAAAAATAAACATCATCCTATATGAAGGCAGAAAGTGTGTCTCATTTTATTACTCCCAACCTATAAAAAGAGAGGATTAGCAATGAAACATCAGTGTTCTCCTACTACCCTTTGATTCCAGCAGCTCCAAGTTTGAATTAAACTTTTATCTGTCTTCATGTGGCTTCTGTTCAGGAAACACACGAATCAGGCTGCTGTCAAACATTTAATTTACTCCAGCTATCTGGGTTTTTGTGATATTAGGAGTTTATCTTTGCTTAATACATTTTCAAAGCAGGACCTACAATTTCTTTTTTTTTTATTTTTCCTTTTTTTTTTTTTTTTTTTCCCCTGAGAAAAAACTCTACAAAAGCTCTGAAGAGCCTGGCTGGTGCATTTTTTCCATTTCTGACAACAAGAAAATACACACTCTTCCTGTATACAGCACAATAATACTCTGCAAATCTTTACCTATTCATAGAGACAGTCCTTCAGATCCAACTGCTTAACCACCTTTGATCAAGAATACTTAAATGGTAGCAAATACTAATCAAAAGAAATTCACTACCACAATTACATTAGAGAAATTTTAGATTTATTTATTTATTTATTTATTTATGGCCAACAACAACCCCAGTGGTTGCTTTAAACGCACTCATCTCCAGGCTTTTATCAAGGCCATAATGATGAACACTGAGTCATCCAGCCTTCTGTTCGTTGGGGAAGACTCCAACTTAAAATGAGAAAAAGCCTGAAACAAAGTCCTATATAGAGGCTTTTAAAGGCACGTTATTTCAACACTCTGGAACGTTGTGAAACAGAGAGCTGCTTTTCGGTTCTCCTTCCATTAATGAATAATCATATTAACAGGAGACAGGCAAAACTGACTTTCAGAAAGGCGATGCATTATTCAATTGAGAGAGAATTAACATTCCAGGACACATTTATTTTTGAGCACCACACACCACAATGCAGTATTTTCACAGTGCTGCAAACCAGCACTACATAAATCCCAGGGTCACAAGTTAAGAGTCCTGTAACTTCATCAGAAAAGCTAAAATTCCTCCTGTGACTGAGCATAATGCAGCACTAGGATATGCTAAACAGAAGGCTAAAGCAGAAACATCAAATGTATTATCACAGACGCTAGGAAATATATTGCATAATACATGGCTCTTCCTCATGTTCATTTCATAAGCAAAAGCCCCACCAAAAGAATTTAACTTTGGCCAAAATAAAGCATGATTTGCACCAGCACAAAAACAAGAACAGAAGGCAATCAACTATTTATAAAATGTCACTACTACTAAACACTGTGTTTTGGTAATGTGTTTTTTTTATTTTTCTCTCCAAGGCAGTAACGAAAGAAAGATTCCAGAAATATTCTTCTCTATCTCCATACTGCTATCTCATTTGCTATTTTAAAACATCTCAAGAGTACTGTCTTCATTAGGTGAGTAAGCTTTGTTTGTCTCTCTAATAAGCAGACCGGTTACATACATTGTAATTTGCTCTCTGAAATGCACAGAACAGTCTAAACTTCTTTTGTAATGTTTCTATCTTTGTACTTCTTCAGTCTCCTACGTATGGCACCACCTCTGTACTGTTAAGAGAGGATTAAAAGGGATATATTGTTGGTTATCGCCCAAAAGCATAAAAAGCAAAGAAAACATCTCTCTCAAAAATATTGCTTTGAAGTTAACTACAAACCTATATTGATCAATGTCATCCAGTCTTTCTTTTCTTTTTCTTTTATGAACTGCTACCCTAATCCATAAGTTATCTTCCCTAAATACTGAGGCCTAGAGGCATGAGCACATGCACCAGACAGCGGCCAAGGTTTTCAGATGAAATTATTCTGAATCTAATATCTGAAAAATCAGATCAGATCAGATCTAAAATCTGAATCTGGCAGTTTCTTACTATAAAGAATCATTCAGTTCCATATGCAAGAGTCAATAAAATGCTGCTGACTTACAAAAAGAAAATAGGCAGGCTGAAGAAAGCCAAAACATGGGATATTAACTCTATTAAAAATATTTTCCATGTCCATAACAGTGTTCTTGCAGATAACTTGCAACAGTATCTAAAAGGTTACCCACAAAATTTGGTATCTAATGCCTATGCAGTTTATTCATAATGTTTTCCTATCACGGAAGGAACAGTGGTATCCAGTGGTTCGTGTTAAACAACATTAATGCTTAAACGAGGAACTCAGCAATTAAAATCACACTACGGGCAGACTTGTGAAGTAATGCATGAGCTTGAGTGAGATTGTGAGGAAGATGACATTTCCATGACTACCTGTTCTGAAACACTTTTTTTTCAAGTAGTAGGAAGGAAATTTGGAATTTTTGGATTTGAATTTTGGAAAGGTGTACTAATTTGAGGAAATAAGTTGAAATTCATAAAATTCACCCAGAATGTTGATTGTTTTTATAATTCAAAACCAAGCTGCCAGATAACAGAGTTGTGTCTCTCCCCAGCACACCCAGGAAGAGTTGCAAACTCAATGAAGAGTGTCACTCTTGAGAAGTATTTTTGCTTTTGTGGATGCCTAAAACATTGGACACACAGGTCTCCATCTAACAAATCTAAGCCAAAATTAATTGGCCTTCTTCTCTTAATCTACCTCTGGTAGACCTTCTGGAGTCTGCAGGCAACAGTCTGGAAACACGGTCATTAAATAGCTGTCTCCATTCAAAGCGACATCTAGACGAGAGGCAAGGCTGACTGCTGGCTACAGACAGGGAAGTAATGGCTATCCAATGCATTTTAAATCCCAGGATATTGGTTGTTTTATTCAGCCAGGAGATGTTTTTGGAAAAAAAAAAAGTCTGCTTGTGAGACAGAGATTTTAAGTTATTGGAAAACAGACTACAGAATAACGATCCTTTACTTGCTTCAGTCTGAAACTAGGAAAGCAACAGAGATCAGTCTTTTCTCACTGGTTCTCATTGCTTTCACCCACCAGGGCAATGAACTTCAAAAACAAGTTTCCTGAAAGGCTGCTCTTAAATGTGGAAATCATATATTAGCTTGGGGAAAACATCATCCTTGCTTACAGTGATCTCTTACAGACAGTTACTGGATGAGACAATTGGCCAGACGGTTCTTCTTTCTGTTTGCAAATATCTAACTTTCCTAAATAGGAATTGTCTAATATGAGATGTCTGGTAATAATTCACAGATCTTTTCTCTGTACCTTGCTATGAACACTGCCAGGTCTCACTAGACCAATAGCTGTTATCACTGACATTTGCTAGTTGCTCCTAAATCTTTGTGCGTGTGTGAGTTTGTGTGTATAAGATACATATGACTAAGATTTACCATGCCAAGTAAATAAAAAGCTACAATGGGAAATAAACCTAAAGCTTTTATAACCAGGGAATGGCTCGGGTTGTACACTTCTTCAAATAATAGTCTCCTCAAAAAACAAACAAAACAAACAACAATATTTCATGTTCATTTGGTCTTCTAATTCATACTCTCTCTCCTTTCGATATCAATGCAATTCTAGAGATGACTTTTTGACCTCCTTCAAACAACCTACGGAAGGACACAAATATGACATGTGGTGTTTGCATTTCCATCATCCCAGGAGTCTGGAGGTAAAGTGACTAGTGATAAAGGCACAAGCTAGTCAGTTACCTGCTCTTAGCAATCATCCAGAGCCTTTGTCTTTTCAAATCTAAGGAACAACAGAACAAAAAGATAAACCAAATGTAGTTGAGCAACAAATATGAGAAGGAGCCTGGTGAGATTAATTTATGTTGAAAGATTAAAGAGCTAAATATACTGTGTATTTTGGCTAAGCAACAAATGAGGGAGATTTGATAATTATCTGCAAAGTATTTGAAGGACACAAAACAGGGCGGGAGAAGAATTCTGTACGGCAGCATAACCCAAGAGGGTACATCCAGAGCACCAGGCTGTTTAGATAAAGGAAGCAGAGGCAGATTATCAGGGAAAAGATTTGCGCAAGGAATTCACTTGCTATGCAGTTGCCTTTAAAGAAGCAAACACACAATCACATGGAAACTGTGGAAACAAAGGCAGAAGGGAGAAAAAAGAAAAAACAACAACAGAGCAAAGATGCTTCTGCAGCAGTTACACCAGACCACCTTCTCAGTTTCTCAAATTCTGCATCCCTTCTACAGAAAAACACCCACCGGTACAGAACCAGTTCTTAGCTCTTTGCAAGCTACGCTGCTCTGGCCCACCCGTCACTCACCTGCAGAACCTTCCTCCTCTGCAGTTATGGCATTTTCTCACATGGGTTTTGCTGGTAGGACAGGCATCATGAAGAATAGGGAAGTAGTATTCTGACATTCTCCATGGAGGAGCACCTTTCTATAGGAGAATGGGGTGAACAGAAACAAAAACTGTGTCTCTTTTCCTTTTTTAGGTGCTAAAACTAGTAAATCTTAGCCTACCTTTCTTTTTCCTACCCCCTAGTTACAGCATGCAACTGGAAAACGTTCATAGTTCGCGTTAAGAACCACTCTCCAGAGAGCCCCTGAATGAGGACAGCTGCTTAGCTCTGCAAGGAGAGAAGAAGCGCCTACCGGGTCGAGAGGGACAGACCAGCGGTGCTGCCGAAGCGGCAGCAACAGCGGAACGGGTGCCAAACCGGCCCAAGGTAAATAAAAGGAGGAAGAGAAAGAAGCCTCTCCGAGTTTAAAAATAAAATAAAATAAAAAAAAAAATCCAGGGAGGATGCCAGAGAAGGCATTTTAAGGTAGTTCTGAAAGAGACTTGAAGAACTGTCTTGCACATTACTTGGAACAGGTGATTCTTAGCCATAGCACTGAAAAACAGTATAGTCACCAGAGGATAAAAGGTTTGAATCTCAGCATTTTATACAATTCTCTACAGAAACGTCTTCGTATCAGTTCTCTAGCTCGATTGTTTTGTAACAAGTATTACAGGATAAGAAAAACTTAAAAAAAAAAAAAAACAAACCCACACACCACCCTGTTTCTCACTTGGGAAAACCTATACAAAATTAAGGAGGAAGCGCTGGCTGAAGTTCCAGGCTGGCCCTGTACAGGTATCTTAAGTCTTTGAAAGGGTCCAGTGGGGGACCAGAGAAGAATCTATCAAAAATATCTGCACATTTGCAAAAACCCTAAATAAAAAACCCAAATGCAATTCTGGATACACATCACATAGGGGTGGAGGAGAGGCTTACATATACGCACAGTGAAGGACAAACAGCAGCCTTTCTCAAAAGATGTTTTTCTGAACAAAGTAACGCATTGATTATAAGCTGTGAGCCAAATGCAAAAAGCCAATATACCCATGAAAGGGCAAGTACAAGTATTTTTGGAGGCTGTGGACGATGGGGTGATTAAGTAGCTGGGTAATGCTGTTTCATTTATTTATAAGGACGCAGCATATCCACAAACAATGGGGCTGCACCGGTATTGCTGAGCATACTTGTCAGAACTGCAGCTAGAAAAATAAAGGCTTAGCTGAATCGACAGAATTTTTAATACTGGAGATAATGAAGAAAAATGCAGTTTGAACTTAGGTTCTAGATTGAAAATACAGCGCTAGCAATTAGAGGGAACATAATTAAACTTGTAAAGTGGGCAGATTTGGTATAGATCCCGCTGACAGACGGTGCCCAGGGAAACACAATGCTGTTTTTAGAGGCATGCTTTCCACAGCACAAGAGCACACATATTATAAGGTATGAATAGATTTCAGCATCCTCTGTTGATTTTTTTACTGTCAGCTCACTGTCTGAATCCTGTAAATGTCACAACTTTTAATTTTAATTTCTGGAATAAGTACCATTCTGTGGAAAGTTACTATGTGTGTGAGAGGCTCCAAATTTAGATTAAATGCCATTACAATCTTTTATATGATTTCCTTCTACTTTTTTTCAGTTACATTTAAAATTACACCCCTTACGCATGGGAGATATCCTGACAATTAGTAGTAGTTAGAGTATCTTAAAAGATTTTCTGGTAACACTGACCTTTGATGCTTGCTGCTTACAGTAATTATCTTCTACAGGGAGAAAAGTACCATTACTTTCCTTTACGTGCGATAGCTATCTGTAATAATAGCTGTAAATACAGTAATTGCCCCAACTAATCTCAGATTTATATGATGTTCTCGATCAAAAGAAGACTCATTTCCAAGGTCAGTTCTGTTTTAACAAAACATTGTGCTCATCCTGGCCTACGGCTTTTACAACGCAAACGGGCACTTCCATTCCCCACTCCCCACAGTCCTGCTGGCTCCTTCCCTCTTAGTTTCCTCTCATTTTTTTCCCCCATAGCTCAGGCACAGTTCACAGAACTTACTTCTCCCCTCTTGGAGCCTAATTTTAAATCCTTATTGAATATAGTGTCCCTTGGCTCCGCACACCAGATAGCAATTAGATTTTACTGTTTGAGGGATGGCACTCAGACTACATGATTCCTTCTCTGTCATTTGCCTGCTGCCCTCTTAAATAATCAAGTTCTTAAGCCCAAATCACCATTTTACTTCGCTGAGTAGCGCTCAAGTAATGTTTGCAGTCTCCAAAACAAAGACTTTCAAAGGCAGAAGGAAGAAATGCACCTCAAGTTAACTGATCCCCAAATTCTGCTCAAGTCATCAAGCGAGATGTTTACATTTAACTCTTTTACAACAGTGCCAGGATTGCTTTGCACCCTTCGTACCCTTCCTCACCACACAAACACATCTTTGGCAGGGTCTGTTAAGCAGAGAAGTCTTAAATGGGCCATCTGCACAGAGAGAATTTCATCCACAAAACCCACTTAGTGCTTCTGAGTATTTGTACATTTTGGGCATTAATCTTCTGTTATAACTTATGCAGACAGTTCAAAAGTACAAGAAAGGCATTAGATTAATCTCAGCATTTAGTCTACTTAGACTTCTCTCGTGGAACTTGGAAGAGCATCAAATTAGATTGTCTGAGTTGGAATGGAAAAGCAGAAGAAGCGCAGAGGGTTTTTAATCAAACAGACCCACGCCTTCCCACATTCACCTTCCATATTTTAAGTTTGCCCTTCGAAAACTAGCAACAAAACTGAGCATTAGGCCAGCATTTTGGCTACTTCATTTTTTGGCTAACTTGATGCCTTAAAACGATCAACATTGCAAAACTTGAGGAAAAAACAGGATGCTCTAAGGAACGTCAAAACAGCTGATAGGGATTTGATGAAAAGCATCGCTCAATATCAAGATGATCCTGACCGAAAACAATTAATTTTTGATTAAAAAAAAAAAACCTCATGAACAATTTTTCAATAACCCCCTCCT
The DNA here is from genome assembly GCA_003342815.1 of Eudromia elegans. Taxonomy (NCBI): domain Eukaryota; kingdom Metazoa; phylum Chordata; class Aves; order Tinamiformes; family Tinamidae; genus Eudromia; species Eudromia elegans. Next base: position 507,701 of record PTEX01000151.1, on the reverse strand, counting down.
AAGACCTGACAGTTTCCTATCTTTTTTTAAGTAAATATACGTGTGAAAAATAGTTTATAAAGAAATCCAAGAAGAATGCCTGTTTTGGACATTTTATGTGTTTTATAAAAAAGTTCAGTTTAAGAAGCTCACCTATTATTGCACTAGAATTCATGTTCCCTGTACATTTCTAACTCTTGGATACATATAAAAGCATGCTGTAAATCATCATATTCATATACACACTGATTATTGTTCCCCGAACTGCACACAATCCACAACGTGTTTTTCTAGACCACCCGCACAAAGAAAGACAAAAAAAATGTTTGCAAAGGCCTCATTCTGAGGCATCAGTTTCTTACAAAGGATAAGCAAAAGCTTTCTTCATGTATCTTCATTAGCTACTTCCAAATCAGAAAGGAGATGAAGACTAACAACTGTCATCTTCTGAGGCTAAGACTTTGTTCTCTACCAAAAGAACGTTCTCCTGCTTTGGGCCTTAAAAGACTTCTTCCTTTAGCATCCTTCCTGTAGCTACTGACAAGATTTATCTTAAAAGTACTGCTTGTTTACAACATAAATGCTATTCTGCCACAAGTTAAACTTAAAGGAAAAAAAACCCAAAACTTTAAGGCCCACTAATACCATTTTGGTAGGGAAAGAAGGCAAAAACCCAGAAGCTGGAAGGGAAGAACATGAAGGGCCTTCAAATACTGAGAACTGATGGGGGTCAGAGTTGCAGTTAATTTAAAAAAATTAGATGCTCAGCGAGCATAACAAATGGTAAAAAGATAACTGACTCATTTAGTAATACTTTCGTCTTGGCATTTGACCAAAAGGCTCCTTCCTGGCAAGAAAATAAAATACTGCAAGCTACCAGCCGTTCAGAACATCTGTAAATATAAACTTCTTCTGAGCATTTATTCGTTCTTAACATATGCCCTCATTAACTTCTCCTTCTAATTGCAACCTCAGTCGATGGATGTTCTAGCCACCGCTGAAGGACAGAGAGCGAGCGCCCGGCTAAGCAGGTCCAGCTGTTGCTTCAGCAAACAGATGAAGTGCAACCGCGCACGCCTGGGGCTCTGCCAACGGCAGCGCGCAGCCCCACAGCCCCGCGCTCAGGTTTTAATCACACAGCTGCTGCACGAGTCTTCAGGGCCCCTTACGAGACAACTGCAGCAGTAAAGCCAAATGCTGAGTTACTAAAACGCAGGCTTGGTTTCAATGTTCAGTTGTCTTACAATTTGGGGAAAAAAAAAAAAAGTTTCACTTCTACTCCAAGGGTCCACTGATTAGCTACTCTTTCTGAATTTCTAGTAGCCACTCTTAGCCGTTAGAGAATCAAACTGTTTTGTTCTCATCTCAAATATATTCTCTAAGCTGGTATGGCTTCATTCCACCAGCTTCTTTTCCAGCATGTGTCCGATTTCATTAAAAGGAACATAAGTATTTAAAAGTATTATAGAAATGTTAGTAGTTTAGGGGAGTAAGTACCTTCCTCCTCCTCAGAATTTGGAAATGAGAGGATTCAGGCAAGGAGCAAGAGTTCACCCCAGGCTTTGGCACAGCGGGAATTTTCCTGTGGAACGCACGATTTGCACATGGAAGTGATGTGCTCAGCATTCCTGCGGCACCACCCACATTCTGCCTTGCACTACAGCGTCGGTCATAGTACGAACCTACCACATCAAGAACAGGGCTGCTACCAAACATCTCCATAATTTTAGCGTGCACAGAAGGGAGGAAACAACCACGGCTCTGAACAGTAGCTTTTACTTTTCCCTCTCCATTCCTCAAAAACATAACAACTGGTTGAACTGAAATACACTCAGATTTGTTTATTTTGATTGAAGCGTATCCAAACAAAGCTTGTAATATCTTGGTCCTCTCCAAAAACATCACAATAAAAACTCACTTTCCTCCCTCGGCAAACCAGCAAGTTACAATGCAGAGTGACTTGAAGGAAAACTCCAGTCCTAAAGTTCAGAAGGTTGTGGGGGTTCACCTCCCCACCACCCACCCTGCTTTATTTTTAAGGTAACAAAACCTCCCCCTCACCCTGTAATCTTGCTGCAAGAATGAATATAGGCCTCTGAGCATCTTGTGGAAAGGCTTCCTATAAAATGAAACCACAAGTATTTAAGAAACTTGACAGATTATAGGTTTTATGACAAAATAAACTAACTTAGCTCTTGCACCACATCCCAAGACAGTAGAAGACAACCGCCACAGAACTTTTGCCTTTCTTTTGAGAACTATTTCGGTCTTTGTGTAATTTCTGTATCCTTGTTCTTTTCTTATATTTTCAAGAAAGCACTCACTCTGTCATTAACAATAATTATACTATTCAACATATAATTTACATAGAACTCTTCAGCTAGACTGAAAACTAATCCATACTCCACAATACGAATTCTCAAGTCTTCTGAGATGATCAATTCTTAGTACGTAATCCTCATCTGAGCATGATGTCTTAACCCCCAATATTTCACATGATTACCTCATACAGGTGTAAGGCTGTACAACAGAAAACTAAAGGTCTATTTGTAGCACAATATGGACAGATTTACTCGCATTAGAAATATCTACATTACAATGTTTTGGATTATATTAGCAATGGCTTTCACCACCTGGATGAGTCATAACTTCAGACAATGTAAAATGTAGTTATCAGCCATTAAAATACATGAACTAGCTTATTCCTGCAGGAAAGGATGATTTCTGGATTCTTGGGGCTATGGAGTAAGAGGTTGCTAAAAATGGTGTAACGGGCAATTTTGGGGTTTGCATTTAGGAAAGCACAAGGAGAAGATGAAGGCTGGATCCTGAACTTGGAGGAACTGGAAAGGAGGAACACATTAGGAATACAGAGGAAGACAGATTTGGGAGTCCTCAATCAACTCATTCAAGAGTCCATCACAACATGGTACAAATTAAGTCTAAAGGTCAATTTACCCTACTGTGTAGTTACAGTGAAAAGACTCTGTCAGATCAAATGAAAAAAAAAGGAATAGTGGAGCAGACAGATTCTGTCAAGCAAGTTTGGGGCTATTTTTGTAATATTATTAGTTCTCACATACAGAAATCCCTAGAAAAACACCTTCCATGTTTCTCCATGAAGCAAAGCCATCTTCTTAAGGGAAATTTAGCTAACTAGCAAAAGGGATGGTATGAAATTTATGTGGGATTTCAGCAGTACCTCTTTGACAGAAGATTACAAGACAGCAGTAAATGTGGGTACTGTGTGATGGTAGACCACAGATAGCAGTAACGATACCCTGCACTGCACAGGGCTTGACACGCTGTCAGCGCTTTGTGCTTTGCAAACAAAGAAAAAAAACATTTCCACAATAGCTGAGACACATTTTTGCCTGGAAATTACAAACTCCTGACATCTTCCTCCAAACTTTCGTTCTTGGACTCTCCCTTCGTCAGCCTTCAGTCAGGGATCATGTATTTTAAGGGAAGTTCCTTCACTCCCAGAGAGAGTAAGAAGACAGAAGACAGCCTTGATTTAATACTATCACACTCCCATTCTCTGATCTAGTAATTCTATATTGATTCTCCGAACCACACTTGCCAATGGTTCAATGAAGTAACATCAAAAACCGGGGGGCCGAAATCTTCTCTCACGAGGGAGTGCATCAATGTGGGCTTTACAGAACAGCCAAAGTACAGCTTGTATACGAAGCAACTGGATACAGTCCCTCCCTTCTAAGTCAATATATGTCAACAGTAACCTAGATCAGTGAAAAAACTCCAATAGTTACTTACTGTAAAGCACTCACCCAAGATTTGTGAGCTCAATCCAGGTATTGGAGAAATCCATCTTAGAAACAAGAGACACACATCTTCCTGCCCTACTGGATGTGATTCTTCACATCCAAACACTGTAAAAGTCATCAACGCTTAGAAAGGTGCAGATGATTCATTTGCGTATTTTTTCCCCCAAAACGCAAAGAAACTTCAAGAGAAAAAAAAATGGGAAGGTAAAGCAAGAAACTTTTTCCAGGCTAGAGCACTGTTCATCTCTGTTATAACATATGGAAATCAGATTTCAGCACACCTAATCAATTAGCTTTTGAGATTAGTGAAGGCCATTAAATCTATTTAGATGACAAAGATCTGAATGTTATGTATGAGTCAAAAAAACATTATTTCATTTTAAAAGTCTGCTCTGAGCCGGTATAATTTTGCTTCTTAAAAGAAAACACACTTTCTACACCCCAAATTTTCTTTCTACACCCCAAAAAATCTCCTAAAAGCAGAACTCCAGTGCAATACTATCCTCCCTTTAAATACTTATTTGGGCATTATAAAGGCAGGGTTAACTTAGTATGTAAAGAGTACTGGTAGCTGAGTTGTATGTTACATCTAACTACCTTACAGCAAGAACTCCCCAGAATCTTCATATTATTGTTCAGGCCATTTCAAATTATTAGACCTGCACTGCTTTATACAGCCAGAAGAA
>PTEX01000151.1:473159-503188 GCA_003342815.1 Eudromia elegans | reverse complement strand
TTTTTTTTTTTTTTTTTCACCTTGGGGCTTTGCCACTTCCATTAAAGGTGTTTTTGTCACCTTTGCATGTTTTATTCTCATACCTTGCAGACTGTTCAGTGGGGAACAAATGACTAGTCCACCCAGTACGGCAGGATTTGACCTTGATTCTTCCACCTTCAGCTGTATGAGATGACCCCAGAAATGTGAGACAGGAGTTCAACATTCATAGCATTATTAAAAATATTCAGTGTTCCAATTTTCACTGCTCATTTCCTTTAATTTTTGCTTTTGCCTGAAAGTTTCACTTTTACACGCTAACTAATGCAATAAAACAAAAATGTCTACCAACTAATAATAGAGCTAGTGGAAAACAGTCAGTATCAGCACACTAAACTTTATGGAAAACCTTATCATCTGCAGATAACTTCTTATATCACACCCAGCACGCACTCCTTGAGGCATGCGGCCCTTTTTACCTCCTATCTCTGCTCTACGGTCAGAGACAAAGTCACTGGACCAAAATAAACCAGAGCCACTTTCCGCCTTCGTCACCCCCGGGGGCTGTGTGGTGACGTTTGCCTCAAGAATCCCCCGTGGCGATCTGAACGGGGCAGAAGTGCCTTCAGACACTGACCTCGGCCCACCTGGAGCAGAAATGGCTGCTGGAAACACTTCACACGCACACGAACTCCAAGGGAATCTCACATCGAGGTGATGGTTCGAGATAAAGGTCACTAATTCCTCGTACACCGTTTGAGTAATTTGCTTTAAGTAGTGTTGGCATCTATAGCATTCGAAGAGAGTTTTGAGACACTTGTCTCTTTACTGGTCTTACTTATTCCGCTCAATTACTTTTCTTTCACTCCATAAAATAGACTTTAAAAAAAAAAAAAAAAAGAAAGAGAAAGAGGAAGTACCTGCATTAAAGAGCAGGGAACCAGAAATCGGTCATCACAAGAAAAGGTTCTTCTCCGAAGTGCAATAACACTAGATTAACAGAAGCTTGAAAGCTCCAGAAGAAAAGAAGAAGTTAAACTATAATGCTCAGTATTCTGCGTGCTAAAGTACTGAAAGTACCAAGTCATATTCACTGACACCCTAGTAGTATGTAGCAGTCTAACTCCAAGCCACTGACGGGGTGAGGGAGGAACTCTTTCCCTAAATACTTTTTGGTTACGAAAGACTATTTCAGTTGCATATGTAGAAAGATTTAATTTTAAGAGGTTTTTTTTATATTGTATCTTACTCTGTTACGGCTGAAACCTAACAGCAGATTCTCTCAAAACGACATTTTTCTTCAAAGTCATTTCTACTTGTGACAGTCTCTGGAAGCTTATTCTGTAGCTAGTAATCAAAACGGCAAAGAAGCTTCCTTCTTTTAAAACACGCTTCCAAGAAATACACAAGTTTCTCGGGCAAAGCAACCCAAGACCTGGAGTCTTCGTTCCCAGATAAGGCTGGATCCAGTGCAAGGGACCTAATCCCTGTAGATCAGAGATTTGCCCAACTGGGTCCAACTGGTGGCATCCTGTGCCTCAGCACGCCCGGGTGCTCACACCCACGTGCCCTCTCTTTCACAGGGATGGTAAGGCCATCCTACCTAGGGGCTGCCAGCGCTTCTTCCTCTCGCCTCCCTAGGGAAGATAAACTCATCTAGGCACCGAACGCTGTTGCCACATACTGAGCTGTTGTATGAAGAATGATATACACATGAATGAAAACTCTATAGCGGACTGTGTGAAAACACAAGAAGGGTATTTTTTAAAAAAATATCAAAACCTTCAAGTACACAAGCACAATTATTCATTACTGGAATTTCCAAAATCTTTTAATGTTAACAGGAAAGTTGAAGGAGTAACTGTTCTGAAACCCCAAAATGAACAATACTGTATATTTTTGAAACTAATCAATAGTTCTGAGGATCTAGCTCTAGAAATTCTCCTCTTCTCAATTCTATGGTTGTACTTACTTGACAGTCTCAATGCTACATAGCTTTAAATGTATTCCCAAACAACAGACTCTGCTTTTGAAATTGAGATAGTGTGCAATTTAACCTTACACCCATATATACATATATATATGTACAAGATAGCACTAATAACAAGTGGAATAAAGAAAAAAAGAATACTTCTACTAGTTTTTTTGTTGTTGTTAAACAGTTAAGGAACTGCATATTTCTTGACCATCCAATAATTTATAAGTAAATTTCAGCGCTGCTTATGTGTTCTGCAATATCCACCTCTTTGCTTGGCGCAGTTCTGAAGCTGCAGAGCCTTGCTTCTCAGCACTCCTCCCTTCTAGGTTTTAACTGGCTGCACAGGAGAGAGGGGAAAAAAAAAAAAAACAGAGAAAAGCAGGCAAAACGAAGGCAGTTCTTGGACCTCCATTTCTGGAGGATGGAGAAAGCACTCCTGGCGAGCAGGGAGGCTGAACAAAGAGAGAGGAGAGCTCTGCCTGGCAGCTGCCATCCCGTAGCCCATTGAGCCGAACGCAAGCGTAGCAAGTGCTGTAACTAACGCTCCGAATCTCCGCATGAATCTCTCTTTGAAGCTCCTTCTGATGCATAAAAGGACACAGGCACTTGCTCTGAAAAAGAGCAGCAGCCATGTCTTTTTGGGAAGTGGAAGGATTGCCTAAAAGTAGAGCTCTGTTCTCTACAGCTTAATATACCTTGTATGCTAGATCAGCTCGCAGTAGGTTCTGCGCCATCAAGAGCAAGAACTTCACTTGTACAAGAACAGGAAAGCAGTGAAATTGTGATGAACCATTTCAGGCCTCTGCTACAAAGGAGCTCTAGGAGGTGCCCCAGCCTGTCTATGCTGGAAAGAACCTCATGTGCAACTAGCATAGGAAGCAGCTTTTCCTGGAACATATCACAAGCTACTCTCCTTGTCAGTTAGAGGAAGGAATCACAAAAAAAATTTTAAAAATTGAAGTTCTGTTGTTTAATGCCTAATCAGGAGATGCTCCCTGAGAAGGTGCAAGGAAGACAGGCTTGAGCAGAACGAATTTAGGATAGGAAAACACAGTTTTCAAAGTAGCAGTTGGTTTCTTCCTTTGTCTCCCAGAAAACATGTGTCTTAATTACTGCAAATAATCCATCATGAACTATTTATTAATCACTATTTAATAGAAGCACAAATACTGGTATGTCAAAATTTCAAGATTGATTTTTTTCTTAATTTAACTTCTAATATTCTTTCATTTTGACTAACCAATTGCTGTGACTTGTACTGTATGTCAGAAACTCTGAACATTATCAGCTTTCCAGTGCTCCTTCAGATTGCTCTACTTTTCCATCATTACAACCTACTTTTGAGGTTTTGGACCACTGTAGGTGGCACAAAGCAAGTAGACACTGAATTCAGATGAGGAAGTCATTCTGGAAGATTTCTGTCTAAACGCTGCAGATTTAGTTCCTTGCTGTTCTCATAGAGGCACAAGAATTGCTAATGAAAATAAGTTTTTTTTTTTTAAAAAAAAAAAAGATTTTTCACCTTATTTAGTTTTTGGCTTCACTAATGAAAGTTTTGGAGTTTTGTTAAGTTTGTTTAGGAAATCAAAATTACTTTTAAAGCCTCAGTATACTGCATTGAAAAACCTCCCTCTGGCCATGGCCGTCAACTCTTACTTTTAGAATCAGGATCTGCCCATGGGCACTGAGAGTGCTTGTTGCTAATTGGCTCATTAGAAGTCAAGGATAAATTAAAAAAGTTCAAACCAGCATGAAACATTAGTGTTACCTTAGTTCAGATGTTTAGATTATGCAGGTGCACATCAGGACCAACATTCTTTTCATTAAACATTTAGCTTTCAATTAAATAAAAACCCACCATAAGAAATAATTTAAGCCGTCAAAAAGCAAGCAGTAGAACTCCTGACCACTAGTTCCAATCAAAATTGTGCACTATTTTATAACTATATCAAAAAGGTGCACTAATTATTAGTCTCCAAAGATATCCTTGTTCCTATACATCTTTGAACAGAAAAAAAAATGCTTATTCACTTTATGCATAAAAAAAGAAATCACTGAGAAAGCTTTCCCAGCCGTATATAAGCTCTACAGAAGATTTAACAGTAGTCACTCACTTCCAGGTGAGGTATTCTAAAGAAGCAAAAATCCAAACACTAGAAACTTACTAAATCTGTTGAATGATTTTAGACTGTTGAATGATTTTACTAAGCAGATTTGCCTTGAATTATAGGTATTCTCAGAAACTCTGGATCAAATTTTGCTTTCTTATAGTACATTTATACTTATGCAAATCCACCAGCTTTGATGAACTACTTTTATGCTGACCACTAATTTGAGAAGAGAAGTAGATGTTGCTATAAAAAGATCTTTGGATGTTTGCAGTAGATTATTGAAAATTGTAGTCTTGAGCTTTCTTCAGCTTATATGTTCCTTTCAACTCAAACATTACCATACTGATAACAAGCCAAAAAGATGCATATGGAAGAATTTTCTCTTATTTTCTTTATTCACTCATTTTTCTACCCCAAGTGCCATCATCAAACATTGTCAATAACACTTCAACCTTAGCTCTGTTTCATGCCTTAGGAACACCAAACCCAAAAACCTACTGCAGAAGACAAGAACACTTCTGAAGACAGCCTTAAAAGCCCCCTGAGAACAAAAGCAGAGGCTTTTTTTTTTTTTCCCCCCCTCCTTTTTCTCCTCCTCCTTGCGATGCTGCTTTTTGAGGTTGCTACTCTGCCCCTCTGCTGGGGACGCTGCCTTGCGTGACCTGATACAAGGAAACCTGCGGGATCTCTTTTGGCTGCCCTAGTTTTGATCCCATTCTCTCAGCTTTGACACATCTTTATTGATAAATAAAGCGTGGCCTGGAGAGGTGATGCACAAGTGCATGGGGCCGTTCAACCCACATGACCACAGGATGGTGGTCTCCAGCAGAAAGCCAGCATAGCTATACGGTCACAGTGGCATTTTCAACTGCTGCATAACGCTGCCTCCAAAACCTTCTCATATGAAGGGTTTGAGGAGGAGAGTACCCTAAAGAAAGACTTGTATTTTGTATGATCCCAGATAACTCAAGAAACAGCTCAAGATCAGGTGCATACCGAGGTGTATTGGAACTATGGTAGTCAGCTATGCTCACTTTATTGTGCTTTGCATATCTGCAGACATATGACTCTTATTGTCTGAACAGACTTCCATTTGCTTAGGCTTTTCCTACTGAATGGTTTATTACTGTGAGGGGAGAGAATGGATGGACACAGGAAAGATTAAAATGCTGCACATTGTTCTCATATTTCACAGAAGGGTTCCAGTTAATGGTGAAATAACCATGATTTATACATTCATAAGAAAATGTAATCACAGTGAAAAGGTCATCTTGTTTGCATACTAGACGCTCAATTCAACCACTACAGCTTTGCAGATCTATTGCACCTAAAATGACAGCAAAGCAATACTCTCCGCCAAAGATGTAGGATGAAGATGCAAGCAGGGGACGAGGTATATTTACAGACTTACTAGGATGCAGTTTGTGCAGTACATTAAAATGATTCAAGTAGAAAATGCTGCAAAAGGAGGTGGTCTTGCAGCGCCACAGTCCCGTTTGTCTGTTCTCTCAGAGCCGGCCATAGTGCAGCCGCAGGACAGGCCGACTCGTCTGCCCAATGCAGTGGAATATCCCTCTTCCTCCGCATCAGGGTAGGGCCTCCATTGGATCCGCCAGCAGAATCAGTTCCTACTGGAGCTACACAATTGCTACGTCCAGGGCAAAGGAAGAATCAGGACTCCAAGACAGAGCTAAATTTCTGTCTACCCTTTTCAGTAGTGACTCAGCCTTGAATAATCTTAAATACCAAACTTCAGCCTTAGATGTAAGAAGAAATATCTGTCTGAGCTCCACAGGGTTATCTTCTTTTCTGAAGCAGGCCTCACATCAGAAAATTAGTGCCATTCAGTTTCTCATTAATGCATTTTGCTTTTCCACCCCCACCCCCCTGCTCCTTGATCCTTCTTCCTTTTACCGTACCAAAACATGGATCAATCTTTGAGTCTAGGAAGAATGCCCAAGCCAGACCGGTACCAGCAAACCTTATTTTACTCTGCCTCTGGTTTATGTTTGTCTCTCGGCAACAAGATAGATGTTGCTATTTGGGAACTGCTGCTGTAAAAGCAGCTCAGAGCAGGCACCAGCCTACATGCTCCAAAGGGGTAAGGGCACTGTCCGTCATTACACTGCAGCACTGCAGAAAATCTACTTCAAAATTTTTGCAGAAACAGCAGTTCCAAAGATGAGACATGCTGGGCTATTCGGTGTGCACATGAGGTAGGATGTCTGGTAAAGAGAGCAGGTATGAATGACTGTTGACCATTGGGTTCTGTATCAGAACCATGCACTCGTATGTTTTAAAACAGCCCCAAACCGCTTTCCTTTACTGAGTTTGACAAACCGGACTATCCCCTTGGCATCTCCATCTGCTTCTAAAAAACTTGTATAACACTCTCATTTTTGTTAGTAGAAACATTCTACTCTTTAGTGCTGTTCAAATTAACAAAGTTTACCTGAAGTATACGATAAAAAATACCAGCATTTTTCATTTTATCCTGCAAGTGTTTGCTTTTCTCCCTTATTTTGTTGCATGGCAGATTCATCTTATCCTGCAGCAGATAAGCACATGCCAGCAGAAATCCTAAAATGAAAGACAGCAACATTCTGATTAAAGTTATAACACAAAGAGAGCCTGGAGAAATATACCACCAAATAGAAAAGAAGATCTCTAGGCAAACAAGCCATGTTTGACCTTTACTGACATTTTAACATTACGCAGAGCCCGGACCATTCTCCATTTCATAAATACGTGTGGCTAATGACTGTCATTAAGAGCTGTGTAGCAACTATCAAACCACTTATGTCCACATGCCTTCCAAGAAATGCTTTTAAGAAGGTGCTACAATTAAAGAACTTTATAAAACTTTCACCAGATTCTGCTCATCTATTAGGCTCACATCTGTAGCATTTTAATTGTTTTCAAATTAAAAACCATCCATTTTGACCCACAAGAACAAAGTTTTTATTTATTCCAGATTTCTTTGCTTTTAAACACTAAGTTGATTATCAATTTATGTCATGGTAGTTCAAAAAGAGTCATCATAAAAAAGATGCAGCATTCCATTCACAGATAACTTAGTTAGAAGTTCATATTTCAGAATTTTCAGAATTTGGGGGGGAGGGGGGAAAAGATAAAAAAGGGAATTTGATCCCTACATAATAGGAGGGGGGGAAAAAAAAAACCAAACTTGAAACACGATTTTCCTTTTGCTTCACTCCAGAAAAACAGACACCTTCCCATCCCCTACAGTGATCCTTGGCAGGGAATTGGAGCACAGACTTCATTACGGTGTATTGATCTTGCGGAACAAAAGGGGTCTGAAATTATCGATCGGTTCCAGCTAACCCCCGATCTGCTTGTGAGGCCACGCATGACGTGCGGGTGAGGGTTACTGGACGAGACCACAGCACACCCCGGCTTCCTCCCCGACCAAACCAGGGCACAGGTTCATGCTACGCAAATCATACAATAGCCTTTCAGCAGATCCTAAACCTTGTTTTTTCTTGTAAGTTTTTGCTCGGCTACCAAATACGAAGTAATAAACCACTTAACACACAGCACGGAGATCACTGATTCAGTTTATCACTGATATCTCAGCTATAAAAGGGGCATCCATAATTAGGCAGCAGCTCTCTGTATTTTTGCTGTTATTTAGGAGCAATATACCACTCAGTACAACTCCATACTATAACAGATCAGTAACTTTGCTTTTATTCGAAGATCAGTTGGAATCCTAAGAAAACAGTTTCTCAGCCTACAGGACGGCTTCAGCCCTGCCACTGAGCCCTGCTCTGGTAGGTGAGGGCAGCCACGTGAACACCATAGGATCACAAAGCAAAACACTACTTTCTGTTGCAAAACCAAGTCCTTAGGCCAACGGCCTCACCTGTACTTGTGCCATAGTCTAAACTGTGTTCAAATCAAGAAACCAAAGGCTGAGCAAGGCTTTTATTTTCATGTCTGAAGGTGGCGTATGGGGCTTTTTTTGTCTTGTTTTTGTTGCTCTGCATATCTATGTTACAGTGGTTTTATATTAAAATCAAAGAAATTGTAACTGATCATCATTTGTAGTTTTTAAACTTCATAAAAGAAAATTACTTTTTCCAGAGAGACCATGGTTCATTTTTATAAATAAACTGTACAAAATAAATATTGGAGATTGATATAAAAGAATTATCACGAGATTTAAAAAAAAAAGAAAAAATGAAAAGCAAAGAGAGACTTACTGTGGTTTGACAGTGACAAGCGTCAAAAGCTATTTTTAACATGGCATGTACTGTGATATGAATCCGAAATGACAAATCAATTACAGGTAGGCACACAGGGCTCAACTCCGCATCTACACAGACCAACAGGCCAGAATTTCCACTCCATTTCACAACTTTTCTGTCCCAGGCAGTCTGAAAATGGCATTGCAACTCTGACCTTCTCCTGCTACCTTCATCCACGTGAGTGCTGCCTACACAAATGTGTTCTGCCAGTTCCCATTAAACTCAGCAATAATTCTCCTCTTATGTAATGAGAACCTTTGCATCATATAAATACCTGCAAAAGAAACCAACCAACCAAAGCTCTCTTTGCATAACCTACCAAGAAGCTATCGGTTAGAGACTTCTAGAAATGGTTGATGGACTGAATGTGAGTTTGCAACCTAGAAGGGACATAATCTCCCCATTAGTTATCCCCCGAGAACTGAATTAATCAATTTTTATAAAAGCATAAACATGCACTAAGGCACTCTAACGGAAAACGGTAGATATTTGAAGAAGCAGATATTCAATTAGAAAGCCAAAGATCCACAGACATTTCTACGATTAAAAAAGTGCTAGCTGCTTTAGAGAGAACTACTTNAAAAAAAAAAAAAAAAAAAAAAAAAAAAAAATCCCAGACTTAAACCAGAGCACTGAAAACTAATACTATATAGACAAAAATAACTGGATCTAAAGAATGAACAGTGATAAGAATTTGGTTTATAAAAATATGCTTTTCAAGACAAACACCAAATACACACTATGGACAGGGTGGATAAGATGATTAAAGGCATAGTTGACTCTCTGATATAGTCATACTTTTATCTATTCAACAAATTATATACTTGCAGAAAGCAGTTAGCAAGCTATCAGCGTGTCAATGACAGAGAAGTTTTTCATATTGGAAAATAAATATTTTTAAACATTGAAAAACACATCTTAAATTTGTAGTCTTATTTAACCTTCCTCACAACAATTCTTAAGCATCAGCCTTGGCCTTTCTTTTATAGAAAAATAAATTTGAAAGTTACTTAACAGTCAGCCATAAATTTATCTTAATTAAATTTAAAGCTTGAATTTAAAATTTAAGAGTGTGCACCTTGCAGCACAAAACCTCAAAACACAAACATCAATATTTCACATGCATCAGGTTTTTGTCACAATACTTAAGAGTTAATATATAAAAATCAGTGCTGTACTGTGCTACAAGAAGTTGGTTTTATTTTAATGTACACAAACATGATCCAAGTCCAGGGAACAAAAAGATCAACTTCTACTTATTTCAGCTATGCATGAAATTCTCTGTGCGCAACTAGTTGATAAAATTTCTGAGAAACAAAGACAGAAAAACTCTCACACAGGCTTGGCGTTTATTATCTACTACTAATGTTCCGAAGCCACTCATTGGGAATAGAAAATGTTCTCTTTTCTTCCTATGCTTGAACCACAGGGATGACCTAATGCAACCAGGAAGCTCCCTTGCTGAAACCAACGGCACGCTACCCCTCCACACACACATCCCTTTCATACAGGTATGCTAAATGCAGAAACCAACAGTCCATTTACATGGCTGTTTTGCCTGTATTTGATTGCCAGTTTACTTGAATTTGAATATCAATTTGCAAGCTAATTAGAGAACATTGCTGAGCCCATTACAGAAAAATAACGCTCCTCCATTAGCTGCTGCAGTGCTACCCAACCAAGTCCTTTAAAGACGGGCTTCAAACACCGTCTTCATTCAAAACAATTAGGGTACATTTATTTCACATTTCAAACTGCAGAGAATCAAGTTTTTAAACACTTTAACAGATTGCACTGCGATTTTGATAGCTTTTATGTTGCAAATTATGCTTGCAGGAATTCATAACTTTCCTATTTAAAGGAATGTTAAACTGGAACTCGCAGGAGGGCTTCGGCAATCCGGCAGGTTGAGAGGCATGTGTCATTAACTCCTGAAATCCACCACAGAATCACAGAATGGTTGAGGTTCAAGGAGACCTCTAGAGATCAACCAGTCCAACCCCCCTGCTCAAGCAGGGACAGAAGGGACCACCAGCACCACCTCTTAGCTCTTAAAAGGCAGCACCAGCACAAGCAAGGGCAGATGCTCTCATGCAGGCCAGCGGACAGATCGTTTTATCTGTCGCTGCTCACAAGTCAGAAAAAAAAAAATGCAACACTGTGTAAAAAAAAAAGTAAATATTCAAAAAAAGGTCAATTTTTGAAACTCCTGACTTGCAGGCAGCTCTGAAACGGAGGAAAACCAGTGGCGTTTCGCTCTGCTGCTCCCCTGCCCGGAGCGTCAGCCCCTGCGCAGGCCGGGGCGCGCGATCGCGGCCGTGGTTAGAACTGGGTGCCCTGGTTCTGTGGGATTATCTGCCCGCGGCCTCGTGATTTAATGGGATTGGTTACCAGCATCTGCAGCCCGGCTAAGAGCCACGGCCTCGGTGCAGGGCCGTGCCTGAATGGAGCACGGGTGCAGCGAGGGGTGGACACGGAGCTGATCCTCAGCTGCCCAAGCTGGGAATAAATTAAAAACGGCAGGAAGAAAGCTCTCAGTTACACTGCAGGGGAAAGGGGATATAAAAAACATAAAAAAGCAAAGAAAAAATAGAAACACATCCACGAATCCAACACAGCAGAGTCTCATTCAGCTATGACCTCCTTTTCTCTCATTACCCTTAACAGACCCTTTTTCTCACTAACTTATCTCCTTCTGCACAGCAGGTCCCTTCCTCCTCTCCCTCCCGCACCCAAGCGTGTCAGTGCCAAGCAGCGCAAATGTGAGGAAGAAACACGAGTGCAGCAAAGACTCAGGAAAATATGCAAGAAGTGTCACTGCGACTTTTGTCAGCTTTCCGCTGGCTGATGATTTTTCAGACACAGAAGGACGTCTCCATGGGAAATCCACAGCTTGTTCCAGTTTCACCGTCATTCCAATGAAAAGAGGCTGCGCTCTACGTCCGTGCTGGCCACCAAAGGCACTGTGAAGATCATGGAACCCTCGGCACCCTGGAACACACACTGCCTACCACAGGTGCTGGCAACACGGGGCAATGGGAAGCTCCTGTTCACAGGCAAGCTGCCTTACAAATCTTGTGCTCTCCTTAGTTTTAGGGGCAGAAAACTACAAACTCCAGCAGCGGTAACAAAAACAGCTGTTTTTGGTGACCTCCCTTGGAAGAGAACACAGCTTCCAAGTCCAAAAAACATCTTTAAGGTTCACCACTGCTTCCTTCAAGGCAGAGCTGGCCACTAGCCATAAGGTGAGTCAACAGAGCAATCGGATCCAAGAAGGAACGAGCCCGCCACAAAAACAGGAAGAGTTTTGTGTCCGATCAAAGCGCTGGCCTAGCTCACCTATTCCCCAACCACATCATCAAATACGTGTATATATAGATGGATACACACACACACACACACTATACATATTAATATATTTAGGTGTGTATGACTCAAGGAGAGAAAGATGCACTCCTCGAATCGCCTCTCAGTTTTACTGAAGGCTGGCATTTTTAAATGCACTTAGATAGCACAGCTGCATTCACTGCACACTGTTAAAACATGTGTTCATAGGAGGTGAACATGGACCGTCTCACCTGCCTTTTTGCTCCATGCCTGCAGTAATATGTGTGTGTACACATGCATTTAGCATGCTGCTGCAAGGTAATAAGGAAGAACTTCCATTATATGAATAAATCTTTCATATTTAAAGACAGTTTTGTCTGTACTGGAGAGATTTGGCACATCTGTTTAATGATCATCCCTCTCAGCTTCTTCTAGAATAGAGGCCAGCCTTGAAGAACTGCTCCAAATATACTGATTCCAAGGGAATTAATGGTCTTAGGTTTTAAAACAGACCTAAGTGTGTGTTAAACAGTGCCAGAAAAGGTATTAAACTGGAACAAATTCAGAGGCATCCCTTCTTGAGCCATGCCCAGAGTTTATTACTGGGGACAGATGACAATTCAGCTCTTGTCATTCTTCCATGCTGAAAGGATACTGTATTTGAGATCCTCATAAGTAATTAGCTAAACATGGGAAAAAGGAAAGCACTGCATTAATTAGTCCTTATCCCCAAGAAGTTGCACCACGATACCAGAGATAAACTAATTAGCTAAGACAGTAATTTATACAGCCCAGAACTCTGCAATCATTCAGGACTCATAATTTCAACAAAAGTGGATTCTTCTCTGTATCAAGAAAGTATTTATAAGATGATACACTGGAAACAGAGTGGGATTTCTTTTGCAGATGCATCAAGTTTCTCCTATGGAAAAAGTGGGCAGAGAGCTTTTAGTTTTTCATGGACAATATACACACTTCCACCTCTAATCCAGGTATTCCACAAAGTAAATGAATAAATAAATAAAAGTTTAGGATAAGTTTATAGGTTCCTTTAAGAATGTTAAATTATCTAGAATTCAAGTAATTCTTTGACACTGGATATACAAACCAACTCAAATATTACATAACAGCTGTAGGGTTTTACTGAGGGGAAAATGGAAATTTCATTTCTGTAACAAGATATATTTGTAGTTTGCAAACATCCAAAACATGACTGAACTTTATTATTAGCAATTTTTCTCTGTTTTTCTCACTCTCTATGCTCAAGTTTGCTTGAAGAAACTACCAATAAGAAAGAATAGCTTCAGATAAAAGAATATTGGTATACTATGCAAATCAGATGCATAAGCTTACATAAATAAGTCACAACTTTAATTTTTTTGCCCAACTGTTCAATTAAGTGAACAGATGTTTTAATTAAACATATAATATTTCATAAAATATACATAAAAATGGAAAAAAAAACAGGTCTTAAGAAAAAAAAAAAACCCCTAGCTTCAGTAAAACAAAGCTCTAGTTTTCAAGAAACAAATATCTGAAAATATGTTAAAGCACAAGAATTGACAACAGAAATTATAAAACAGGAACTAAACCAGTGCAGTTAAAGCAAACAAGATCTAACACAGATAAGCAAGCTCAATACTGGCACAGGAGAAATTAGGATACTGCAGCTTAGAGAAACGGACAAACAGCAGAACAGCAGAAAATACTGTGAGAGAAAGAATTTAGAAATGTCAGTGAAAATTCAAAGACAACTCCTATAAAATAAGCCATCAGACATAACATCAGCAAGTAACACAATTAAAATGTACTCAGCTTCACAGGGAAGAGGCCAGTAACAAACGTGGTTAAATGTTAAACTGTCTGATGAGAAAATACAAGCATATTCCTAAAATGAGTTTCCAAAAAAACGTTCTCCTACCAAGGCTTAAAAGTCAAGTTTGAATGGTGTTTTTGGAGAGTAGCAGGTAGAAGGTTTGCAGGAAGAGACTTTCAGAGGGGAAAAAAAAAAGAAACAAGAAATAAAAAAAAAAAAAAAAAATAAAAAAAAAAGGAAAAAACCCCACACATTTGGGAAGAATTGAAACAATTTTTTTCAGGCTGCCAGCAGTTCATAAAGGGACCCCATCCATCTGAGATTCTTTGGCTGTCTGCCTGGAAGGAACTTGTCAACTTGTCTTTTCCCTTACAGCAATGAGACTTCAAACAAAGCGGGTACCATTTTGCCTCTTTTTTTTTTTCTCTCTCTATGGAAAGAACAAATTCTTGTGGGGAAGTACTCATTCTCCCCTTAGAAAATATGATTCTGCTTAAAATACTTCCCCCAGCTCTACTGGTAACATGCATGGAAATATCACAGCCGCCAGTGCATGGCACAATAGTAAGAAAACAGTTGTACAGAAGTAATAGCAGGAAAGCATGCCTTAAATAAAATAATAATAATAAAAACTGCTAAAACCACTGCTTTCTTAAGCTTTAAGTGTGATGATCTTTACAGATGGAATTTTATTCTTAGTTGACAATGGGTATTTTTATGGATGAAATTGTAATAGGCAGCAAAACCAACCTAGCAGCTTTATCGAGGACAGACCGTGCCCATCTAACCCCCACTGTGGTGTCTTAAATATCATGCAATTTTAGCCATTAACTTCAGGATTCATCTTCCCCAGCTTTGCCCATCTAAAATCTAAAGCATCTAGGTTTAAGTTAAGGCTGCCTCACTGTCAAGGGGGAATAAACAAACCCCTGCACACAAAGTTGAGTAACTACAGCGGCTGAACTGCAGTCCTCAGCCCCACGCAACTCAGGGGCAGGCTGCAAGACGAGCTGCTCACCCGCAACCTCTTCCAACCTTCCCTTGCTGTAAGGTTGCCTTCTCCTTTAGCAAGCGTTTTGTAGTACACTGAATTAAGGACTCTGCAACAGCTCTCACCCACAAAGAAACACACAGATGGTGTCAGGAATTCTTCTTCCTAAACCGCTGTAAGCAACAGGTGCAGAGCACAGAGCCAAGCCTGCCCTCTTTCCCTCTCTTCATGCCCATGCTGGTCCCATCACCAAAAACTCAACCAGAGGACATCAGCAGAGCTTATTATCTCACATGAGGTGGCCTCCAAACCAGACCCTGCTAAATTCTGCTCATGCACATCTGTGCAGACCTACCCACAGGGTGATACCATAGAAAACAAAATATAGAGACTCCAAGTGCAGAGGGGAAACTAAAACACTGACCAACAGTGAGCAAAAGGGGTTGGGAAAATACCCTGCTAACTACCAATTCTGACACATTAACAGTAATAGGACAAATCTTTCAAAGATACAAAACCACTAAAACAATAAGTTGTACAGGTAATCTTATTTAGGGTAATGATTTTAATAGAAGTGTGGTATTTATACCTGTTAATATTTGCAGAAGACAGAGCAAAGATTAGCTAAACTGGTTAGACGTACATGTCAAGTGGCCACATCCATGGCTAACAGATAAATTACAGAATTGTAATAAATCAGTACAATCAAGGACATTAAATACCTTTCTCCTTAACTGACCCTCCTCTTCTTTAAATAGTCAACATTTTGATATGTATGTTGTTACACCAAACTGGGATTTTTAAGAAACAAGTCAACATGAATTAAAATACACAGTAAGTACTTCTAGAGACCTACACTGGGCTGGCTAGTATGTAATTACTTGGCTGGAAGATATATACTAAGTTTGAATATTTGATTTTTTAAAATACTCCAGAGAAAGAATCTTAACAAAACAAACAAACAAAAAGTTGGAGTGCAAAATAAGTGCAAGCTTGCAGAATTTTGTCAGAAACATGCACACCTTTCTGAGATGCACGTCTGCACTTTTCTTTCTAGACAAAAATGAATGTGCTGGTACTTAACTAACTTAATGTCTTCATAAAAAATACCCTAATTACTCTAGAGTGACTGCGTACCAAGTGGAACAACATGTAAAGCATTTTAAACACATTCAGAATTAGACCTATTGTATATTATTTACATGTGTTCAGTGACCGGACTATATTGCATTTTTAAGTCAGAACTGCCTTAAATTTAACCTAAAAATAGGAAGTGAAAGGTGGGGCCTTTTACTACTGTTATACTGAGAGGGTAAGAAAAATAAAAAATGCAAGACAGTGGAAGATGCCATTTTTGATGAACCTCCAAGGCCATGATCAGTGAAGACTGCAAGAGCAGAACACAGGAGCGCCAGGCATGAAGAACCAGTATGCCGGAGGAAAGCAGCAACATACTTCTGATAGTTTAGACTATCAGAATACAATACACAATACAGCTCAGTCACGACCCACTGATGGGCCAATTTCCAACTTTTTCTGTTGAGTCTTCCCAACACACCATATCCCCTACAAGGGACTCCTGTTCCCTCAGTTCCCCATCCTGGAACGAAAGGCAGCTACCATCTTTCCTTCTCTTCTCTCCTCTTAGTAAGTGTTTGCTTTTCTTTTTCAGTTTCTTGGTATTTTGCTTCACTGACTGTTCCACGCACAGTGGCAAATGACCACCTGGATACCAACTGAACACTGATTGTGGCTTCTTGTGCCCTCCTAAGAGAAACCAGTAGAGGCCAACATACCAGCCACAGGAATCAATGCACAAGGCCATTATCAGAGACTTTTCTCTCTCTCTCCTTTTTTAACGTATCATGAACAAGCTGGACCCTCCCCTGAAAACAACCACCACCTCAAGAAGCACAGCAACAGAAAAGCATTTTCTCCAAGAAATACAGCATCATGAAATATATGAACAGAACAGAACCCTGTCCCATACTCTAAAGCAACTGCTTAGAGTTGCTTTAGAGCAACTCTAAAGAAACACTTTTTCTAAAAGAGTATCTCTACATTATTGCAACAACCGAAAGCCCCAGATGAATAATTGGATTGTAAGTCTAGTTTTATTTAAGTTGTAGTGAATTGAAGAGGTTTCTCCCCCAGCATGCAAGATAAGAGCAAATGAACATGACTACTATTAAACATCTGGGCATTTTCTCAGTCACTATTTTAAAGAGTAGCATGTAAGCAAATCATTGAGACAGTTTCAGATTACTTTGCAGCTGGCTGAAATAACATTTCTGTGCTTGTGCTATCAATGGACAAAAATAAAGAAAATTAAACCTTTCACTTTAAATCAGATAGAAAACCTGCAGTCCAAGCTTCACTTCTACCAGCATTCCTACTAGCAGAAACATGCAGTTAGACAATGAGGGAAGTGAGATCAGAATCGGGCTCGTAGCTTCCCTTAAGAAGCAAATGTCACACAAGGATACTTAACTTGTAGTGTCATCTGAATCTAGTTTAATAACCAGAAAATAGGCTTTTGACAACAATAGTATTTCAAAATGACAGTATAATTAAATTTAAGTCAAAGCTATGCAATGATGGACTGTATGCTTATGTGTAACCACCAAATTACATGCTTTTAAGCATGTCAAAATTTTCAAGAGAATTAACCATTGCAGTAATTCAACTGAGGAAATGGTGATAGAAAACAAACTCCCCCAGGTCATTTTTTTTCAGCTACTTCATATTATCTCATATGATGCAATACATATTCTGTGCTTTGAACAGTTTTTCCAGTTCCTACTTCTGTAAAGTGTAATGCATTCCAATACCATTCAAGGGCAAACCAGGAGTACTGCTTTGTTAGCTCTAGGTTTTAAAAAGCAACAGAAGGGACTGTGTGACTATGATGAGTACTGAATAAGGAAGTCAGTCTTCCTTCTCTGTGTCATTAGTTCAGGAACAGTTAGTTAAGGCTGGCCAGTCATTCCCATCAGCTGTGTGAGCAATGCCAACACAGAATGAGTGGGCAGTTCCTCTGCAGTTCCTAGCTGCTGGGGAGAAAGAAACAGAAAAAAGCAGCTGCAGAAGGGGCCTCCATTCCACCAGGAGAACCTTCACGCTGTAGAGGAGGCCTCCATCTGAGAGATCTCCTTCTCATGATTAACCCAAAGCAGTACTCTTAGCCAATAGGAAATACTCAGCACTTTCAAGTGAGCAGTTTTGGAAAGCACTTTTCTTGCATTTCAAGATCTTTGCTGTTGTTCCTGCCCCATTTTCCAAGTTTGTACATCCCCCACCAAGGCAGCTCTCAGTGCTTATGACTACTGAAGGAATCTACAGCTGAATCATATATTAACTCCCATTCAGTGGGAAAGTGAAGAAAATTCTTTACTGTCTACTATTTTCTCAATTGGCAAAGCATTTGCTTTAATAAAGAATAGCTTATAAATTCATGTATTAAAGCAAAGTCTGCGGTGGGCAAAATATACTTCCTTGAAATTAAACAAGAAAAGCTCTCATAACTCATATTTAAATACACTAAAGCTAATTAATTCATCCTGCATGCAAGTTTCCATTAGACTTCTAAAAAGCACAAAACAGGTCTGTAAAATATAATTAAGGCAAAATACTGCTACATACAGCATGTAAAAATCAAGACTACAGCTTTTATTTCATTTGTTTTGCAGGCTCATTAAAATGTTTTTCTCATTTAAATGTCTTGATCTGTGTAACTGTATTTATATGAGACAAGCAAAGAATTAAATTAAATTAGTCCCTATTTAAGATGCATTTGAAACTGTCTAAAACTAATGTTCTTAGTCCCACAATTTCCAAATTAGATCGTGAGGGGAGGGGGAAAAAAAATCCACTGATGTTGGGAGCTTTTAAACCAGACAAATTAACACACATTTTTCAAGCATTACATTCAGAAATTCCACTAACTTTTACACCAGAGAGCTGCCTGGAAAACCTGAGATTCAAGATACGTGCCTCAGACAAAACCTGTACCTCCAGCGAGGGAGAAGAAGAGAGGAAGAGCCGCGAACCCAACTCCCAGCCTGGCTGACCCTTGCGCCTGTGGAGAGACCCACCAGCGTGAGAGGGGCGCAAGGACGCGGCGCTGGCACAGCCTGCTGTCAGCCTGGGACCTTGCTGGCCTCGTTCTGGGCACGGCGCCACGCGGACACAGATACGTGTCACAGGGAAAGAGCGGCACACCGTCCAAGAGATAGCGCTGGAATCACTCCGTCTGCCTTGGCAGGGCTCCTCGCGGTCCTCAGCGCAGCGGTCAGTGACTGAGGGCTCGCAGGCAACGACTCTCTTATTTTACACAGATGTCTCTTTTCCAGTTGTTGGGGAAAAAAAGCGATGTAGGCAATGTTGTTGCCTACAATACCGTTTTCACTCAGTATCACTGCCTGTGGGTGTGTGGAATTTTGGGCCTTTCCCTCCCACCACCAAGGCAGGCATGTAAGAAGCATATACACTGAACTGCACAGATAAGGCCAAAAGCTTGCTTGAGGGCAACAAATTACATATATGCAGAGACAGAACTATGACTCTTTATCTTCCTACGTCCTTCCAGCTCCCTTAGAGAGCCTAAGAACTACTACAGGAACATCCTCCACGTTAATCTGAGCATGAAGGCTCAGTATAACTGCAGTACTTCCACAGGAGATGTGAAGTGGAAGGGTAATCTTCTCTACCTTCTGATCACTCATATATGGGCTCTAAATATAGACTGAGAACATATGCACTGTCAAGATGATAATAAAAAACACACATCAGTGTATTTGTATCCACTGAGAATGAGAACTACTGCACTAACACAGAAAGGCCTGCAAGATTCAATTTTCAAATTCCTGTAAATCACAGAATTACAGAACGTTTAAGGTTGGAAGGGATCTCCAGAGATCATCTAATCCAATCCCCTTGCACATGCAGGCTCACCTAGAGATGTGACACAGGGTGGCTTCCACGTGGGTTTTGAAGATCTCCGGAGATGGAGACTCCAGAACCTCTCTGGGCAGCCTGTTCCAGAGCTCTGTCACCGTCACTGCTAAGAATTTTTTCTTTAAGTTCCTGTGGAACTGTTGATGGTTTAGTTTGTGGCTGTTTCCTCTAATCCTGTCGCTGGCCACCACTGAGAAGAGGCCGGCCTCATCCTCCTCACTCCCTCCCTGGAGGTACTTATAGGCACTCATCAGGTCCCCTCTCAGCCTTCTCTTCGCCAGGCTGAATAGTCCTACTGGGGACCCCAGAACTGGAGACAGTGCTCTACATGAAGGTGACTTTTCATTAATGGCAACAGATTTTTTTCCCAAGTCCTCATCAGTGACCAAAAACAACTGTAGAGGAGCTGACTTTTTCCCCTTGCCAAAAGAGGGTGTCATATTTAAGTCAAGAATCGAAACACAGCAGCATGGTTTGAGCTTAAGGACACAGGAAATGAAGATAATCAGAACATCTTTTATAACAATACCATTGAGAAGAGGTTGTCCTCCATGTATGCTCCTTGATACAACGGCACTGTGAACATCTTCAGGAAATCCAGTCTTGCATGACATGTCTTCACAAGTTGCTTTTATTGGTGCCTGAAATGCAAGATAGAAATATATGTAGTATTTGCAACTCTCAATCACCAAAGAAACATTCCAGATATATACACTCCATTTTGCTGCTAACTTGTACAAATAGCTTCTTTGTTTCTAAATTACTCCTATTAGAACTCTGAGGGCAAAGGGTTAATCTTTTTGATAACTGGAATGGAAGAAACAAATCCCACTTGTCTGGTAAGATCTAAATAATACACAATCTTGGTTCTTCTAACAACTGAACATTTCAACTAAAACAGTCACTGAGACTGAAGTGGAATCACAGAGAGAACAAAAACATTCCTTCCTCTGGAAATAAATGTTGCACAAAACCAACTGGCAACGTTTTCCCTGGTAGATGTAGTTGAGAAGGAAGACTTTATCCACTGATTTAAAATGCTTTACTTCGCGTGCTTCTTCGTGAGATTGCACCAGTACAAGTAAGTTAAGATAAAAGGCTACATTTGCAATAATGTAAAAAAAAGAACTTATATTTGCATTAGCATTCAAATAGATACCAAGTAAAGTCAAATGTTTCCAATGCAACCCCTTCTATTTCAAAGGAACGCTGAAAAGACAGAAGCTCATTATTAAATTTGCACAACGAGGCACGAGACTACTGAAACTGTTTGTTCTCTCACTCGTTAAGGAGAGCTTTTCTCAAATCAAGCATGTTTTTTAGAGTTTCATATATGTCTTTCATTAAAAATATCGGATTTTTTTTGTTGTTCTGCACTCTTCCATTATCATTCAAAAGCCTTTCAAGATCTAAGTTGGTTTCCAAGACAATTTGTTGCCTAGTTAATTCAAACCAAGTCCAATTTCCTGCAGCAAAGGGCTATGATTTCTTTTCAGAGGATTGTTTTCGTCTCATTTTAGTGCTGCACGAGACAACAGGCTAGCTTACATGTGGCTTAAATGTCCACAGATGGCAAGACCCCTTTCACACTGTACACGGCAGAGATCACCACCCTCAGGCGAGATAGTTGAGCAGAAATGCTAAGAGCCTTCCCATAACTTCACGAGCACCTACCCACTAAGGCCTGTCTATGAGAGGCCTTGGAAATTTTTTAAAAAAATAAATTAAATTTAAAAAAAAAAAAAAAAAGGAGGAAGAGGACAGGACAGTGTTGTGCCCATTTACCACTTTCCACAGCATGCTTAACGAACACAAGCTCCTTGATTGTGCAACGTTGACACAGCAGAGAAGGAGCTCCCTCCATCGCCTGCCGCCTGTGTGAAAGGCCGAGGTTCACCCGGCCTGGAGGATGAGCACTGCAACACTGCACCTGCACGCAGCTCCAGCTGCAGCGTTCAGGTGAGCTTCGGAAATTGTTGCCCATAACCCACATCCTGCCCACGGGTTCATCATTTTTCTACTGAAATTTATCAGGCACGCAAATACCTGTAACAGCTCGCTTCCTTAGCCCACTCGAAACGGCTCAGACTGGCTTTTAACTGTATCTCCTGCACAAAACAAGCTCCTTTTTGGCCGAGCCAGGCTGGGAAGCGGTTATCCAAGCCAAGCCACCACGGTGGCAGATCTGAGCAGGCCCAACACCCTGGTACGCGGCAGCCGTCGCCAGCTGGAAGCCCAACAACAGCAGGAGCTTTTCCACTGGGAGCTGTCAACGAAGCTCGATCTGCACTGAAGATGAAAAGCAAAACTGCAGCAATGGCAACATATTTGCCTTCACCCTGTCCTCAATGTGGGGCAGAACATCTCAGAAACAAGGGCATTACAGCAGCCATGGAACAGTTGCTTCTAAACCACGACTGCAGCACCTGGATTTCATATGCATCCCACTGAAACATATGGCCAAGCTCAGCAATCCAACTCCTGCAATAATAATTTTATCACATATGCATGGAGGGGTTTATTACACCTGCAGCTCCAGCATGGAGGGGCTGCACTTGGCTTAAGTGATCCGAAAGGAGTGATTCAAGTGTGAAGAAAAATATACGTATATATGAACTGATCAGCATACTTCAGATATAATTTTACCAAGTTTACTGTCTACTTCCAACTTACTATGCTTATCCGGGTAAGCACCTAGTGAGAGAACTTCTAATTATCAAGTGTCCAATTAACTTAAATTGTGGAGTAGCTTTCATTCCGACTTAAGCACCATGCTGCTCACCTGTGTACAGCTAATGATATATTTCAAAAGTTTTTGATTGGAACCTTAAAGAGAAAGCAAACACATAATGGAAGAAGGCAACAGTTTAAATTATTAGGAGACTGTGCTGCATGCAAAGCTAGAACTCAGATATGCAGCCAAGCCTCAACACCCAATTAACATATTGAGCTTTTGGTGTTTTAAGATAAAAAGGTGGTAAATCAAAAATAATTATACATCTAATTACCCGTTTCCCCATTTGGTACTTAAGTCACAGGTTTTACTATTCTTCTTTCAAATTATGTAAGCCTTGTAAGACCTGTTTAAACTACGGTATAAAAGGTGACCTCAAAGCAAATGTGAAAGAGGGAAAAAAAATAGCCTTTCATAATATCCTAGAAACAACAACCAAAAAAAAATCCTGAGTGGGCAGCTGAAGAGATAACAGGATTTTAACAAGTCTACACTGATGCTCCTGGGAATCTTTCAGGCTTTCCAACCATCTATATGCACTAAACAACTCTTATAAACTGAAACAATGTGCACTGAAACAAAGACCTGGGGACATGAATAGAGAGCCTTCTTTATTCTTCCATTTGCAGCCACCAGTTTTATCCAGAAACAAAAGACTGTACTCTGCTCTCCAAAAACACTCCTTTGTTGAGACTGTTTGAGAAGGAAAATACAAGAGAAGTAAGAATTCAAGTTTTCAGCAATTCTTAATCACCCTGTGTTAAGCATTTTAAATTAAGTAAAAGTTGTAGCTTCAGACAGCATGGGTCACATCTAGTTCAGTCTAGGAGCACTTGTCAGATTTAAACCATTTTAAACTCTCAGCAAAAGGAGGAAGCTGGACTATTTTTATCCCTTCATCTTGGGCAAAAGGGGAATGCTAGTGAAGATTATGGGGCACATTACTGCAATTTACAGGATTTTGTGCGATTAGTACATATCCCAGGACTATTCCAAACACAAGACAATATTACTTGCACATTCATCTACAGAGCACTACTTAAAAATATCTTTTAAGATGGAAAGCAATTACCTTCACTTGTACCCATATAAAACCTACTTAATGGAGTTAAAAAGCTTTGAACAAGGTCAGCACTTGAAAAATTCGTCTGTGGAGTACTAGCAGACTTCTAAGCAAGATCAAGAGTTACTACTGAATAACTGTTTTGCTTTCCTGACCCCTTCTACCTTATTCAAATCACCTTAGTTATGCAAAATGAATACCAAGCATTACCATCTCCGGGTGCTGAAGAACCATAACACCCAGTGAAATGCAGTGTAAAAGACAGATAAACTTGGTATTGCAGACCTGAGACAAAATTCAATTGGCAAACTGCAATCATGAAGGTATATGATGCAAATTAGAAGTCTTTTATACAGAAATGGCCTTTTTGATATACTTATGGCAGGTGAGCGTCTAGTTAGGCACCCTGCTCCTCAGTTACATTAGTTTTACATCTAGGTACTTGAGTATCTAGAAACCTGTGGTTTCATTTCAAGGCTGCATTACAGCTCAGTTTGAGGGGAAAAAAAAAAGTTTGAAAACTTTACTGTAGACTTTTAAAAACCTCATGTTTATGGGTTTTTCTAAACAATACTAGTATGACTCTTTAATCCATACACATCTCGCACTGTGGAAAGTTGGTCTTTAAGATAAGAATAAAACCAGCCAAGATCGTATCTTGCCTTGTTTATAGTTCAAGATTAATCCCTCTTTCTCACTTATGTACACTCTAAAAAGTAGCCACATTTAGATCAATTTTGTAAAGAAACACCTCCTAAAAAATGTGAGTTTGACACGTGATTGTGGGAGCAATTTCATATCATAGCACACATACTAAAGGTGCAGATTTTGGCTCTTAGAGTAAACACCACTTTCAAACACAGTGGGTCTAGTTCAACAGTAAGGCTCAACGTAGCTATAGAGGTAATACTGCGTATCAGATCTTCAATTATTGTCCCAGTACTTAAAAAAAAAAAGTATTATGAAATCCAAAAATCTCCAGCAACTCAATACCGTAAGTCAAATTTTAAAGTTTAACAGTGGTTTCCAAAGAACAAATCTAAGAGCATAAGAAACTATAGTTGAATAATATCTCTTTTCTTTGCTACGGCTGAGGAATTAAAAAAAAAAAAAAGAAAAAAAAAAGAAAACTATAGCATTAGATTTCTTAATATTGATTGTATCAATACGTAAGTTATTTTTAAAAGATTTTTGAGTCTGCTAGTTTTCTTTTATACTGAAGGTGGATTACTCCTATGGGGATTTAAAGCCCAAGTAGTAAAATCAGAAATGGAAGAACATGCATTGGAGGAAATACCACAATGCACACTTGAAATTGAGCACATTACAACTGCTAGTTGTGAACTCCTGCCAGCTCGCAGGGCTCTACTGTGTGAAGCTCTATAGAAAGTCTTATATAATTGTATGTACAACAGAGCACTAACTGGGTATTTGAGGACTCTCTCCTCAATAAGCAACGTTAATTTACTATTGTGACAGTAATATTAAACATAAGCACTGATCACAGAAACACCATGACTGTGCTTAAAGATTGGATGTTTCCTCATTAATTCTGAAGGCCAGAACTGTATCCAGCGTTCATTCATAACTTACATAAGCTGATATTGCTCCATCCACTTTTTGCTTTGTACATACACATCATCTGACACAACGGCACATGATGGACAAAGTGGGTCTTCTAGTTACTACCATACTGTAAATAATAGGCATATGAAAGAGGCTATGCAGGATCACAGATGTAGCTGTGGAATGCCTTAAGGTTCAGTATCTTTCTTAATCACCAACTTAATGAAAAGAAAAGCTGCAATGTTTGTACCTTCACGGTGCTCATGACTCTCTTGCTTATGCCACTCACAAGCACACTAAACTGCAATTTGTTTTAAACTATGGACTGCAAAGTGAGAAAAAGAAAAATGCCTTTCATTCAAATTTTTGTCCTGAAAGCAAAGAGCTTCAAAAGGAATTGGCCACAAGATTTTAGAGATAAAAAAATTCACTTCTTAGACTGACAGTTAAAATCCAGACTTTCCCAAAATAACAGAATCCGCATATTTTATATTATCATGTGTTTGAAAAATGAATTCCCACAAACCACCACTGGTTATTATAGGTCACTACTTTAAAGACTCTCCAAACTCTCTTGCCTTAACCTCAAATGTGAAAGAAATGGACTCAGCTCACTCGCTTTATCGTGTTCAGAAATTGGCACAGCTGATACAACACAAATCGAATCTAATTTCAAGTTTTTCTTTCCTGCCACTAGGACATGGAATGCTGCATCTTCTAAAACATTTGATTTTCCAGACATGCCATGGTTTCTATCAGAGAAAAAGGTCACAAAACTATCAGCGGGAAAAGGAAAACCAATTTAGGTTTCTGCAAGTCTAAAGCTGCATTTTTATTTATATACATTTGACTATGCATCCTCAATTCTTTAAAGGACAAAACTTGGCTTGCTCTGATTTGATAAGGAGATGGCCCACGTTCAGCAGCTCTGCCCATTAAAACTGCTGCTAATGTACTGAGAGCACCCGATGCTCTGCCCTTCAGAGGTTGCAGGGCTGCTGATTTCCCTTTATGCAAGAGCTCTGTTGGGGGAACCACAAGGTTTTAACTACGTCTTCAGCTACTGGGCCATAATTATATGCTAATTATAAGAATTGGGGGAGCCCCTAGAGGAGTCTGTTGGTATAAATATATTTTTAAATATGTCAAGGAGTGCCTAGAGGAGAGGATAAACATACCCTTTAGAAATAGGAGGATACTTAATTAAATACACAAATATTGACAAAAAAATCAAAAAGTTTAATGAAAGGATTTGCAGTGATACCTGCTATCTTGGAAGCTGCATATCCAGCATCTGCATTCATAAGTCTTTTTAAAGGCAGAAAGCCTAAAGCCCTTCCCTCTTTATTCAGACAGTGCTCCCATGATCTTTAAGTAGGATCAAATCAAATTATGAATCATGCAGATTAAGGTTTTAGGCCTATCTACTGTTGCCACAACAAAAACATGGCAAACTGAAACACAGCCTCACATCCCCACAGAAAGGGCCCTTCTCTGGTCAGACAAATACTAAAAAGCACAAATTCTCCTCAAACTCACTGCACAGAGGATGCAATGAGATTCCTCCTGAACTTCTCTCAGGACTCACTTTTTATTAATACAATCAGGCAGTGACTCTCAGCTGAGGGGTAGGTGAGGAAAGGTAGGTGAGGATTGCTATTATAACCATGGGTTTTTGGGGTTTTTTTACTGCAAATGGATACTTACCCATTTCAGTTTCAGCACACTTCATCCCCTATTTGTCTCACTGTGTATCACTTAACTAGTGCAACTGAGCTCATGGAATTGCATAGGAAATTGACTAAGGACACCAGACTTTTTTATTATTATTATTATTATTATTATTATTATTATTATTATAAAAACTTAAGTGATTTTTTTTAATAAAAATAATGAAAAAAAAAAAGAAAAAACCCACACACATATTAGGAAACATCAAAGGTTCCTGCATGAGGAGCATGCAGATTCTTTGGGGAACTGACCCATGTTTTGTATGATTAAAATAATGTTTGTTTAAAATAAGTTTTTATCCTAATGGGAGTCCTGAAGAACTACTGGGGCTATCACAAGGTTTTAAACCTGATTTTTTTTTGCAAATGTTTTGCTAGTAATGAAAGGAAAAAGAAAAAAAGAAAAAAAAATGAAGATGGGGAGGGGCAAGAGGAGAGAGGGAGCCAGAAGGAGATTAACTGGTACAGGATTCTCTCAGCCTGGCAAGAAAAGCCATTCACCAATTCCTTCTCTTTACCACATGACAAGAAGTTCCTTACGCAAGAGCGTCTGCAGTGAGTAAAAATAACTTTACTCACAACTTCCTCGGGCTATTTTTAAATATACACAGCATACTTCTATCACAGATATTTTTAGCCTTATAGTGTTCAGTTATTAAAGAAAATTAATAACTGGGATTATTGACATAAAAGTGTCATTGAAATTGACAGAGTTCTTTCAGTGACATTTCTGGGAATTCCTCCAATCTGGGGACCAGAAAGAAAAACAATAGATGGGAAGGTTTGGAATACACATACTCTCAACTCAGATACAATCATTCTAGGCAATATTTTAAAACAGGTATCATAATAATTATAAATGAAGGTTGAATTGACCTTTATTTCTTTCAACCACACTAAGTCACATGCCTAAGTCGTAGTAGTAAAACACAGAGTGGAGAGAGCAGGAGAACAGAGACAGAAATAGGCTGTCTAGAAAACATGTAGTATTTATTAGGGTTAAAAATACATAAATAAACAATGCAATTTAACATATACCTCTACTGAATCAACACTGCACATTTTGAGTTTCCAACTGCCCAGAGAATCAGAACTGGTTTGATGCAAGGTTATTTTCCACTTTGTCAACCAGCGATTTAAATTCTAAAAATTCATAGTCTGCTTCAGTGATCCTATCTGTTCTTTAATGATGTAAAAAAGTTAAAAGCATTTTTCACAAATATTTTTCAAAATAATATATCCAGTTTAATATCCAGAAAGAGATATTTCTTATTTTTTCCAGTTCTGCTGTTATCTTAAATTTGAGAATGTCAGTGGTATCACTGTCACCTAGACCAGATAAGGAGCAGAGAGCTCTTTGCTGCAATATCCTGCCACATTTAACTTTTCAGATTGATTCTTCGGGAAGACAAAGCAAAACTCTAACAGAAGCATCCACAGCTGAATAGGCTGAGCCAGTCACATTAAGTCTTCTGTTCTGGGGCTTTTGAAAGGTTTTGTAAAATGCATTCAATCCCCTTTCAAAGGGGCAATGATGCTGCACTCCGATTAGTTAAAAAAGGAAACCCTCAAACTGACTTTTATGCTTGTATAGTCTGTATTTGCTGGGTTACCTAAAATTATACTGAAAAGGAGACGTTTGCGCAGTATCTAAGACAAAAGGCGCTTTCTCAAGAGAGCCTGACGCCCACAAAACACCCCCTTAACGCGCCTTGCCCCCCACGCCGGCTCCAGCAGGCACCACTTCCAGAGGCAGCGGAGCGGCTCAGGGGACAAGAAATTCAATGGTCGGATCCTCAGCCGAGGCGGCTAAGGGGAATGTCACTTAAGGTAGTAGTTTTATCACCTGGATACATTTGCTAAGAACTGGAATAAGCCCAGAACTGCCTGCAGAGAGTAATAACTTACATCCTCTGTCATCGTAATTCGAATTCAAACCAGTCACCTGCACACAAAAGGCCCTGTAACTGCAATATTATTTACTTGCTTCTGACTTTGAATCAAAACCCATCCACACACACATCACCTTATACATTAAAAATAAGAGCGTAAGATATTCGCTCTCCAAGCAATTAAGTTTCTCTTCCCCTTTCCAGTTAATTTCTCAATACGGGTTTAATTCCTGTAAACATAAAGCTCATGCACAGCTTTCCTGTTATTTCCTCCATCTTGCTGTTATCCCAGTTTCAAAACCAGTTGATGTTACGAACAGAAAGGCAAATCTCATTCCTTTTATCCTCTCTTCTGTCGGGCTTTCACATAATACCTCCGCCGCACTCGTACTGATCTAGTTAATCAGCAAAACCAAGTGCAGTTTCCACTCTCCTACATGCCGTGCACACCGCATATTGCCAAAAATAAATCCACGGAGACTTCCAATATGCTTCCAGTTATGATCTTTCAAGTAATGCCATCACGACTGCTTCTCTGCCGCATGCAGGAATAACAAAGTGGTCAATAACTTTAGGAAATATAAAAGTAGATGAGTTGCGTGCTGTGTAGACGTGGGAGACACAAAAAGAAGTCACCAATAAAGGGTTCAACGTTTCAAAATAACCTCAAAGCGGCAACTTTCTACGGGCCAAAAGTAGCAGGTAAAAGGAGAGGGGGGAAAAAAAACCCGCATTCTCAGGGCTCCCTGCAGTCCACATTGAGAAAGGGCAGCTTGTTAAAATTTAAGTGTTGTACACACTTGGGTCTATAAATCTGATTTCATACCTGAGCTCCAATTTTGTTACACACTATTAAAAATCAACCC
This sequence comes from Eudromia elegans, assembly GCA_003342815.1. Taxonomy (NCBI): domain Eukaryota; kingdom Metazoa; phylum Chordata; class Aves; order Tinamiformes; family Tinamidae; genus Eudromia; species Eudromia elegans. Next base: position 473,908 of record PTEX01000151.1, on the reverse strand, counting down.
TAACCTGATTTAATGTATACCCAAACAAGGGGGAAATTGGATTCCCCAACCGTAACATGCCACTGACATTGAGTGATACATAAAAGCAATAAGGCAAGTTCCTGCCTTAATTCACAGCTTGTGCCGTAAACTTCCAACCTGCCCAGGATAGGGGAAGAGGGAAAAAAAAAAAAAAAAAAAAAGAGTTCAGTACATAATTTGTGCTCCACGGATTTATTAAGAGATAGGAAAACTAGACAGGACTGAGAGGAAACATACAATAGACATCACATAAGGACTTGAGAAAAACGCACGGACGGGGCTGCCAGAAGGGGAGTTTGGCGGGATGAAAGAGGAGAGGGGAGGCCACGCTGCCCCTGCCCCGCCAGCGCCAGCGCTAGCACCAGCACAGCGAGGTTGCAAGGGAAGTTTCCACGCGGGGCGGGCGGTTTGGCGGGGAAGAGCCGCCCGCTTCACCCCTACGAGGGGCGGCCGCCCCGCGTCCTCCTCGGGAAACGGGGGGAAGGAAGGAAAACAAAACAAAACAAAAGAGAACAAGAAGGAAGAGCCCCCGGCCGGCGGGCCGCCCCCAGCCCTCCCAGCTGCTGCGGATCGGCGTTTCAGCACCTCGCTCGCGAGCCCCGCGCGCGGCTGAGGGACCGCGTGGGAGGAAGCGGGTGCCTGGGCACCTCGGGAGGGATGGGGGGGCCACAAAGAAAGGGAAGGAGGGGGCAAAGGGAGGAAGGGCGTAAAGCCGAACACGGAGGAGG
>PTEX01000151.1:373463-471074 GCA_003342815.1 Eudromia elegans | reverse complement strand
GGAAATTGGGAGTGTTTGCTTGCTGAGGGAACAGTTACAGAAGCAAGTATCAGTGCTGGGTCATTTGCGGAGCTGGCAAGGATTTTTCCCTCGCCCACAGGTCACTGAGCAAAGTTGTTTTGTGTCCATGCATCAGAGCGCCCATCCCGGGACATAATAGGGGGAGGATTTGTAGGCATTGGCCCCTAGACAATCTCATAAAGTGTTGATCCAAAATGGTGCATTATTATTTTTTTTTAAAAGCATCTTATTTTACACTTGAACTTGCAAGAAAAATACTTTGAGGTTCTGCTTTTTTTTTTTCCTGCTTTCAAAAAATAATGCCGAACGCCGTGCTGCTGTTTTGAAAGAAAATAGAGGATTTGCTCCTATGTTTTGTTGTAGGGGAGAAAAAAAAGAAAAGAAAAAAGGAGGGGTCAGTGCACGCTCATGCTCCTGCAGTGCCGATGCCCTCAGCTCCGAAATGGAAAATAGCGGCCCCAGCTGCGGAGGGGGAAAGGCGCGTTCAGGAGGGCGGATCCGGGCTCCTTGCAGCGCAGCCTGGCCCGGCCCGGCCCGGCCCGCGGCGGCGGCACCATCGGCCCGGCCCGGCCCGGCCCGGCCCGGCCCGAGGGCGGCAGCAGCGGCGGGCGGCAGCGCTCCCTGCGTTCCCGCGGGGAGGGAACCCGCAGAGGGTTGGTTTATTTATTTATTTGTTTATTTATTTATTCATGGTGAATGGGAACAACGCCATTGTGCAGCATCTTTGTGTTTTTATTTTTTCCTCTCTCCCTCCTTAAGAGGAAAACTTAGCACCCGGCCAAGCTCCTTCCACAACAGCTCCTGGAGGGAGGAACCACCTGCAAGGAGCACTGAAACCAAATGAGGCTCAGCCGAGAAGAACCAGCCCCCAACCAGGAAAAGCATCTCCTCCTCCTCCCCCCGACTCTGCCTCTCCCAAATTGTACCGAAGCCAACAGTTGTGAAGAACAATAAATGAGCGAAACTAAGTCTGGTAATGAGTTTCTGGATTAAAATTCAGCCCGGGACTGAAAGTAAGCTACAACGGCACTGCTGGTGTTCATATCCTATTACAAGGCTGAGTTTCCCGAGTTTGCACCTGACAGAGCATGTGTTCCATCTGTTTTGCAATTCTAACGTCTTACCCCGAGCTTTGGCTTAGATTTGTTTATGAAATGTTGACTTTCCCTGGCTAACAGATTTCATTTGTGTTTTTGGGTAGGTAGGCATGATATTAACATTTATTAATTACTGCATTAGAGCATTTATTCAAACTTACACGTGTTCCACAAAATGCAAAGCATCTATGACACAAAGAACTCCATAAACCAGCTGCCCAATGAGAGTAATTGCTCATCATCTGATTACGCCTCGCCCTTCATATCCCTCAAACCATCCATTCCTAAAGGTCTGGAGGGGAAAAAAGAAAAGGGAAGGAAAAAAAAAAAAAAAAAAGAAAAGGCTCTGCAGCAAGCCTGGAGCCTGGAAGGTGACCAGATCTGAGCTCTGGCTGATGCTTCTTATAGTTCTGCTCCCACCATTATATTACTTAGCAGAAGCGGTAATGCTGGCAGAAAAATTACTTTTACCAACACCATTTTTACTGAATCTTTTAGTCTTAACCAAGTTTCTGCCAAGCAGTTGGCTTCCCTCATTTGTGCAATTGTAACCGAAAGTGTCCTCTAGCTTATGGAGTTTCTTCTCAATACTCTGATCAAGAGAAGCTAACGGAGCATGGATGGGCTGTGCTTTTTAAGGCATAATCTCCACACTAAATCGTTTTTGTCGGTGAGAGGCATATGATTGTGCGAAGCGAGCAGAGGAGAAACTCGTGAGCTGTTCGCAGACGTGGATGGCTCCTCAGGGCTTCCACTGTTCCTTCGCTGCAGGCACCCAAGAGTGCCGCTTGTTCCAGAAATAGTCTAGCAATACGTAGATGTAGCTGGAAATTCAGAATTACGACTGATGCTAGATTAAGATCTTCAGACTTTTTCACATATATCACGCAAAAGGCAGCGAATGATGGTAATTTCTGGCCAGGATTCAAACAAGTGATTTAGAACTCAGAGGGTTTATCCTATAACCTAGCCACAGACTGCATTTATGAGTGTGTTTAAAGTAGTATAAAAATAATGGATGTAAGTTAACGTTCAGTGTAGGAGATCTCAAGGGCTTCCAGGAAAACCTTGTTAAAATTCCGTGATTAAGTTGAAGAGAGGATTAGGGTAATTCCCATGTTAGTCATGGAGTTGAGTCTCTCTTTCAACTTGTCCAAATTAATTTCCATTCCTAGGGTTCATAAAAATTCTGTAAAATATGAATGTTTTTGATTTGGAACAGAGCAGATTGCTCATGGCATCAAATATCTTTTTGGGGGGGAAAAAAAAAAAAAAGGCCTTTTCTCTTGTGGGACTATCCTTACATTTAATCTGCCAGATACTGCCACTACTACTCTCCTCAATTCAAATTATGCAAATTAAACACTCTGGTAACAGTTTAGGCCTTGATCTGACAAACATTTATACCTGTGATCTCAGCAAATTCAGCAATGCTTACACACAGGCATACAACTACTCATATGGCTAAATTAGAGGCCACAAGCCATTGTTTAGAGTTAATAACAGAAGGATAAACATACTGAGCAAAGGTGCTAGGGTGTTATTAGTATGGCCAGATTTCTTGTTTTCCTTACTACTTATGAGGAAACATAAGTATTTGTATTTGATGAAAAAAAAATAGTTTGTTCATTCTTCACTTTTTTTTTTTAGCATATTTAATTCTTACTGAGTTATATCACAATAATGGAAAATAGTGGTTATTTTTTAGTGAGAAGATATGAGAAAGGTGCATAATGTCATGAACTTACCAAGATTCCTAGGACCATTAGGATGGTAAGAAACACTAAAAAAAGCAAAAATTCAACTTTTTAGGACAGTGGTTTTCAGCTTGGGGCTCTGTGGACCGCTTGTGCCCCCAGACTGATTCTGAGTACTCTGTGACAGGCAGCTGTGAAAAGCTATTTGTATACTATATATAGCAACTTCACACATGTAAAATTCCTAAGGGGGAGGTTTTTATGAATCGAAAGATTGTTAGTGGTTGGCAACACTTGGAATGATTGTTTTAGGAAGTAGATAGTCATGCATGGGCAGGGGGAATGCAGTTTTATATAGACAGCGTCAAGTCAGGAAGAAAAGCAAAGTGGCACAGATGCCAGTCTACAAAACAGCCTAAATATTTAAAAATTGAGATAGGAAAAACATCTTTTCCGTATCTCAGTAAAATAAGTAGGACTCTGAATTATCACTTATGCTAGCTAAAAAATGCACCTCCTAATTGTCCTTTTATATTTAGAAAATGTATCGGGGAAAAAAAAACACACACACAGAGAAAAAAAAACCCTTGACCAAATCTTCTATTTTACTACAGAATTTAACTAAAATATCTGTATGTGCTTTTTGGTCACTGTCCTGTTTGTATCTGTTTCCCCTAACCCGCGTAGACGAGGAAGGGGACCTGAAGCTGTGGCAATTGGTAGGATATTCTGCTCAGATATGGAGATCAGATGGATTAGGATGAAAGAGTGTTGTATACAGTATTTTTATGTCTGCTTTTGCAATCCTCACCGAGAGGAATCTCTTAATTGCTATACATAGTGATTTGGTGGAAAGGGACAGTTGTTCTTTGCAGTAGCTACATCATGTCTGTCACCATAGTTATCTTTCTGTTAATTGCTAGTACGTGTTGCATAGACATCCCTATGGGGAAAAGTTGAGAATATGTAATCCAGACAGGATAAAACATGCTTGCATATAGTGCAGTTTGCTTTATATATACACACTGTGTATGTTGATTTGGGAATCAATATAGTCACACTCAATGCATGTAATTCATTCTTGTTCAGCATCAGTGCTCAAGAACTGCCCAGTGCTCAGCAAGCAGTGCTCAGCATCAAACAGTGGAACCTGTTTGATCTGATGGAGAGATTCTACTGAAAATTAAGATAAAGTAAAAGATTTTGTGATCAGCATAGCATTTCTTCTCAAAATAATTATCTCCTAGTAACGTTAAAAAATTCTTTCAAAACAAGGCCTTAATTATATGGTGTGATGAAGTGTTCAAAGAATTACTTATAACAGCACCAATGACAATTTTGTCACCATACAAGAAAGTTTTGCAGTTTCATAGAGCTGCTTGATTATCTTATGGGTGAGTAGAGAGTTGGATTGCCTTCTAAAACTCTTATTTTAATTAGTAAAACATTATTGTTATGATTATCATTATTATTATTAAATTTATTTGTTTGAAACAAGCTATCTTCTTTTTTGCTTAGTCATCTTTTCATTTTTGTACTCATGCACTCTGGAAAGTACCAAACTTCCTACTTCCCCCTACTCAGAATCAAGAAGTCATCAAGAATATCTACTTGTTTTGGTTTTTTTTTCCCTAGAATTTTATGCAACACCTACCAAAGAAAGAAAAATAGACACACTGGAAATTTCCAAAAGACCAATCTTATTAATCTTGACTTCTAGATAATGAAAATTGTGAAACTGGAACCTTGAATGTTTACTGTGAACCAGCTAGGACAGTAAGTTGCTTTAGTAAAATTGTAAGAGAGAACTGTCATGTTCATTGCAACTTTCATTAACAAAGAGGTTTTAGTAACACCTACAGTTAGATTTGTCTACTATTTTCTATTCTAAAATTTATTTTCATTTATTACAGTTATTCCCTTTTTTAGGCAACAAGATTGGATTCACTGTGCTGGTTATCTGCCTATTTCAAGCCAAGTGCTTTCAGTGCTTCAGAACAATCTTTGGCCATTTTAAAAGAGTGAGATAAGGGAAAAGTATGCTGGTTTATTTCTGCTGAGTGATTTTACTCCCAGCCTCAAGAGCATAGACTCTGGAAGGAACATAGTCCTTAGGTGGCAGATGCGCATTTTCTAATCCCGGTTAAAATTAACCAAAATCTGGGATTGTTATAATATCTGAAAATTACATTGTTAGAGTTCAGGGGAAAAAATGAGAGCTGTATATCCCTTGAAGTGTCTGCCTGTGTCCAACACCTGCTTTGCTCCTCCAACAATTCCCTGTCTTCACAGAGCTAGTGAGCCTGTCTTGTCTGGAGACAACAGGAGCTTCTGTGAAGTTCCTTGGCATCTCTGTTGTTTTAGAGACCAGACAGAGGGTAGAGTCTGTCTGCCGTACGTCTGCTGTATGTTTTCGGTGCTCCCCTTGAAAGGCCCTGACAGCATGGAGAAGGGGCTGACTGATGTATGAAAGGGTATGCTGGAGGAAAGGGCTGAGACAATGCTTCTCCTGAGTGCAATACTGAAAATAAACTTGTGCTACTTAAAGATTTCCGTGGTCACAAAATGACAAAACATTCAGCTTCCTCCAGTGAGGAACCAGTTGCCATTATAAACTATAGTTACACTTTGTAGATACCTTCCCTGGTAGTGGATTATAAAAGCAATTAAGTTTTCCAAAGAAAACATGAGAGGAGAATGTAGAATGGTCCATATTGATATTATTAGTGATATATTGTTGGTATCAATGAAAAAAAAAAAAGTCAAAATCTGAGTTTTAGATCACAGTGTTCCCCGAAATTGTAGATTAAAATGAAAATATTATTTTTTCCAAGTGTTGAAGTTTAGACCTTTTAGAAAATCAGAAAACCATAGATTCAGGCATCTGACAAATATGTTCAGGTGAATCTGTTTGATAATAATAGTAAAAATCTTTTTTTTACATTTGTTCTCAGGTTTGTTCTCTGAAATGACATTTCGAGGAGCTTTTTTCTGTTTTGCAATAATGCAAGTTTTAATATCTCTAAATGCTCTATAAATCTGCATGATGAGACCATCAATCTGAATTTTAGATTCAAATCCCTAAACATTCATTCAGAGAGGAAGAATACCCTTCTCAGGTTAAGGTTATTCTGGTTGAGGTTAACCCCAAACCCTTGGAAGCTTTGGGGTTTGGCGCCTTTGTCCTTGCTGGTCCATATACTTCCTGTAGAAATTAGGTAACACAACACGTTTTGAGGTAGGTGGTGGAACAGCTGGTCTCTACGGGCACAGCCTTATCTGGAACTACAGCTCTTCCACACAGAAAACCTTTTCTTCTGCCATTGCAATTTGGTGGTGTTCATAGCTGACCACCTGGCCTCCTCTCAAGAGATCTCCACCCCAAAGCCAAGGACAACAGGAATCCATGAACATTAATTCAAACTCATTTCCATCAATACTGTAAACTCAAGAGCTGAGTGTGCCCTCAGGTAGCTCGTTGGCAGCTAATTGACCAAACGGCAGGACAAGTCTGAGGTCAAGGGGCAGGACTTGCCTGCTGTGGCCACATTAGGTGGGGCTCTTTTGTCATCGCCCTCGATCAACTTCATTCATCCTTATAAGCCCTGCCCTGCTTTACCTCACCTTAGGTTGAATGGAAGTTGCTGAGTGCTTAAAGTTTTTGAAGCTTTGCCCATTCTTTCTAGTCTTACCAGAAGTATTTAGGAGTTTACGTTTAGGATTCTCCTTCTGAAATAAGCACTCTAAATCTGTTTTTGCTTGTCTATGTTAAAAATCACAAATCAGTATGTGTGCATAAGCAGATTATGAAAACATTCCTGGACTGTAATTCTTCACATTTAAAATAAACTCACATTTTTTCTTCTTTTCTTTTTTCTTCATATATTTTGAAGCCAGAAGGAACTGTTCTGAGCATTTATTGTGACCTCATCATAATACAGGCTGGAGAGTATCACCTAGTAATTTTCCTAGCAAGGCCAATAGCTTGTGTCAGAGCTAGGGCATGTTTTTAAGGCAGACATGGATGCTTGATTTAAAGTGACAGAATCCACCACAAGCCTTGTTACGGCTAAACTTTCCCATTTTTTCAACCGAGCGTCTCACCAAGGGTATTGAATATGGGTCTTTGGGGAAAGTCTTACTTTACAAGTCAATTACAGACGCATTTCCAGCCACTCTTAGCTTTTTCTTTGAACCAATTTAAACGAGAGTACAAGAGCAGCTGCTGCCGTAACCGAGACTGTTTGCAGCTCCTGAGCTGCCGGCAGCAGCAGGGAGCTCAGCATGGGCTAAACACCCAAGTGCTTGTTCTGATTTCCAGGTAGGTTTTGCATCCAGCACCGAGCTCTGTGCTGTTGCTACCTAGTCTGATGCTGCCTTGTTGGTGTCTGTATCACACAGCAGTCACTCCACAGCCAAGAGTAGTTTTTGGAGGAAAATAAATAAACATTGAAGATGCTTATCATCTGCCTCACAGGCTCTGCAGCAAGGCATTATTCGTGCATGTTTGTGATTCACTTTAAAGTCATTAGATTGGAGAGTTATACATCCCATATTAATTGAATAGAGGTCTATAGGCTGACATTTGATATAATATTGGTTATAAAATTTTGCTGAAGTAATTACTGCTTGAACTAGATTTTTTTTTTCAAAAATCCATTTTTAATTTAGAAATTACTAGTGATGGAGAATCTAATGATGTTACCTGCACTAAGTTGTTCCAATGGGTGGTTACTTTTCCTTTTAAAAATGTCTGTGCTGTGACTAGGCTGCATTTATCTAACTTGTTTAATCTCCAGTTATTGGCTCTTGTTATTTCTTTCAGCAATAAGCTGAAAAGTGATATCTTGATGCCTCTATTTCCTGTATTCTAATGCCTGAAACTACAGGCTAGTTACCTTTGATGAGCCTAAGCCTATGCCTATTACACTAATTAAGACAGATTTCTTCATATTTCATTAAAATATGTATTCTGAAGTCCTTTAATAAGTGTTCTGATTGTTCCCTGACCTTCCAATCTTTTACGTGTTCCCTGAAATATTACTGCTAGAACTGTGCACTGTACTCCTCTGGCAGTTGTAGTCATTTGAAAGCAGAAGGAATGCATTTACCAGTCCCTACTCAATGCTCCTATGTTCACACATGCAGTGATCATATTAATACTTTTGTCACACTGCTAGTTTCAAAACTCGTGTCTAACTGCTTATTAGTCATGACTCCTCAGCCAAAATCAGTTTACTAAAATAATATTCCTCACTCTGAATCTCATCCTATATTTGTTCCGAATGTGTGTTTTGTACAGGAAGAACCTGGTTTTTGCTTTGCACTGAAGCTTTTGACCATACCTGCTTTGCTGTTCCACTTCTAGCAGTCCACTTCCAACCCCCACTGATCACTTCACATCACTCTGGTCTCTCTCCTTGCCTTGATTTGGAGTCATCATGATCAGATTGCCTGTACAAATAAATGTCCTTGGGCAGCCAGAAGTGCCCCATTCCAGTATGAAGTAATAACGGGTTTGCAAATGCATTAAAGCAGACATGTCACTTTTGATTCTGCCTCAACATGTCTTGGACTTCTGAGTAGAAGCATGTTTGATCCACCTGGATTCGAGTCACTGTGCTGTAAACATGTACAAGGCAGAGCTAGTGAAGAGCTGGGCCTCATATTGTTTGACAAGGAATTACAATAAAAGAAATGAAGGACAAAGGACAAGAATAACTCTGCTAATACTAGGCATAACACAGTGTGATGAGCTGCATCATGTTAGCAGCAAAACAAAGAATTATGTGATGTTTAGTTATCCACAGAATATGTGACATGATTTATTACTCTGTGTTTGCATTTTCTGCACTGCATGCCAGACTTTGTGTTGGCTTGGAGTTTTGTGCATGCATATTACCCTGCCTCACTTCTACTCCTTCCTGGTGCTGGTTGCATCCATGGACTCAGAGTGCCTTTTGATTTCTGTACTCTTCAGTCTGAACTGAATAATGCTTGAGCACACTTTAATGGTTTTGAAAAGGGTTCATTCTTTCAGTAGTTTCTGCACATTTTATATGCACATCCATATCATGACGTAGTGCTGTAGAATCACAATATTGGCTCTTCTTGAGGGGCTCTATGGGCACAAAAACCTTGTGAGAATTGGTGCTGAAGATGTACTTTGCTGCACGCCAGCTAAAAGCAAACTCCTAACCATTGCTTGCAAATACAGAGGAAAACTCGCCTCCCTTGTGGACCGCATTTCTAGAGAGTTTAAACATTGATGGGATTTTAACAGCTTCATTTCCCTTTGACAGCAACTTTGTGATACAGGTATGCTCAGCCATTCATACTTTTCTCTCTTTCAACTCCAGTGAGCAAGTTGTGTAAAGGAATATAATGCTGTAATGGTGTAACATCCCTTGACAATGTCTTCCCAGAAGTATGTTAATGTTCCTGCCAAAGAAGGTGGCACATCATTTAGGAAATGCTGAATAAAAAAAAAAAAAAAATCTAAATTTGCTTTCTTGTTGGTACCCATGTTAAATAAATACACAGATCCAAAGAATCCTTTGTAAGTTGATTTCAGCACGTCTCCTCCCTAACCGATCAGTATTCCTTAACATGAGTCTCCCATGACATAACAACTCACTGCAGCTGTTTCCTGTGAGATCACTGTAAGGCTGCATGCTTCCGAGTCCTGGTCTCCTGATCATATTTTCTCCCACAAAGAACAGGCAACTGGGATGTAAATGTGCCTAGGTATCACTTCAGTACGGAGGTGGGATGTGACTACAGCTTGCACCTGGATTTAGGGAATTTGAAGCATGAGTTCTGCATTTAAGGAACAACACTTTTCCTCCAAAAAGCTGCTAAAGAAAAAAAAAGAGTTTGGAGGAAAGAATGACCAAGAATGTGATACCTGCAAAGCAAGGATGCTTATTATAATGACAGATACAGAATGAAAGAATAGTGGGAAAATCCTGGCTCACAGTTTCATTAGAGCAGTCAGCTTTTACTACTGCTAGGATTTCAGGATATAAATGGCCTAAATCTTATTACAGAGACATTACAAACATGAATACAGAAATTCAATACATTACACACTCCTTGCCCTTAAACAGTTACTGCAGAATGCTATTAATTTTGCAGTATACTTTATACTTATTTGTAGGTGTAACAAAAGAGAACCGAAAGCTAAGGTGCACAAGCTTCAAGGAAGAAAAGATCTTCCGTGACTGCTCAGGTAGTCAGTATTTCCCTTTACCAGCTGGAGTGGATGTGTGTTTGAGAGAAAGGTGAGGAAAAGATCTTGATGAAGAGCACCCGTATGTACCTTTCTGGTTGGCCTATTGCCTGTTTTGATCATGATCCTCTTATGCATTTGGAAAGTCTTGCCCCTGGGTAGCATCCTCAAAAAGTAAGACTATCTTTGAGGAATGCGGAATACTAATAACACCATCTGATCCTTTTCCTTTTCACGCGCTAAAACCCCAAATTGCTGGTGAAACACCCAGCCACTATCACAGAAAATTTATGTAGGAGAAAATACCTCAAATATAGCTCAGCTTCTCAAAAAGACAAAAAAAAAAATAAAAAGGTCAAAAGAGATCACAAAATGGGACAGAAGTTGGAAACTGCATTCTAAAACTGTGGGTAAAGTGGGGAGAAGAGAAGAATTGTGTTATGTTGTTGGCATTGAAATTGTAAAGAGGAGGGCACTAAGTACCTGGAGTATTTCTGTCATACCATGTCTTGAGGAAAGGGGATACCTATCCTACATAGAAAACCTGACAAATCTCCATGTGAAAAAAAAAATATATGTCTGTTCCAGGGGTTACTGAACTTACTCTAACAGACTACCAGGAAGAGAGAGCTGAGAAGTGAATATTTTCTTAGGTTAGGACCAAGAGACCAAAATGGAGCAAAAGGCTTGGAAGGAGTCATAACACAGAAATGGAAAGGGCAAATGATATAAAGTCATTTAGCTGAAATCTGAGCAGTACAGCACAGAGTTCTGCTGCAGATCCTATGGGAAGCACAATTTCAAGCAATGACTGTAGGACCTTGCCACAACAATCAATCATTATTTCCTTCATCCCTGCAGAAAAACTAAACAAAAAAACAGGTTCTTAGTATACATGCTTGAGAGAAATCCAGCGTTTCCCATCAGTGGCACTTTCCATTTCAAGAAATAAGCAAAATGATGCCAAACTATTCATTCCTGCTCCTGAAGAACCAAGTGAAAGCAGCTTATGCCAGGGAACTGAAAATAAACCAGGTCTTCCCCACCGAGGTGCAAAATCTTAACACCATTAATGTCCAGATGGTCCAGATAGCAGACTTTCCTTTGGGCACTGTTGGAAATTAATCCTGGTTCTTGGCATCATTGATTCACAATAGTATTAGCAAATCTTCCCTTAAAACTGATGAGTCCTGAAGCAACATGTGAGAACATCCTGTATGAGGATAACATCCTGGTGAGGATTTTGGTACGATACCCTGCTGAAGACTAGTCATGAAGATTAGTCCTAAAGGATTCAGTAAGGCAGCTGTACAGGACCATCCACAGACCTCTCTGAAAAACAAAGCTTGTCAGAGGACACAATGCAACCTCTCCTTATAGAACTTCAGATATTCAGTATGAACACTGCAATGTGATATGCTCAAATGGTTAGCAAAAGTCAAGAAATGAGCAGGTAAAGTGATGACAGTTATACATGGGAACACCCACACAGATATATAGGAAAGAAAGTTTTGTAATCCTTAAATTCTGCTGCTGTTTCAGGCATCCTACCAGTGAATCATTGTTCTAGTCCTTCTTGTGAAAGCAACTGCCTTCCTGCAGTAGCATCACCCAGCTAAGAAAACCTGCACCATTTAAATGTTCTGTACAGTTGTTCTGTACCAGCAGATGCTCAGGCTGGTATCCCTTTCCATGAACTGGATGGCCAAAAGATCTGAAGTTTTATTGATATCATGTGTGATACCCATCTGCTGTAAAATTCTGATTGTATAGGCATCATCCTATTTGCATTAATATGATTTATATTCAGAGCATTAAGCAAGATTCCTTCAACCATCCTCACAGCAGTTCAAAAGTAGAAATCACAAAAGTGATGTATGTGAAGCAAGGAATCTTGAGAGTTTTCTCTTTTTTCCTCGATATGCGCTTTGAACATTTCTGTTTCGGGCAGCGGGTGATCCTACTTGGTGAGGAACAAGCAATGGTCTATAGAGACCTGTGATGGAATATTACACCATAGGTGACCTTCCCAGACTGCTGAGTGACTCATCTAAATAAGTGCAGAAATGTGTGTAACTAATTACACTGCATGAACAGTGAGACTATGGCGAGCTGGCGTGGTGAAGTGATATGGGCACACTAGCACGTGATGTTGTCAAGTGCTGCACTTAGACTGAACTAGTTCATCTCAGGCACAACCCCTTCTATGCCTCTGTATGTGATGCACAGTTCACCTTACCAGCTATTTTGTTGTTGTTGTTGTTCAAACCACTGTCAAAAGCATAAAAAAGGGTACTGAAATCCTGTTTTGTTCACTGTTATAGCTCTTTCTTAGTTCATTCTTCACTGGAAATTGGGCAAGGCCCCACGAACACATAGAGATGAAGAATTAAGATTGAAGCTAACCTCAGTGCAACTCAGTGAGATCATTTAAGCACTCAGAGTTTTACATCCATAAAGCATTCTTACATGACAAAAATCCCATTGAATAGAATTATGTCAGTGTTTAGTACAAAATAATGTACTTTATCCTAGCTATATGAAATCATAACAGTGTCACTGCATATTAATAACTCTTTGCACAGTCTAAGCAAAAATTTAAACATTGTCAGTGTCAACTGAAGGACAGTATTATTTTTTTTCACATCATGCTGGGTATGAAAAAAACTCCTAACCTAACATATTATATGCGATATCAATGAATGATTTTGTTTGTTTCAAACTAAGAGGAAATGAAATAATAATAATCCTATTACCAAAAGCCTCTCCACCCAGATGATGATTTATCTAGATCCAAACTAAAAAAGAGAAAAAAAAGATTAAACTGAATATGAGAAATAAAATTTAAAAAATCTTTTATTCTATTTCTGTTATACAAAATGCTTGATGGAAAAAATCAGCAGTATAAGTCTCACCCGCTTATGCATTCATCTATATATACAAACATCACAGTTTTATAGATCTCTGAGCATCTAAGAATCAGTTCTGTAGTTCTTTATTTGAGGAAAAGATGTACAGAAAAGAAGTAGGAAAAACCTCTTAGCTCTTACAGAGAAAATAAATCTTACGTTCCCAAACAAGCAAAGACATTTTATTCACATCCTTCCATATTCAAGGCAATAGGAAAGATCCTTTCAAGCATCTTGACAACAGTTCAAAAATGGAACTGGCAAAACAATTCCCAGGGTTGCAGTAACTTCAGTGGATCTTCTGATAATGATAAAACTGGGAGGCACGAGAGACATTTGAATAAAGGAGACTGCACATGATTTACATGATTTGTTGCCTTTGTGGCCATATATTTTCTTATTTGTAATTATAAAAACTGCAAGTTCCCATATGCAGTATAGAACAACAACAAAAATAACAAAAAGAAGTGAGAAATGTTAGACCCCTAAAAACTAGGCACCTGGGTAACAATTTGTTTTGACTTGGTAAAGCAGCCTGCTGTTAGGATGAGCTGGGTGATAAAATCTGGAAGTGGTGGAGAAAAAAAAAAGAGTAAATATTTTAGCCATATGCTAAATGGCCATGTTTGAACCCATCTTCTCCCTGGTGAAGCGCGAGCCCACTGTGGCTTCTGTGAGTGAGTCCATTGATTTCAATTGTCTTTGAATATGGCTCAGCCAGAGAATATACCTTTCCTCCAGGTCCTACTGCAGGGAACCTACCATATGCCCTCTACTAAATTGAGTTTTACTTCCCCATCTGCTCCCTCACTGGAATTGATCATATGTGCCTAATGCATTGAGTTCACCTTCAGCTTAATTTCCATAAAATCCCATTGATTCCGTCTCTTAGATTCTGAGCAAATGTTGCATAAGGAACTAGATATTGCATTATTGAACAAATATACCCAAGTTGTTATACTTTGATGGCTGGTTCATGTTAAAGTTCTTGTTTTAAAGATTCCTGCAGTTATTTTTTTTTAAACCAAGCTATGAGTAAAGTATTACCAGGTGACAGCACACATAGGCAATCAATTTGTTTACAGAGGAAGACACAGCAAGTCTAATATTTATTATTCAGTGCTCTAGCCATTTATGTGTCTGTATATAAATAATGTACTGCACTTCCCAAGAAAAAAATCTACAATATGAGGCAATTTTCAAAGACTAACAATACTAACAGTATGTGTCCTTTTAAGTAAAGATTCTTCTTTTTCTTCAGGTCTTTTTAGTAAGAGGATAACTTCTTTAAAATAACAAAATTAATTGTAGCTAGTGCTGAAATGATAAATAAAAGATTTGACTCTCTACGGGAGGCTATTTTTTTCAACTGATAAAAGGGAAGAGATGTCTGACAGAATAATGGGATTAATTTTAAACACACACTCAGCTTTGGACATTATGTCCAAAGGCAATGACATGATTACTGTTGCCTGTGAAGAAAATACAAAAGTCTGATTTTGTGGCAAGCACTGACAATACTAAGTGAATACACATGCCACTGACTTTGAGGAGTTAGTGGACAGTTCAGTTATTTTTCACATTGCTGGCTGCCATGCCAAAGAGTACGTTTTAAGGGAGATCAGAATCTCAGCTACTATAGACTCTATAGGCAATCGCACTGATAAAGTCTTTCTTTGGTAATAAGTCAAAAATTTCTTGAATCAATTGTTTTGGATACCAATAACTTTGCTTGTCAAATGCTAGAGACAAGGGACACAAACAGCTTTACTGTGCTGATACAAAAAAAAAAAGTTATCCATGTTTCTCAGGACTTTCTTTGAAAATGAGATCCTCATCATCTTTAATTTGTTTTCAAGTAGTGTAAGGGCTTATTTTGCCACATGATCACACAGCTATCTGCAAAGAACATTCGGTATATTTGCAGAATGATGCCAGGTAAAGATGCCATGTTCTATTTCCTGACCTTCATTGAATAGATTATTCATCTTTAATCTGTGTTAATCTGTGTCTCCTTCCACAATACAGTAAAATTTTGTTTTAACATTGTAGAGTGTGCTGCAAAGTCCCAGACAACTGAAGTGGCAAGTCTCCAGAATCTGACTGTGCTGGTGGGAGAGATGAATTATCTTTCTTGAAGGAGTGAGCAATTGCTTTGTGTTTAAACTCTCTCTTCTATTAGGAATGTAAAACAAACACTTGGATTTCGTACTGTGATGGGAGGCTTCAATGTCCGTGAAAAGTGTCATATAAATGCCAACTAAAGCAGGCCTCCGCCACAGGATGGACTTTGAAAAGATTCCCAGAGAATGCGTGCTTTGCTAGCCCAAAAAAAGGTTGTTGAAAGATATTTTGGAGACAGGTATATTTATAATGATTATTATGCAATTGCAGCAAATATTATTCTTTTGTTGTTTTAAGCAAAAGAAAAGTTAGATTAATATTAATATATATATCCTAACTCTGGAATAGAGGGCACTTATAACATTTTTAAAAAATGAATAAAACCTGCTTGGAGAAGTAGTCTTGTTATACCAGAAATGCAGTTATTATGTGTAATTTTTTTGTCTTTCTATACGTAATAATAAAGTTCTAACGTTATTCACAGAAATTAGCATAGAATATTAGCACCTCTATGCAGAATATTAACTGTAATATTTGCGGTACTTTTTAAATATTAAATTAAAAAGTCCTTTTTTAAATATTAAATCTTCATTCCTCAATACTTATGAGAAAAAATAAATCACTTTGTAAAACTGCAGAAACCCTTCTCCCCCAGATTCCTTTCTTTTTCTCTCCAAGACTTTTTCATGGTATTTTAATGGTAACGTAACATGTTAACTTCTTTATGCTGCAGTTTGCTGATATGAAGTTTTATTGTACATATTAATATAGGAAAGCTACATAGAAGTTGCTTGATCTTCTTCCAAGTTTTAAATACCAATTTTAAGCAGTAATAGTTTCATTCACTAATTACTGTTTATTTCTCACATACTGCTACGTTTTCCCCCACTTCTTGCTTCATCTCTCTCTACCACAGCTAAGAGCCTGTTTAATTGCAACACATTTTTTTCATTTGGCTCAGGTCAGTTTTATTTTCCTCTTTCTACCAAGCTTAATAATATTTACAGAGAAAAATACTGAGTGCTCTATTATTTTTGGCTTCTGATAAAAGTAGGCAATCTATTATAGCATTGTGTTAAAGCTAAGGTTAAATAGCATTATAAGTAAGGTGTGGACAAAACTGCAAAAGCTGCTTAGCTAAAATGCTTTTATTTTTTTTTCTCTTTTCCCCAAGAGGTCTTATTCCCATTCAAACCATAATTCTCCATGATGCAAAGCTAGGAGCTCATTGCCAAAGAAAAGATATAACTATCCTTTCTGTTAACAGATTATAAAAGAAAACAATGGGGCAAAATCTCTCTCTTTTATTCTATTTTTTTCTCTGTTACATCCAGAGTATATCTTTTTGTTCTAGGTGCTTTAAATGTGTAAGCAGCCATTATGTTTTACTCCCACATACCCTTCTCCTGCCTTCTTTCCCCTGCAAGTTACTCCTTTGTAGTTGGCTGCAAGCCCCCAGCATTTCTTCTACTTTACCTTTTAGTTGAAGACATGGGATTGGAAACTTGTTTTTTTCTTCTTCTGTTGCTCAGGCTCTTGGCCTCTTCAGGCATCCTAGAGGCTTTTCTAGCACTGCTTAAAGCTTCAAGGGAAAAGAATAAGCTCCTTTGGAGTTCTGGTGTTGCTGAACTGAACTTTAATTAGCCTGAATGTTCTTTGGGGATAGAAGCTCTCTTTCACTTTTTGCTTCTGTCACTGTCTGTTCACATGAGATTTGCCAAAATCAGATCTTATACCTGGTCCAATCGAAAGAGTTGGACACCAAAAAGATAATCAAGATAATCCAGAGATACTCGTGTTCTTTATGTCATTCATATTTATTCTGCCTTGCCCCTTCCTTTCTTCTCTACATTTTTTTTTATCTTTCTCTATTACTTATTCTGCCTTCAGAATGCAATGGAATCTCAAGGTAAACCAAAAATAACTTGGTATTAGATAAAACAAGTAACATTTCTTCCCCTCCCCTCATATTTATAACCAAAATACATTGGTAATGATTATATCATGCTATTTATGTAACAGTATATTAATATATATATTTGTATACCAATATAACAGGATTTCTATGGAGAGTAAAATGTGCAATATCCTAATGAGCTTATAAGCAAAACCTCTGATTTGTGTGTTTTGCTGATACTGCTTACCAAACTCCTACCTAGTTTTGGATCTTTTATTCCAAGCACAATGGAAACAAAGAAGAAAATAATTCCTGAGTTAAGGATGATAGTGTTAGATGCAGCAAAAGCAGTGGGATTGTATTCTTCATCTTCAAGCAGGGTGATGAAATGAGGTCTCTATTCTTGAGAGTACGAGTCTATCCTTATTCAGATAAGAGTTGACTTATGAGAGTGATATCGCAAAGGGATGTCAGAGTTGAATTAAATTGTTTAGACAACGAGGAAAGGAGGCTTTGTAAACTGAGAAGGTATTCCTGTGTATTCTTACGTTGTAAAAATTCCAATTGCACTAAAGTTAGAGAAAAACCAGAAAATCAGACAGGGCATTTCAGCAACCTGGTATTTCGCAGTACTTGAAACTTAATAAACATTGACTTATGCTGCTAGAGTTCTCATAAGTACTTTTATTACAGTTATTGTTGAAATACTCTGCTGAGGTTTTATAAAAATACACAACTTAAAACGACCAAAGACAGCTTTATTAAAAAAAAAGAAACACAGAAATCTATATAAAATGTTTTCATAGCTAACTGGGTAAATGCACCCATAAAGAAGCTTGAAAACCTCTGCTACAATTTCATATTAAATTTGTATAACATTTATGTTAAATAAGCCACTTTAATAGTAGCTATTTAAAATATACTCAAGCCTATTAAATCTTCAGTTCGTCTTCAGTCTTCACTCCATAAGACCAAGGAATATTCAGAATTTACATTGCTTGCTGCTACCATACATGATTTTGAAATTCCTATCTTTCTTCCACTCATAAAGCTGGAATTGTTATCCAGGTTTGCATTATAGGAAAGAGAGAACTTTTATAATGACAAAACAGTTAAGTTCAATCTCACAATCTGAATGGAATTTGCCTTTTTCTGATTGAGAAGTCATCAGTAATTAGTAACGGCTTCCATGCACTACCAGCCCTCTTTGAATCATTCTTTGCATCTCATCATCTAATTTTGTCAGGGATTTTTTGGGGCATGTGTGCAGCAAATGTGACAAATTAAGCTATGGTGTGGAAAGCATGGTCTCAAGGAGATAAACATAGAGGCCAGAAATTTCTGTCAATTTGTGTCACTTTGTAAAGATAAAAAGGCAATTATGTCACAGGATGTGTCTTAAAAGTAAACCAGTATTACCTCTATAGGAGCACATACTATCAAAAAAAAAAAAAAAAAAAAAGCCAAACATGGACTCAAAAGTAGACATTTTGCGCCTCTAAGGATGAGTCATGTTTATGCAAGAAGATTTAATGGGACCACTGGCTACAATCAAGGAGAACATACGCAAGTTCCATTTGTCTCTTTGACTGCTGGTGAAGGAAATATCTGGCAATTAAAATTGCAAGAGTTTTCAGTGTTTCTTCCGGATAAAGAGAATCTACTAAGCTCTGCTAAAACATGTCATATCTTAACGCCAGATTAAAGAATCTTCAGCTGTTGTTTTTAAGGAAGGAACCACCTCAGTTTTTGCACCTACTGAGTTGCTGGGCAATTGTTTATAGCTTATTAATACTTGAACTAGTCTCTCAGTGTCTGAAAATACAAACAGAAATGCTGTAAAATAAATTAGATTAAACAGAGGAATTATTCCTCTTCCTACTCTCAGCATCTTCTCCCTGGATCTGTAGTGTGATCAGAACTCCTTTCTCTTCAAATTTAAGAACTCTGTTGATTTTTAATTCAGAAATTAATTTTTAAACTCAGCATCAATAAGATTTTTTCTTCAATAAATATTAAATTGAGAGATATTCCTTGACTTGCAGATTCTTTAATGTTTGAATTGAATAGTAATCCAGTCCTAGATGATTTATTTGTTTATTCTTTTTATCACTGCTATTTCAATGGCTATTTTGCTATTCCTGCTGCAAATATGTCATATATGTCTCTGTACTATCTATCCAGTCACACGGCACTCCAGCATTGCCAAAACTGTCTTCACATTTTGCACTAATAAGATCATGGTACAGAGAAATTGTCACATTTGTAGTGTTACTATAAATAATAATCCCTTAAGACCTACACACTGAAAGAATGAATAAAACACTGGCCTTCAGGATGGCTCAGGCTATGAAACTCAGCTGTAACGACTATGTTTTTTTTTTTTTTTCTTTTCATTGCTGTTGCTCTCGGACTTTGCCATCAATTCATCTTCTACTGCAGAAATCATAAATTGCTCAACAGCAGAGTAAAATTAAGGAGATTTTCCGACTCCTGAAAGAGATTAAAGTATATTCAATCTCAAGAACATTTGTTAGGAAATCTGCCTTACTTGTGAGTTACATCTTCTGCATCCTTCCGCCCACAGTAGCAACTGTAAAAAATCAACTTTGCAGACAGTGTATAAGTCTGAGAAAAATATATATTTGTGTTTGTAGATCAAGTAGGTATGCATGGTAGCTTCTCTTTTTTTTTTTTTTTTTTCCTTTTTATTGTGCATTTATATGGTGACAGTCCCAGAAATGTACTAGTATCACATTTAAAAAAAAAAAAAAAAGAGAGAGAGCCCTGAGGAGGTCTATCATTTGTTCTCAGTGGGAAACATAAGATGTACAATCTCAAGGGAAGATTAATGAGAGAATGAAAGAGGTGTGTCTCTTCCATTAAACAACCAGGTTTGTACATATTGAGCATTTGGTAGCATGGCACTTCTAATTTACTTTTGTGATATAGACTACCCAGTGATGTTGCATATAGCTATGAGTCTATATTCGATATTCTCAGTGGCTGTATTTGCATCTTGAAGGTTTCTTACAAATACACCATCCTGTATCATTTGCATTGTTTCAAAATGCAACAAAAAATGTTTAGACTATTTCTATAAAACCAAAACAACATTGGCTTTGACTTTTCTTTATGAACCGAGTGCAATCTATTCCAGATTCCTTTTAACTATTTGGTAAATGAAGTGCAAATATGTTGTAGGACATGACTGTAGGACATACTGTACCTTAGGTCCTTTTTAGGTCTCTTCAGGATACTTACCAAGCGACAGGTTTAATTTTTCTTAGTCCTCACAGGAGATGAAGCCTTACAATCCAGTAGCTCTGTATTCTAAGCTATGTTAACATTATGAATTCAGTCATATTTGGCTCTTGTAGGCCCTTCCCACTATAGAGTCTGTGATCAGTACAGGTCAGGTCAGTACAATAAAATTTACTCAAAGCCAGGCACTTATCATTCATCCAGAGAATATATCAAATCAGGAACAAGAGATAAAATTTCCTTCTAACTGCATCTTAGCCTTTACTTTCAAACCCGGATAATCAATCTATTTTTACCCAAATCTGATCTGGGGCAAATAAACTGAACTTTTGTAGCGTGCTTCCTCACAGTGAAAACAGTCTCAGCCTTAGGTCAAGAGAATTAAATGGAGTGACACTTGCAGCTGTTCATCACACCGTTTCACCCATCAATGGTTGTGTGTTTGGTTGCCTTTATATCTTAGAAATGGTAGGAAGTAGGTTAAGCTTCTCAACCACTATTAACACATGTGAAGCCACTCTTAAGAGACCTCAGCTTTGACTTTTTAAAAGACAGAATTGTCATTGGAGTTCCAATCCACAGGACTGGTCCTATGATAATATTTAAATATATTAAGAAAAAAAAATGTTATGTATTACAGAATCAGAGAAATGCAGAATGGTTGAGGTTGGAGGGGACCTCTGAAGATCATTTAGTCCACCTCCCAAAAGATGTGTAGGAGGGATGCAAGTGCACAGGGATGTAAGTGAAGTTAGGATATTAGATAGTGAGCAATAGCTCAATAACACCAGATTTGGGTGTTAAATTTCAAGAATGATATAAACTAGACTAGTTAGAAGTAGGAGGAAAATGTGATTAATTGAAACTATTGAAAATTTAACATATCAGGAAAGATTGCAAAAACTTGAAATGTTTTCCATAAGGATGGAAGAGAGGGAAAGGACTTAATTTCACGTATACGAAGAGTAGTTTGAAGAGGAAGGAAGCTATGTCCATGGCACAGGAAAAGCAGCAATGGGCAAGGAATAAGCAAGAAATGAAGTGCTCTCAGGCCTCCCAGGTTTCTATGCCTAGTAGAAATGAATCCTAGCAGAAAAGCAAGCAGAAGTACTGATCCTAGTTAAGGATTAATAAGGTAATCTGGATATGCAGAAATTCTTGAGACCTTATGGAAATTTGAGGATGTGAAAGAGAAGTAGTCACTAGTAAATGTAATAGCACTGATACTATTTGTCATCTTTGAATGGTTATCATAGTTATCTCCCATTGACTTCAGAAAGGCAAATGTTAGGATTTAATTAAAAAAGCAGGAAGGAGGATCTATAAAAATACAGGCCTCACCTCTCTTCTGGGAAGATCATGGAGCAAGACCTCATGGAAGCCATTTCCAGGCACAATTACTGTTCTACATATAGTAACTGAGAAGAGTCAGAGCAGATCTACCTGAGGCAAATTCTGCTTTCTCTGCATTATGTGGACTAACAGAGGTGTCCAGACCATTGCTTTGAAAGGGTTGTAGTGGCCAATGATCTGAAGTGATGCTCATAAGAGGTTGATGGAGGGGCCAATTCTCTTCATCATTTTCATCAGAGACCTAGGTGATGGGATGGCGTGAGTATAGCCTCTTCCAGATTGTAGGTGATGGCATTTTGGAGAATGCAGTCTATATCTGCCACAGGACAACCCTGTCATTCAAAACACCTCCAGAATTAAATTATTTCTCCCTTAAGTCAGCTGATTTTCTTTTTCCCTGGTCTTGTAGTGAGTTTTGTAGACTCACTCTACATTGAAATTAATATTTTATAGGACTCTTGGAGTCACAAAAAGGACATAAGCTTTGGAAATTCCAGCTACCAACAGGAGAATGTGCAAATGAACCACTGACCTTAAATTACTTAAATAAGAAGATAGTTTTCAATCTCTGCTCTTCTAAATAGATCAATGCTTGATAGCTTTGGTGGGAAGAATAGTAGATATAACCCTATGTTGGTCTGACATAGATATGTTCTGCAGAATTTTTGAAGAGAACAAACCTTATCCAGCAGGAATTTTAAGTACATGTGATGCTTAGTCAACAGATGGTGAATGCCGGTATTTTCCATCAGTAGCTAGATGCTGTAGACATTTTGCAGCAGTAAAGAAATGGCTCATAGAACAAAACTGTGTTGGCTAGATACCATCGGAGCATGGAGTAAAAAAGATCATTCTTACCTGGGGAAAAAAAAATATATATTTATACGGAGAATGCTATAGGACATAATATAACACAGGACATAATTCTTTTTTTTTTTTTTTTCCAGAAATTTTACAATTTGAGTTGTAATGTAAAATTCTTATCATTTTGTACTAAAGTAGCTTTATTTTAGTGACTGTGAAATAGAATAAGGTTCTGTGCTAGAACAGTGGTCCTCTGGGTTTGAACTCATGTCGTACCAGAGTTTCTATCTACAAGTGCAATGAGACTTTCACTAACTCACAACTTGGCAATCAAAGCTGAGACACAATTATTGCGACCCATTCTGTTTTCTAACATCTGCCATGTTAAGGCTATAATAATTTCACCTGTTTGATTCCTTTAATATCTTTACATTGTTATAATATTGCTTATACATATTAACATGATACTATATATGAATATCTTCAGTAAAACAAAATTTGCTGTCAATTTATTTACAGATTTGATTTCCTGAACTCTTTTGATTCAAAACTGGAAATCAACAGCGGAGAGAGATTCCAGTTCTCTCATCTTTCTTTCTGAGCTTCCCAAACATGAGCCAGCTCTGGTCTAGAGCTGTACCTGAAGTAATAGGCTGAAAGGCAGGGTGTATTAGCACTGTGCTGATTTTTCTCTCTGGTTGCTGAGCCAAAGTAGACTCACAACTTTCTGTCTTGGAGCTCAGCCAAGATAAATCTGTGACTACGCTTATCCAAGCAGATATATACTTCAGCATTTAATTCCTTTTTCTGAACATAATTCTAAAAGCCCTTTCTTCTTTCAGCATGGGAAGCCACTGTCTTTATACACAGCTTAGCGTCAGTATTGCTGAAGGCAATGGGACATATCAGCCATTTTGAAACAGAACAGGTCTTTGTATTCCTCAAAAAAAAAAAAAAAAGAGAGAGAGAAGAAAAAAAAGCACCATCTTCTAATAAGTTTCAGTCCTGTGCTTTTACTGTTAGTTGATTCCAAAGGCTAACCTTGTGCCTAGTCTACTCCATTTATTCTAAACAAAGGCAAGGACAGCGAGATAAAGAGGACTGAATGTATGCCTGTGCACATAAATATTGTGTGTTGCAGAAGAGAGTCTGTGTTGGGTGTGCGATCCTACAGGGAAAGGCAGGGAGTTATTAGGAAGCCCAAACTGGGTACCTCAGCTGTGTGGGCTCCCGTGCCACCAGAAATAAAAAGGAAAAGATGCCTAATGAATCCTAAAGAATCGTTCTCTTTAATCGACATTCCTCAGCATGTAAGCATCTAGATGAATGCCACACTTGAGATTGGAGGTTTACTGTATGTTTTCACCAAATATCAATGATCAGAGGTGATGGAAGTTGTGCTCCTCAACTCTCCATAGACGGCTTAGTTTTTGGTATGAACTTTTAGCATTTTTACTTTAGAGGCATATGGTTCTTTTAAGCTAGAGTTCTGAAGTTATTATGTATAATGTTTTAGGACAGATAAATATAGTAGAATGAGTCAAACAATACAATTTTTCATCAGAAACACTTTCCATGGAAGATTTTGTTTTGACAAAAGTTTGACATTTTCAGAAGTTGCAATTCAGGACACTTTGTCTAGAAAACAAAAGAATCAGTCATTTTATCATTTTTTTTTTTCAATTACGAATATAACTTAACAAAATCAACACTTTTAAATAAATGATTGATATTTAATTGTTTACTGAGTTGTTTAAATTGGGCTGGATTGAGCTGAATATTCTTGAGATTTTTTTTTCATTTGAGGTAGAAAGAAATTAAGAAACTTTGACCTTTTGTCATTATGATTAAGATGTTTCCCATACAGATTTAACATCTAACAATATGAGAATATGTTTTAGTATAGATTTTTAATATATACTGTCAACTTTAACTCAGTTTTACTATAGAGGTTCTACAGCAAATTTATTAACTGACACAAATACATTAAGACTTAAAAGGACTCCATATTTTAAGCCAACCACTGATATAGACAAATTGAGGCTTAAATTCTATCTAACTCAGTTCCTGTTCTTCCCATCACTTTTCAGCGTTTCATTAAACAAAATGATTAACATTGATCACATGCAGTTGTGGCAGCAAGTAGTAAGATTTGTGTGCCCATTATTTTGTGTGGTAGATTACTCCATAGTCTTATAGTCACCTCTAAAATCTTTCTGTATAGACAAGCTTTACCTCCATGATAAACCACCTTTGAGCTTGAAGAACAAGAACTACCATCCGTTAACCTTCATTCAAAACTTTAGGCAATTTCTAGTTACCCTGGCTCCAAGTCAACAATTGTCTTTATGATAAAGGCTGTAACCCAAAGCAAGGGCATTAGATGACCAGGTTAGATGAGGTCATGGTAAGTCTTTGTTAGTGATGACAAATGCTTCAGATTTCTTTCATAGGTAGGACATGCCTATGTCCTACCTGGACATGCCAGGACATGCCTGGACATTTCCTGTCCAGGTAACTTGCATTCCTGTGATAAAGCTGTGATTGGATAGGAGGATGGATGACCAAGGCCAGATATTTTTCTCTAGGGTGTGATCACTGCTAGATTTATATTTTCAGCGTTAATAGGAAAGATAATTCACAAAAAGAAAAATAAAAAATTTCTTAAAAAAAGAAACTGTGTAGGAATCTCATACACACGAGTGCTTCAAAACTGTAAGTCAGGTTGATCATCTGCTACACATGCTTTGTGCCAAAGCACACTCAGTCACAAAAAACTCCACAAAGTATTTTTCATCTGCATTTACAAGTGTGACCACGATCTTGCTTAAGTTCATCTACTTTTGTCTATTCTTCATTCATGAGATGAAATGACCTGATAACATCCTAATGAATAGTGCTGAAGATGAAGTAGAATCAAATGTTAACTTGCAAAACTCATAATCTTTATATTATAAATACAGGATTTTTTGATAAGAGATTTTATTTGAAATTATATTTGGTTGTGATTAGAAAACAACAGCAAAGAAGGCATGTCCATTCTGTGATATAACAAGGTGTATAACATCCTTATTTGTAGGCTGTGAATAGGTATCAGGAATTAGATAGCTGTATTTCACATTATAAATTGAAAAGATTTACAGTTCAGCCACATCAAAAAATAAAGTTAATAAAATATAGGTGACCAAACAGGAGAGGAAAAGGTTAGGAAATTGTTCCAATAATCCTAATGCTCTCCAGTGTAGATGATGCACTAGGGGGTTGCAGTCATTTGAGAGTAGTAAACTCCAGCACTCTTTTCCTGGCTGTGGAAGCGAAAGAGGCTAAAAGAACATTTCAGAGGTATCAGCATAGCTATTGGGGGCATATGACATTTTGGTACCTATACTTGGGAACAGCTTATGGTGATTCAAAGGTCTAACAACATACAGATGTATATTGCATCTGTGTACACAGGTATTACTATGTATTTCAGATAGAATACTATTCCATTTGCTAGAGTATAAATAACCAGCTCAGTATCTCCATGTAATCCATATATGTATATAGTTTACTGAGAAAAAATATGTTTTACTTTGATCTGAATGAGGAGTGAGTTATAGTTTGTTCTGATTGATTCCCTGTCAGTAGAAATACAACCTGTATTTTATCTGGAGAATTTTCTTTTGTGAGTGGATTGTAAATGATGAACCAAAATAACAGACAGAATGTAGTTTAATTTTTTTTTTTTTGATACAAGTTGAACTGGCAACATAGACAGTTGGATAAAAAAAAAAGTTTAAAAAAAATCTCTTCTGATTTGTAAACTGAGCAGATTTAATCTGGGAGTCATCAAGGGAAAATAAATGCAGTACAGGATAGATGTCATCTTTATAGTGTCATTTTTTTCTGACCAGAATTACATTTTAACAAGTTCTGCTGACATGACAGACGTTCCAGAGGTGTCTCACACTTCACAGAATTTTAACTGCAAACTTTTATACTTAATACATATCTCCTAAGGCAATAAGACACACCACAATCAACACTAATGTCGTTTAAACCTGCATCATCCAGGAACTACAGCTCTGTATCAGTTATGATTACTGCCCATTAATACAATCCTTCACTATTATATGACTATATTTTACCACCTGTTATTATACCACCTCTCTCTAGGTGGTATGTAGGCATCTTGCATTACCCACTAGATGTAAAATGAAACAATAAGCTTGTGGAAATGTTATTATCCATATTGTATTGTTGAAAAATCATGCAAGCAATCTTGAGTGATCAGTCTTCTATGGGAAAGGGAGAATAAGCAATATTACCTAAAAACTCCTAGAACATGCATTTACTGCAGAAAGGCCACCAGAGAAGGGGAGCAGTCAGAGAGGCGATAATTTTCAGAGGCTGAGGACAGCATGAGAAACGAGGGTAGGAAAGTAAATTGAAAAAGAGGAAAAGAGAAAGTGCAAAGTGAATACTGGCATGAAATCCAACAAAAATGGTAAAGGAAAAAAAGCAGATATCCAGGGGAGTAAGCCTTTAGTTATCCATAAGTGGTCCCATTACCAATTTAAAATTTCTTAAAAGCATTAGCATGGCAGCCATCAGCATCGTTTCTGGAACCTCCCTAAATGCTTTCTTTCATCCCCGTGAAAGCCTCCAAAGCATAACAGTACAGCCTGCCTGGCACAGAGCCGATTTAGAGCTTCTCAGCTGCATAATAAAAACGGAATTACGTTACTCAAAGACTGAAAAAGTGGGAGCAGGCTGGGGCCAAACCTCTCCAGTGCTTGGAAAGGGCAGAGCTAGGAGAGAGCCATTGAGAGAGCAGCTCATTTCTGTCCTGGATGAAGGGATGGGCTGTGATCTCCCAGGAATAATAAACACTCTCAGACTTTCTGCCTCCTCCTTGTAGTAGTAGCAAGATCAGTAGTCAGCAAAGACCACCAGGGCTCTGTCATAGCAGCCCGCTTCTATAGATTATTTGTTGTCACCCAAACTGTGCTGTATTGAGAATCTCTCTGTTGCCAATAGATGGTTGAGAGAGACTGGCTGAATCTCTTCATATTTTGGGCATCTCTCACGTCATCAAACTGTGCAAATTGTTCTTCTCAGGGTTAATAATTAAGGAAGTGACCATGGAGATATGCTGAGCTGGAAATGTCTGTTTCCACAGAGCATTTGTTGGAAAATGTGTCACTGCATCCAACAAAGCCTTTCCAGAAACTTGTGCACAATTTGACATAAATTCCAGTCAGAAAATTGGAATATTATAGTGTTTTGTTAATAT
Organism: Eudromia elegans; assembly: GCA_003342815.1. NCBI lineage: Eukaryota > Metazoa > Chordata > Aves > Tinamiformes > Tinamidae > Eudromia > Eudromia elegans. The sequence continues at coordinate 443,399 of PTEX01000151.1, read as the reverse complement.
ATTTATTTGACTTTGTCTCAAAATTATTTTTCGTTTAAAAATTTAATTAAAAATAGTAATGATTAATGTAATTATAATTAAGAATAGCCAAACAAAAATGAAACATGTTCTTTTAAGCCTGTCAAAATTTTACAAGAAATAACTTTTTTTTTCATCACAATAGAAGTAGGAGAATTAAAAAAAAAAGAAAAATCTAAAATGGGAACTATTTCTCTAGCTTCTCTTGGGAGTGCTGGCTCTTGATGTGTCCTTGGAAGGCATTTGTGCACTCCTATAGCAATTGAGACAACGTTGATTTGGCAGTTTGTTTTTCTGAGGCAATGGCTCTACTTTGCAGATAACCAAGTAGCTCGTTTTTAATCAAATATGGAATTCACCTGGGAGACCTGGAGATTCAAACACATTTACAAAGACAGTAGCACCAACACAGCATCCTTCATGGTGACCGTGAGAATGTCTTTGGAGACATCAGAATAATGTTTCCTGAAAAGCATTTTCTTCTCCTTGTAGAAAGGCACAGTTGATTTTGAAGGTAGTTGGGATAAGCTTGTGTTAAGCTGATGGTCCATTACCAAAAATTCTCTGCATTTTTTTTTCAAAAGACATTAATCCCCAAGACCATATTGGTGTAGGAACACTTGGCATCCTAGCATCAGAGACAATTTCCAGGCATTGCAAAAAAAAAGTTCTTTTTTTTTCCCTTCTCTCTGAATACGCCAGTTGGAATATGCCTGACTACCTAAGGACCACTAGTGATAGAAAAGAACAACACAGCAGATTAGATATTGAAAGTTTAAATTGCCCCCTGAACCATTTATTCATAGATATAGAATCAGCACTCCTATTCCTCATCTTCTCCCTTTGCCCTTTAATAAGTACCTATTTCTCTAATAATAATCTGCTTTGACATAGTTTAAATAAGGCTCCTTAACCTATAAAATTAGTTCAGGTTTGGTTTTGGTATAGCTTCAACTTTTTTTTTTTTGAGTTGAGTGTGTGTGTGTGAGAGAAAGGAAATTTTGTCCTTACTGACATCTCCATTGCTCATGATGAGAAAAGAATCAACTTTTAACTTGAATTATGAATCTGAACTTTGAATTTCAGGAAGTCTAGTAGTACTATTAAAATGAAATGTTTATGTTTCAAAAATGTTGGTCTAATTTCCCGTCTGAGCTCAGATTTCAGGAGATACTTTCTGATCCTAGGGTCAGATTTATGTAAATATACTCCTTGATATTGAGAATATTAAAATGTCCTATGACTTGATTATAATTCCTTCTCTTCCCATTTGCATCTCCAAGTGAAGAATGAGAGGAAATATTCAGTCCATGTCATCCTCTGCCTCTGGAAAAATGTGTCTAATTTTAAGGCTCTTTGTACCTTTGAAGCAAAGTTTTCTGGCCTTTTAATGCATGTAGTCTAACTGATCATCTTGAACACTTACAATGACATCTAATGTTGAAAATGAAGCATGAAATGCAGACTTCTTTCAGCTTGCCACTTCTGTATCCATCAGGCACCATTTTCTGTCAGTGTTGGCTTGAATGAGAAAGAGTTTCAGCAGACTCAGTTTAAGCAGACTCGATGTTGGACTTTCCAAGAAGACAAGAAATGAGCAGACTTTTCTTCCCTTTGCTTATCTAAGTGAACCTTATGTACTAGTAGGTGCCAGCTGTGCAGGTAAAAACAGTGGTAAAGTGCCGTGTGGAACTCACTTCAGAACAAAAAAGAGAGGATGCCTCAGAAAGCTTACAAAAATTACTGATAACAGTGATGAGCAGTAATAAAAGAAGAGAAAGAGGAGAAAGTTAATAAAACTGAATGGCATGGTGGCAATCTGCAGCTCACTTTGTATTTGTAATAAGTAGATATCTTCATTGCCTGAGTTCATGTGCCAGCTGAAAAGGACCCCCAGGAAGACTAAAATGGACAGGATAGCTCTGAGGAGAGCTCTGGATGGACATTGTAGATGTCTGGGTTGATATGGGAAGCACAACGAAAGCAGTGAGAGAGCAGGAGCACTGAAGCTATTATTACTTACTGAGAGCCAATGATGGCAAAACACTGAAAACTGAAGTCTGATAAAGAAAGGGGAAGCAGATCTGGGGATCAAGGTAGCAGGCAAATAAATTTAAGGAAAGATGCTGAGGATGCTGGTGAGCAAATATGATGTCAGCATAACATCTACCTAAGCAAATGGAAAAATGTGGATTTGTTTAGGTCAGAAAATACAGTATTTAAGGTAATAGCATTTAAGTCTGGAGCTGAGAAACTTATTTTAGATTATTATTATTGTCATTACTACTCCCGATTACTATTATTGTTATTATTTGCCTGACAGAAATGGCCACATACTGGACAGGTGGAAAACAGAGTAGTACGATTTTTATTTGACAGACAGAAGGTAGGGCAGCAAATCACAATGGCTGTGTACATTTTTAAATATCCCCGTAGTCCTTTTCTGGCATGACACTATCATATTATTCTACACAAAAATTAGTCTCAGAGGTGCCACATATTTGTGAGCTCACCATCATACCCTATTTCAAGCTTGTCCCCAGTATTTTACGTCAAAGTTACATCTGCTGTAGAAAGTGAAAGCCTTGTCTCAGACCTAACCCTATTCATTTTGGCTATTAAATTAACTCATTTCAGGGTAAAGGCTTTAATTTGGTTATAGTTTACATGAAGTGGAGGAATTTTACAGGAAAAAAATGTATAAAAATTGCACTCCTGATGGAAAAAAAACCCAAACTCTTATCTAAGATGTACAAATATCCTCCACCCTTAGTCCAAGTGGCAGGAAGTACAAGGCATGTACACCATGCAGAGGTCTTCTCTGTCACCTCTCCTGAGCTTTGAGAGGTCTTTTGAGTGCAGGAAAATGAGAGGCAGTGCTTTTGGAGAGAACAGCATTTCTTAAAGTCATTGAGAGCATGGGGACCAAGACTGCTTGGGGAAAGAGAACATAAGGAAGAAGAAGAAGAGGAAGGAATCTTTCCTTGCAGAACGATTCTTTCAGCTAACAGATGTCCTGCTAGCTCAGTAGGCCATGCTTGAAATGATGCGGAAAAAAACCCAAAAGGCTGGGGAGCCCCTCATTATCTCTCATTTTATGGTAAGGGGAGGATGACCCATGCCCTCACACAGGGCAGCTAAGTGGGGTTGGCCAAATCCAAGCAGTTTTGCTTTGCAGAAAATCTCAGGGTTGCTTCTGATGTCAGCATACACAAGACTGAGATTCCTGGTAGTTATCCTGGAAAGAATATGCCAGCAAAATAAGCCTTTTATTGGGGAACCTCTTGCTCACATATGACTGAGTGAGGACTTGGTTCCAAGTGTGCATGTGTTATGAGTGTGCTGATTGATGTGCTGAACTGCTCGGAGATGACAAAGCTTTGCAGGTTTTCATAAAGAAATTGCATAAAGGGCTAGAGTCGTTCTGTGTAGAATAGGTAGGACTGCTACAGTCCTGAGGGCCCAACCTGTTACCAGCTCTGTTGTGCTCAGCCCAGTTGCATGGTACTGGCTATGAAATCATATCCCTCATGGAGTTGCCTGCCCATGCCTTGACCTGAGAAGGTCTTAGATACATTAAATGTTCTTGCAATGGGCAAACCAAATCACTGCTTGGCTGCCTGTCATCCAGCTAATCAAATTAGTGAAACAAGCAGCAGCTGCCTAGCACTGTGTACTCTCTTCGACTGCCCTTATCGTCACTACTCTTTGTTGCTTTTGTCATAGGATTTATCCAGTGAAGAATTTCTGTCTCTCACAGCTCAAGTGGAGAAAAGGGAGGAGCAGTGTGGTAGAGGAGGAGGGAAACTAACTATTTTTTTTCTCTTTTTCACTGCTTTTCACTTCAAATCTCTATGACTGAACTGAGCTCTGTCCTCTGCAAGAATCCCATTATTTCACTTTGAAAATCTGGCCAGTCTCATCATCATTAGGTTAAAGCAGGATTTCCTGTGCTGTGTCTAATGTGTTATACAGAGAATTTAGTAATAACACTTAAAATCCCTTCCAATTTAACTTTAAATCCTTCTCTACAACTGCATCTTACTTTGCTGACAAAATTACTCTAGATTATTTTTAAATAATCAAATTTTCAGCAGACAAGTTCCTCTTGATATTCTAAGCTGCACCCTCCTTTCCCCACCTTGGAGTGACTTACAGCCTGCCTATATTCCTCATCACTTCAGAGTATATTTCAAGGACAAAAGTTGTAAAGCAACAGAAAAAAAAAAAAAAAAMAACCCTCCACTTATAAGAACTTCTTCCTCTCACTACCATCCAGTCCTTAATAAAGAAAAAATAATAATGGTCATTTTAGGTAGTCTCTATTTCAACGAAACAAGGTAAATTGGTAAGGATGTGTTTTATACTTCCAACCACACTTTGTCACGGAATTTTTTTTGCTTATATTTTTAAAGTAAGTCCTTCTTTTTTTTTCACATTGCTTTCCTAAATACCGATTGAGAGCAGAGCACAGACAGCTCCGCGTGTAAGGCAGAGGAGAGCAGTCAGAGCAGAGGAGTGGATGAACAGCACTGATACATTCTGCTGCTTATGTCATCTTCTTTTTTCTTTATAATGTCCTTATAGCCTGGAGAAGAGAAGACTGAGAGGGGATCTGATCAATGTATATAAATATCTCAAGAAAGGGAGTGAGGAGGAGGGGGCTGGCCTCTTCTCAGTGGTGGCTAGTGATAGAACTAGGGAAAATGGCCAAAAATTGAGGCACCAAAAGTTCCACAGGAACTTGAGGAAGAATTTCTTAACGGTGAGGGTGACAGAGCCCTGGAACAGGCTGCCCAGAGAGGTGGTGGAGTCTCCTTCTCTGGAGATCTTCAAAACCCGCCTGGACATCACCCTGTGCCACATGCTCTAGGGGACCCTGCGTGTGCAGGGGGTTTGGACTAGATGACCTCTACAGGTCCCTTCCAACCCTAGCCATTCTATGATTCTATGATTCTATGATAGTTAGAGGATTTCAAATTAAACTTTTCCTAGTTTAAATACAGACTGTTTGTTACATCCACTGGTATCATACTGACTCTTATTCAAATAATAGTTATTTTATATATTTTTTTCCTCTCATCTCAACTAACATTTCTCTAACCCCTTTTGGCTGTAAATCCCCTTGGGAAGCTACCTCCTAGTTCTCAATGCAGCTCTTGCAGTGAGCGAGTTCTGGGAACATACAGCAGTAGCCTGACTGCTGCATCCTACTGACTTCAGTGCTGTCCTTACTGGCACTGAGACAAGTTTAGCCCTTGCTGAACACAAGAAAAATCCAAGTGTTTTTTGGCAGAAATACAAACCACTTGGAGCACTTTGGCGTATGGATGTGAAATGTTTTACAAGCATCCTTAGAAGCGCAGCACAGCTCTTTGTATCATAAATTTCTGTAGTGTGGACAAGCCTCAAGAAAGTACCTAGGAGAGGAATGGGAGGCAACTGACAGCATAATTACTGATGTGGTGGAAAAGGATGCCAGAAAGAGAGGGAAGAAGAGAGACTGGTTGATTGGTCAAAATTTCACTAATGCAGTTTGACAAAGAAAGAACTAGAAATCATAAAAAAAGTCTGGACAGAACATTTTCACGTTGGTGTTTGTTTACTTGTGATGTATAACAAAAACTAAAAATAGCTATAATCAGGATAATTTCATTAAATAGAACATTTAAATTTCCTAGAAACAAACTTTTCCAATTTTAAAATTGCAAGATTTAGAATTGTTCCACTCCCCATATTTTACTGTTACTTTTATATTCAAATACTCTCCCAATCTCTTTTTAATTTGGATGGGGACAATAAGAGATTTCCACAGAGACTCTATCATATTTCAGTCTGTACAAAGCCCCTGCATCATTGTATTCTTCAGCATGCTAATGTCGATACTAGTATTTTCTGCATTAATTTCCACATTTTTATATCTCAACTGATGTCTTAAATGCAGACCACAATTTAATTCCATTTCAACAGAGGTGGTGACAAATGTTCTTTGGTAAAGCTGAAAGATGGTATCAGAATATACTTTGTGTGTAGCACTCTCATAAGAACATCAACAACCTATTTTTCTTAGCCATTTAACTGAAGAAACATTCCTGAAATAGAAACAACTGAAAAAAAAGTGACATCACTAATTTAAATTCTTGTCTCAATTCCATTGCTAGGAATCCAGAGTAAAAAAAAAAAAAAAAAAACGACAAAAAAAGTGATTCTATCATCCCACTCTGCCAGCTCCACTTCCCATTCCCTGCTTCTCATCATGTTGTCTACCTTATTTCAGCAAGGCTTTTGACACAGTCTCCCATTACATCCTTATAGGAAAGCTCTGGAAGTGTGGATTGGACATGAGGACAGTGAGGTGAATCAAGGACTGGTTGGATGGCAGAGCCCAGAGGGTGGTGACAAACAGGGCCAAGTCTAGTTGGAAGTCTATGGCCACTGGTGTCCCCCAGGGTCAGTGCTGGGCCCAGGGCTGTTCGACTTGTTCATCAATGACTTGGACGAGGGCACAGAGTGCACCCTGAATTTGTGGATGACACCAAACTGGGTGGAGTGGCCGACGCTCCAGAGGGCTGTGCTGCCATCCAGAGGGACTTGGACAGGTTGAGGAGTAGAGCAGAGAGGAACCTTGTGAGGTTTAACAAGGACAAGTGCAGGGTCCTGCACCTGGGCAGGAATAACCTCAGGGAACAGCACAGGTTATGGGCTGACCTGCTGGAAAGCAGCTCCGTGGAGATTTGGGAGTTTTGGTTGACAACAAGCTCACCATAAGTCAGCAATGTGCCCTTGGGGCCAAGAAGGCCAATGGGATCCTGGCCTGCATCAGGAGGAGCATTGCCAGCAGGTCCTGCCCTCTCCTCAGTCCTGGTGAGGCCGCACTTCGAGTATTGCGTTCGGTTTTGGGCTCCCCGGTACAGAAGGGATGTGCAGCTCCTAGAGAGGGTTCAGAGACAAGCGACCAAGATGATCAAGGGACTGGAGCACCTACTGTATGAGGATATGTTAAACAAGCTGGGCCTGTTCAGCCTAGAGAAGAGAAGGATGAGAGGGGATCTAATCAATGTGTACAAATTCCTGAGGAATGATTGTAGGGAGGAAGGGGCTAAACTGTTTTCCATAGTGGCTGGGGATAGGACAAGGGGCAATGGTTTTAAGCTGAGGTGTAGGAGGTTTCATCTCCAGGTGAGAAGGAACTTCTTTCCTGGGAGGTTGACAGAGCCTTGGAACAGGCGGCCCAGAGAGGCTGTGGAGTCTCCTTCTCTGGAGATCTTCAAACCTGCCTGGATGCCACCCTGTGCCATGTGCTGTAGATGTCCCTGCTGGAGCAGGGGGGTTGTACTAGATGATCTCTAGAGGTCCCTTCCAACCCTAAAGACTCTGTGATTCTGTGAGCAGGAGTGGCTGGTGCTGCTCATCAGTACCAGGTTTTTCTGGAAGCCGCTGCCCCTCACCCTTGCCAGTCAGGTTGCTCCTCTGTGCACTGCCCATTCTTTTGCAACTCAAAAAATCTGGACTACCATGAGTGTTTTAATAGACTATTTTTTACCAGTGTGACGTAATTGTAAATGATTAAGGAACATGTACATGAGCCACAGTCCTCTTGGAGGGATGAGGGGAAGGGACTGGTATTCCTTCGATGGGACAGGAAGGCACAGGAAGTTCTGTCTGAACATAGCAAAAATTTTCTTTACTGTGAGGGTGACTGAGCATCAGAACAGGTTCCCCTGGCTGATTTTGGAGACTCCATTTTTGAAGATATTCAAAAGCCATCTGGACATGGTCCTGGGAAACATGCTCTAGGTAAACTTGTCTGAGCAGGGGCATTGGATTAGATGATCTCCAGAGGTCACTTCCTCAACTGTTCTGTGATTATGTGACATTGTGTTTTCAAATGTTTTCAGCTGGCACAGCTGATTTTGGCAGAAGATAATTAACTGCAACAACAGTTTAAAAATGCACCTCTAGAAAATTTAGTAAGGTGCAAAAAACCTTGTGAAATTATAACTAGAGATAGTTCTTTCAAAAGTTATCTTCAGTTATGTACAACTCAAGTTTTATGTGGGGAATTCATTGATATATAAGCTTACTAGCACAGAAATGTAACACTAGCTGCAGCTGGTAATGAAAAAATGGTGGGTTTGATTGCTTTGCCTTCAGCAAGTAAGGCAGAAAACAATAAGGCAAATGGGGACATCCCTCCATATGGTTGGCAGCCAAATATCAAACATCAACTGAAGATTAAAAGTAATTGTCATATATACTTAGTCTTTGTGCTTTGATTTCAAGTAAGAAGAAGGCAATTTAATCAATTTGTTATACTCTATGTGATATGCATGTCTCAGAAGTTTGTAGTTTTGAAGCTGTTCTTGAAAAAATAAAGAGAAGAGAGTCAAAGAGATTTTATCTATAGATAATATGCTAAAAGTGGCTATCAGAGAGGCCTAGAAAAAGACATTAGTGAGTGGAGAGTAGTGAAGAACCAAGTAGTAAGACCAGAGGTTAATGTGATACTGAAGTTTGGCCAGGCAGGTGTGCAGCAGTTATTTTACTACATGGCCTGAAAATGTGTTGCACCTGTCTCCTCCAAGATGTTTTCAAAGCATTCTTAGAATTGTTTATATGGTGATATCTGGACTGATATTAGCTTGTTCTTCCTTTATTTCTGTCATGTCCTTAAACTGTCCTTTCTTACTGATACTCTATTTTTTAATTGTAGTTTATTTTAAAAAAATGGTTATGTTTGTATATCAGGTTAAGCCTTATAGTAAATCTCTGTTACAGTAAGATATTAAGTTGCAGAATCTGACACAGAAAAATAAGATAAAGACTTTAGTTTGCTATTACAAAAATATGGCCAGCTACACTTCACAGCCACAGCAAAAGAAAAAAAAATGATGTTGAAAATTGGCACATTGAGATATTCTTACTGTTCAAGCCCAGTTATCTCCTTGGTAACAAGTTCTTTCATTCATTACATGTTGTATTGTCAGAATAAACCCTGTAATAATGCTGTGTCTGAGTCTGTTCAGCTCCTCCAAATATGGAGCACAGAGCATAAATATGCAACCTGCTAACCAGTTTCCTATTCTTACTGAAAAATTAATCACCAAAAAATCTCTGTGAATCCAGATCTGCCAGAAGACTACACTCTTCACTTCTCAAATGTAACTTTCCTTCAGATAAAAGTCACGGGTAGCTAATGGGCTTTAAATTATTTACCAGGTGGTGAACTCCACCTGGCTGTGTTTTAAAATCCACCCCCTCACAAACAGGCTGTGATTTTTTTTTCTTTCTTTTTTTTCTTTTTTTTTTTTTTTCCATGCTGGCAACCTTGTTCAATGGGATAACTTTTATGTGTTTCAATCTGTCACAAAGGCTTAGTGGACTTTACCCAAAGCCCTGGAGAAATATGCTAAAGGGAGGTGCATAACACCTTGACCGAGACTTACATGACTGTATCTGCCTGCACTGAAGGTGTATCTTGATGCTGTTGATTTTTGTGTGAAGAGAAACTGTGGTGTCCTCGGCTTAACTGGAATTAAGATAATGGTTGCTGGGGGCTGAGAGTAGAAGAGGCCATTCATTCAATAATTATCAGATCTGGTGTCAAGGAAATTGCTACGTGTGAAAGGGAACAAGGCAGAGCTAGGATATTACAGCCTTGTGTACTCCGCTGTCTATTTCGGGCCAAGATCCAAAAGCATTTCATGGTTTAAAATAGTGCCCAGAGACTTCAGCTGGGATAGAAGCCCATTTCTCTTTATTACACAAGCACATAGCAAGAGATGCTCTGCCCCCTAAGATTTGCAGTCTTGCTAAAATAACAAACAAAAAGGGGATGTGATGTAAAGATAAAGGCAAGTACGGCTGAAACATGGCTTGTACCTATATTGTTTCACCAAAAGGCAGCTTTCAGACTTATTTCTGGGTCAATTTAAAACGAGATAAGACAAAGTAAGGCAAGGGAAGAAATTATCTTTGTAGTCCCAAATGTTCCAAACTTATAAAGAAAGTAAAATGTGAATATTTGAGTGAAAACTGACTAATTTCTGTTAACTAGTAAGTAGTACTTACTAGAAGTAACAGGAGCTACTACTGCAAGTAACAGAAATAGACTGTGATGAATAGATCAAACCAATGGACTACAAAAGAATTGCCAATTTAAAGCTTGTAGGGACCTTATTATAAGAATGCATTATATTTGGATTTTAGTAAGAAATTCAAGAGAAAACTACCTGTAGTCCTATAAATTTCAACTAAATGCTATGATAGAGACTATAAATGAGATAACAGAGATATTACAGTCTTAAAGTAGAATGAGAGCAATAATATTCCAATCAGAGCACTGTAAGAATTATTAATTGGATGACCCTCTATTAGTTTCAACTGCTAATGTTTATACAGTGGTATACATTTTACTGTACAATAAAACTAAACAAAATCTAAGGCTGGTTTGGTGAAGTCTTGCAGACAGTGGGAGGGAATATAAGAATACTGACCTCTCTGCTGTTTCCTTCTGGATCCTTCTTTTGGAGAATCTGAAAGATTGTTTCTTGGGCCAAGGAAAAGGATGTGGTAGGACAGTTAGAAAGCAAGAAAGATGTCGCACAAGAATAATGGCTGCAGCTCCCTTCTTTAGGGGAGAGTATCACCGTTTGTAGCAGAAGCTTTGTACCTTTTCAGAGAGAGACTCGCAGCCTGCTTATATCCTGCTGCTACGTTATTGGTATTAACTGTGCCTATTCTGGCACTTGTTGCCCTCAATGTCAATCCTATGCTTTTCATGGTAGTAGCAAAAGTGGGAGCATGAGCACAGAGAGCCCTGTGAAAACTGCTGTGTGTTAAGTGAATAAGTAGTCTACTCTCTGCAGATAAAAGCTGTTCTACATTGGAGTGACTTCTGCTGCCACTATCAGTGACACTGCCACACAATGGCAGGTAATCTGAAGGAAATCATCTAGTGTAGACATGAAGTTATCACCAGGATTGGTGATATCGCCTTGGATTGCTTTGGAATTTATTAGCTCCCCAAGGCTGAGATGCTAATACTGTCAAGATTCACATAGTGTTCCAAGGACTAAATATCTGAATATTCCACAGAGATTAGCATATCCCTAAACTAGGTAAAAACTTAAATCCAGTGACCACATGGTCCTAAAATGTTAATGGAATCCAGCTAAGTCAGTACAGTAACATGTATATGAACTCATATGATGCTCTGATTTAATACAAAGCAGAGAATCTGCAGGATTCTTCAAATCCATATCACATCAGGCAGGTTATGCTTCTTTTAATCTCACTACAGTTCACCTACATGTGGATTTACATGGCACAGTTGTTCAGTTTTATTCAAAAACATTCAAAAATGTCCCTAGTAAGGAAGATCTGTACACATTGTATGTATATACTGGCTGATAAATGCACTCTCCGGAGCTTGTTAATACTTATTTAGGAATAATTGTAATTTTCTTAGCAAATGTTGCTGGACATATTGCCTGACCAGAGTTCTTCCCAACTGTAAGGAGCTTCGTGATGAGAGGACAGCAGGTTCCTGAAGAAGAAAATCTCACTGTCATGTTGGACTCTTAAGAGAAAACTGCTACAATCAGCAGAGTGCTCTCAAACACTCTGCCATTTTGGTTGTTTCTGGTTTATCATCTGACAAAAGGGAAGAGACTACAGAAGCAGAACTGCTTTTCTGCTACCCTCTCCAAGTATAACATCTGTGGGATTTACTACAGTTTTTCATTATAGCATGAAGAGAGAGGAGTTTCTCACTTCGAAGCACTAGGAAACTATTTTCTCTTATCTCAGAGCAAAAAACTGTGATCTAGGGGAAATACCTGGAAAGGTCTGGGAAAGGTCTTTTACAAAGAGACATAGAAGCAATTTCTCATTAAAAAAAAAAAAAAAAAGGAAAGAAAGACTTAATTAGAACCATGTCTTGTTTTTTATGTTCATAGGACCTGATTCGCTGTTCAGTATTATCATGCTCTCAGATGGAGGAGAAGCAGAAAATCAGTATTTATGGGAGTGACTTGAGTGATAGTTTAAATACACCTTCCTGGAAAATGCTAAGCACTTAAAGGATGCCAAAAGATGACCCCCCCAGTACCTACTGACATCTCAGTTAGATAAGAAATCTCTTATTCTTGAACAAGGAAACTTTTTATTTGTTAAGTACATGGTAATACCATTTAGAAATGACTATATTTCTGATCTTTGTTTTAGCTGCTGTCCTTTGTAACATCAGATGTATTTTAGGATTACTGGCATTGAATTTGGAAAGAACTTGAGGGTTTGAATATGAATCTTAATGTCAAAAGAGAATTAGAGATATGCATATTATAGGGTACTTTCACAAGATTCTGGTACTGGAAGCTAAACAGATATTCAAGTACTTCCAAAAGGAATTTGAACAGGGAATAGGGATTTGCCCAGTCCTAGCTCAAACCTATGAAATCTGTTTGATGTGTGATTTTAAGGAAGACAGAGAACCTTATGCCTAAATTTTGAAATAATTTGAAGACTCAAGTAGGACACTATACAAATATTAACTTTCCACATCAATTTTCTTAATTGGTTTTGGAGCTCAGTGACTTTTAACCATAGACAAGCCCTGTCTTAATTCTGATTTATAAAAATACTGCAAATCCACAGTGGGATTAAACATTACTAGGGCTGTAAAATATAGGCAGGTGGAATATTATATCCACTCAGTACAACTTTACAGTTATCTTTTTCATTGGCCTTGCTAAATACTGGTGATTTCTACTAAAAGCAAAGATGTTAAGACTAACGGAATTGGTCCTGATGGGATTGTGGTCAGGCTCTGAAGCTGAAAACCATGGAAGCAGATCCCTTTTCTAGGGATGCTACTTCATTCCATGTTTTTTTTTTTCTCTCCAAATTCACGTTTTCACTGTGCATTTCTGTCATTGCTCTGGCATTGCTTTGGTTTTGCTGGCAATGGAACTAGAGTACAGACCTTAGCAGCTGCCAGCATTTTAACCAAACCATGCTTAATCAAAACAGATTTGAGATTTTATAAACCTGTAATTTTTTACATATTTTTGTTTCCTTTGCATGTTTTCTTGTTGCTTATATGCTAGGTCATGATGGTGAAAGGCAGGGTTTACTGCAGTTCCTTATATGTTGAGTATGTTTTTTCCTTTTCTTTGGAATCTTTAGAGATGTATATATACGTTATATATGCATGTTTGTTTATTTAGGGATGTAGGAAGCTCATGTGATTAAACTTAGTTCCAAAGCAGCCACTGCACATATCGTCTTCTGCAGGTGAGGGATACAAGCAAGGCATCCACTGCCCTGGAGTCTCTGAACATGAGGGGCAAAGAACATATATCCATAGGAAGTCTGGCTTCTTGCATTCTAGTGCTCATGGAATAAGCTTTATTTTTATTAATTATTACTATTATGATTAACATAAATGTAAATTTCCTGTGGGCTAGAAATTCAGTGCTTTTTAAGTGACAGCTTTTAGTCTGGCAAACATCACATGGAAAAAAAAGAGAGAGAGAAAAAGGAAGAAATAGGGTGTGAGAGAGTGCATTCCCTGGAGGTAGGGGATGTATCTTACAGTATTTCTTTCTCCAAGCTCATTATTTGTATGGCTCAATGTCCCAGTGCTGTGTCTCCCAGAGAGAGAGTTAAAAAAGCAATAAACAAATAGATCTCAATTTAGTGGCAGATCCTTCTGGGAGAATATTTGTAAAGCTAGAATTTTTCCATCTTCCAAATTTCCTGATGATTTTGTATCTGAATGTTTTTCAGATATGAAAGTCTTTTCTTATTACCTCGACAGGAAACAGTGCATGCCATGCTACTGTGAAGTACCTAGAGTATAAAATGAGAGATGAACAACCTGGCTTAGCAGGGGATATGGGAAGAATTGCCTTTCGCCCTCAAGCCAAATCTCAAACCAACCCCAAACTAATTTGTGTCTGGCTGAATGTTGTCTTTGAATCTTATTTGTTCCAGGATTCCCTGGGGAAAGAAGATAGCAGTGAATTTTGAGCTGACTCTTATGTAGGGATCCCCATAACTCATGAGATTTGAAAATTGCATCTGGTGAAAGCCCAGCAAGGGGTTGAGAAGGATGTATAAAAGACAGAAATAGGACCCAGGTTCTTCAGAAGTTGTTTATCCTGTCTGTTAAAATGTCTCTTGGCCGTTCTGTGAGTCATGCCTCGGTAATAACAATACTCTGCACCATTACAAGTATGGTTGGTGAGAAAGGAAAAAAAGTAAGGTAGTTAGTTCCCTTTGCTCTAAGGCATCCTCAGTGAGTAATACATCCGAGTCTTCACATTCAATTCCAGCTATCTTCAATAAAAGCATTGTTTATTTGCCACAGGGTAGAAAAACTAAGGTAAACAAACAAACAAAAAAACCCAGAAAATAAAAGTTAAGCAGACTATAAGCACAGTAGACCAAATTACTTCAGGGATACATTTGACCCAACTAAATATATTATCACCAAAAGCATTCACGCTAGGCGTGAAAGCTGACATCTTACAATTTGTTTAGTGTCTAAGCGAGGCTCCTAAATCTGGATTGTGAGTGCTAAAAGAAAAAGAAAAAAAAGAAATTTCCTGAGGTGGTCATATTGTTGCAGTTCTTATAAATGCGAACAGTGTCTAAGGGGAACAGCATTTTGCGTCTTTACTATTCAATTGCTCCACTTTAGAAAACTCAGCACAGAGCTGCAGAGAAAACTTGGGGCATGGTGTTGCTTTGGCATCTCTCTCCTTCACCTTCCTGCCCATGGAAATGCAATAGAAATTCAGTAAATCACACAAGCAAGCAGCTTGGTACCTGTATTCCAGGTTTGCCGCAGGAAATTATATGATATCTGTTTGTTCCTACTTGCAATTTTTACTTTTGTGTCTTAAACTCTTTTGTCTCTTCTAGTTCCTGCTGTTTTGCTGGTCTAAACATCCTATCATCTGTCTGGGAGCAACAGCAACATCCTAGCAAGGACTGCAAGATACCATCTATCCTCTTTCTTTTCATAGAATTATAGAAACATAGAATCATTATGGTTGGAAAAGACCTTCGAGATCACCAAATCCAACCATAAGCCCCTCGACACCATACCTGTTAAACCATGTCCCTAAGTGCCTCATCCATACATTGCTTGAACACTGTCAGGGATGGTGGCTTCACCACTTCCTTGGGCTGCCTATTTCAGTGCTTGACTGCTCTTCCTGTGCAGAATTTTTTCCTAATATCTAACCTGAACCTCCTCTGACACAACTTGAGGCTAGTTCCTCTTGTCCTATTTCATGTTCCAGCTTAACCCCTCTTGTGGAAGAGACTCACTTACCATAGTCCAGATCCAACAAAAGGCATAGGATTCATACTTTCAGTTGATTTGAATAGGAAATTTGGTAGGTGATTAGGAGTTAGAAGTACATTCCTGGGCCTAAAGACAATGCCTAGTAGTCCAATAAGTCTCTTCTAGTCAAAAAAATGAAAGTTGGTTGTGCTTTAAGAAAAAAACCATTTCCATGTAAAATTGTTGCAGCAAACACTGTGGAAGCTGCAAGCTGACCTGTGTATTTCAAACACCGTAAAGCTTTTTTTTTCTCTTTTTTTCCTCCCATTATTTCATGTTCAGTTTTGATTTACTTTTCACTTCTATTGTTTACAACAGTAGTGATTTGCATTTAATCAAATAATTCTGATCCTATTTCGTTGTATAAATTGGTCCTCCAGGTGTTCACATAAAAACCCATTAGTGTGTTTTTCCTCAATACATCTTGGGACAGAATATCCCATTACTATGAAAATGGAAATAACTGTATTCTCAGGCAGGTTAAGTGTTGCTTGGCATAACTACTATGCTACTAAATATTAACACTCCTATTTTCTTACACAATAAAATTTGTGTCAGATATGCATGACAGCAATGGTTACACGTGATAAGTGTTGATTTTTTTTAAGGTTTAGAAAATCCATCTATCTGCATGAGCTATGTGAGCAGGAGCTCCATCCCCCTACCTCTCCCATATGTTCCAAATGAACTGTTACATTTACATGAGCAAAACAGGACTGGAAATAACAACTAGAAGCCATATTCTCTTTTGGCAAAAATCAACACAGTCACACCACAGTTAACGAAGACTGGCTGAAGTAAATAAGTGAGAATACATCTCTTAAAAATTTCATTTTTTCTTTCTTTTTTTTCATAGTCTTATTAACTAAATGAAGAGCATTCCAGCTCTGCAGAATACAGGTCCAGTGTTTTAAAAGATGAAAATAGGGATGTCGCCTTTGAAGACAGTGCTATACATCTTTTGTAAACCTCTGGGGTAAAAAAAGGAAGAAAATCTAAGTAATTAATTTTTAAGATCTTTATATATTTTCATAATATCAAGCTAAATTAAGCTAGCTGTGGCCAGAATATTAGCTGCACATTATCAGAAATATATGAATCATAGACATCTATGTTGAAGCCTTGCTGAGTTGAGGACACTGAATTGAAGTAACAGGGAAAGTCCAAAAAAGTTCTGAAGATGAAATAGCCAGGACAGATTTACAAGTGGCAAATCATGCTTGACTAATCTGGCTGCTTTCTGTGGTGAAATTCTTGCTCTGTGGATAAGTAGAAAGCCATGGATGTTGTTGTCCTCAAATTTAGCAGAGATTTTGACACAGCGCAATAGAGTATCCAAGCGTCCCTCTTGACCGAGGGACTGTGGGCTGGATGCATGATGATGGCTAAGGGTTTGAAGTCTATCTTGCAGATGATTATGAGTGGTGTTCCTAAGACACTGTCACTGGTTCAGTGTCTTTAGCAACAGCCTGGTTGAGGGGATGGGATGAATGCACCCTCTGCAAAGTTGTGGGTGATGCCAGTTTGGGGGATGCGGCCGGCATGCTGGAGGACAGGGCCGCTAGAGAAGGGACCTCAATAAGCAGGAGAAAGGGCTTTGCCAAAAGGTTGGCAAAGGTGTACACAAAGGCTTGCACCTGAGGGCCATGTACCCTATGTGCATTGCTGGGACAGGTTCACATGCACAGAGATGCCGTGTCCATAACTGACAGCATATATCATGCTAATGGAGAAAGCCGCTTGTGGCGAAAATACAAACAAGAGGTGAAAGAGAGGGACAGAGATAAACAAAATGAAATGAAATGAAAAGAAATGAAAAGAAAAGAAAAGAAAAGAAATAAAATAAAATAAAATAAAATAAAATAAAATAAAATAAAANAAATAAAATAAAATAAAATAAAATAAAATAAAATAAAATAAAATAAAATAAAATAAAATAAAATAAAATAAAATAAAATAAAATAAAATAAAATAAAATGGAAAAAAATCTGCACCAGGGCCATCTGGGAAGGGAAGAGATGAGGAGTGTCCCTATATGAAAGACCTTCCCTGCTCATCCTCTCCAGAAGGGCAGGGTCCTCCCACTTCTCCTACCCGTGGTGGTCATGTCCCGCGAGACCCCGCCATAACATTGCTCTCACAACTTGTTGGTGCAGGGAAAAGTTCTAGGAAATCCCGCTGTGCCAGTTTGAGCAAAAGGGTGCAGAGCTGCGCAGGAGGTTAAGGCAATGCAGAGAGAGGCCCTTAGTGAAAGAAAAAAACTAAAAGGCACCCGTGGCACTGCATGACGGGGGTGGAGGGAACAATTCTTCATGGCAAAAGTGGTTCAGCACTGAGACAGGAGCCCAGAAAGCCTGTGAAATCTCCCTTCTTGGAGATGCTGAGAACTGGTCTAGAGAAGTTCCTAAGCAACTCAAACAAATTTTGAGATTAGCCTTTCTTTGAGAGAGGGATTGGACTAGATCATGCCCACAGCTCTCCTCCAACCTAAGTGTCCCTATGGTTTTCCATAAATAGTTTGAGTACCGTCAGCACTGTAAATGTATTTCAAGTTTGACTTTTGAAGATTTAAAATCTTATCCAAAAATTCCTGCAAGGGGAGAAGACTGAGCTCATGGTCACACTGGACATATTTTGATTTGCATAGGAATATGCTTTAAAAAGATTATTTTAATTGCAGAGTGATATTAGTCCTTGACATGATTCATATTGGGACTTCATCTTTTTTACTCTCTTTCGATTGTGACTTATGAAAAATTTAAAAGATGATTCAAGCATAAGTACCAAACACACTAAAGACTTTGAGCTATATTTGATTCAATAGTGATTTCACGGAAAGCTATTTTTAATGAAGCTTTCCTAATGTCATCAAATCTCCTTAATAATGTTGTTCATAAAGATAAAAAATGCTTGTTTCTTGAGTTAAATGCCTCCACAAGATTAAAAAGTGATCCCCATATATCAGTTCTACTATTTTTTCCCCCAGGTTTTTCAATAGGTAGTTTTAGAGAGATCAGCTTTGCCAAGGTTTATAAAAAGAAACAAGAGCAGGTGAGTGGATTTATGTATAATGTACATCTTCAGGGGGTTATATAAAATAAATCTGAGTTCTTTCTATTTACTATAAATCAGAGTTCAGATAAATGAGGTCCTGTCTATACTCACGGTGAATTCAGTCAATCCATGTTAGGATCAGATTTAAAAACAACTTCTAGCACAGTGACCAGGCACTGTGCAATGTAGCCAGCTACATTACAAAACAGTTTCAATAGGGTTACACTTCCTAACCAGCTTTAAAGAACAACAAGGATTATTTTTATATGCTCTGGGAAGGAAAATGAGAGGTTATGGGATCAGTGTCACTGTTATAAGGGTGAGTGGACGGAAAGACTTTAGCAAGCTACAAAGACATGATGGTATTACAGTTCCAGACTGTATTAGATGATGAGAAAATTCCCACACAGTGTTAGGTCCAGCTGCTGAGAAAACTAAATGTATATTTTGCCTATTAAAAAAAAAAAAAAAAAAAAAAAAAAAAGTAATCTTGGCAGTGCAAGCTTAAAGAACATATGACATTCTTCTGCATTAACTGGTTAGCTCCAAGGAACAGTTGAATGACCGACGGGTGCAAATCATTCCCAAAACACCATAAATAAACTCTTTCTAGGTTATGTGCTTACAATTTACCTGGAATCTGTAGTTCCTACATATGAATAGAGGCGATCCAGATCAAACCATGAGGATTACTTTATGTGCCTGTTCAAAAAGTAGCTGATAGGACAATGCAAAAATTCCACTTAATAAAATGGAAATTTGGCTGTGTATTTTGTCTGGAGTAACAATCTTTTAAATTACTATTGAAGAAGTGTAAGCTGATCCTTAGCTCTAAGCACACAAAGGTAAGACTATCTACTGTTGAGGTAACTCGGAAGCTTTTCTTTTTCTTTATGCTTAACTATACTTATTCTCTTGATTGAACCAATAAAGTTTTATGGAAAGGGAAAACAAACCAAGAACATGTGTATATCTAATCATAGATTCAGGATGAGACTGAGGAGGAGTAAAGATATCTAGGTTCTTTTTCTTCCCCATGGTGTCTCATAGTCTGCTCTAAATTATAGTGAAATCTGCGGGAATATTTAACTGGGCAGGAAATCACAAAGAAAAACCCTTAGTCTACCTGCAATATTCCCGGCATGCTGGAAGGCTAAGATGGAGTGTGCTGCATCTGCCTCACAGCTCTTGAGAACTTGTAACAACATGGAATTCCCCTGACATGGGAGGAATTCTCTACCAGAGCAGGTTTTCGGCAGCCAACTGAGGCTCAGTAGCTGTGAAACAAGCACACCATATAATGCAAAGTGGGATTGCTTAAATTTAATTAGCTTGTAGATAAATATGAAATGTAGCCTTGCTTAAGTTTCACTTAAACTGAACATTATGGAAAAACTCAGGAAGGGAACTAAGTTTGCAGCATTTTATCTTTGCACATAGTTTTCTTCATTATTCCCCTGTTCCTTTACTGCTTACGTGTAAGAACGGCAAGGGTACATAAGGGATTTTGTATATAAATAAAATAAATAAATAAGCTCCATCTTTGCTCACCACAGGAGCTCAAGTGCTGGCAGCAGGAAGCATGAAAATCACATCCTTCCAGTGAGCTTTGAGAGAGACTCTGAAGCTGAGACGCTCAGATGAGATTAACTGTCTGTCCAAACAGTAAATTTGCAAGTGTGGCCCCTGTAAGAGCCTGTCTCCCTGTAAAATTCA
The DNA here is from genome assembly GCA_003342815.1 of Eudromia elegans. Classification (NCBI taxonomy): domain Eukaryota; kingdom Metazoa; phylum Chordata; class Aves; order Tinamiformes; family Tinamidae; genus Eudromia; species Eudromia elegans. The sequence goes on along the minus strand of PTEX01000151.1, from coordinate 423,253 downwards.
CAGATTTCAATCTGCTTGAGCATGCCAGCTGGTTCCATGTACTGCCCAGAGGCTTAGCCACCACCAGGAGCTCCTGTGGGGTGGTTAAGCCGGGTGGTGTGTGAGGGTCACCTTTTGCTTGGGTGACAGAGAAGAAAGATAGTAGGAGTCTGAAAAAAAAAAGAAAAGAGAAAAAGAAAAACAGCTGTTTTAGTCTACCTCCTTGCTCTCAAATTGAATTAACCACCCTCATACTATATGCTAGACATCTGTCCTGAATGTCCTAATACATTCTATCAAGTATTCCAAACTGAGGGTGCTATACATAATGCTGTGTGATATGCTGTTCACTGCCCACTCTGCCGCCAGCTGTATCCTCCACAGTAAGTTTTAATGGAGAGGCACAAAATGCAGGAACAGCTCGACACATACAGTCATTTTTTTCCTCTCTTCTTTCTGCTTCACTGCAGAGATCAAGAAGGGACTAGCTAATGTATTCTATTGTTAATTTGCCTTTGTAAGATATTGCTCTCTGAGCCTGGAGATAGAAGGGTATATCTTCTGCTAATCCAAACCCCTAGAGGCATTTTAGCAACTAATCTGGATGAATCAAATCATTTCTGCTGCATATGATTAATTTTGGACCAGTTTAATTTTTATTAGTCATGGGTTTCAGTCACCTACAGTTGCAGGACTATAACTGCCCTTGAGCATGTGAATTTTCTTTGTAGATTTGATCTGAAAACACATCAGGTGGCCCCACCTCCCTTTCACCTATTTGGGCACTGCTAATCTTATAATATCTAGATTCACACCCTTTTAACATAGGTTGGTAAAATAAAATCTTAATGGAAAAAAAAATTGGAAGTCAAATTGCTTTCCTAATTGTGGAGTTTCTCCAGTGAATTTAGTGCTTTAGAATGTGGTGCCTATGGCACCCGTGAAAGGATTAGTTTATGAAGGCCAGCTCTTAGAAATTGCCAGACAATAGTGCCTTATCCTCGGGATCACTTATCAGTCAATGGGAGTTTGTTCTCAGGAGGGCCAGAGCCAATGGGTAAACTCCTGTTTACACTAGCCCAGGAACTCTGTTTCAATGTTTGGATAAATTATCACTTTGTATCCTGTAGGAGGTAGAGTAGTAGGGGAAGCTTAGAGGAGTCTTCAGCCTTTGCTCACGCAATTTGGAGTTGGCTCTCTCTGGCCTCTGTAGTGGAATAAATTTATTTTAATGGGGAGGTTCATCGCCTTGCGCTTCCCTTTTCCTGGCCACAATTCCCTTCTGCTTAAGCCAATAAAGCCTAGGATTCCCAAGAAATGCAGAGATCTTAAGAGACCTAGAAAACCTGGGACTTGGAAATAAGGAGGCCAATAAAGGCTCCAATAAGTGCCAACAGGGATAACGATTTTTTCTGATGTTGACAGTGGAGAGAAAGTGCCAACTCACTGAGCAGAGGCAACCGTACCATTTTGGTCAGTGCCAGCTAGAGCTGCTTTGGACCTAGTGACCTTGAAAGGTTCCCAGTACCATTACACTGCCCTCCTGCCGCCCAGCTGGCATTTTTAGGGACTTCATTTCTACACGTTGCTGTGAACACAGTATAGCTAGATAGCTACACTTGATCGGCATGGCTTGAAGAACTGCTTCTTGTTTAACGAATACTATAAGAACAAGTGGAGGGAAAACCACACTATCTCTTCTAATAACATTCTCTCTTTACTAAAATCCCATGGAGATGTAGCAGACATCGGCAGTATTAATATTATGCGACTTAGCTGATGCTAAGAGGCATTTGGGAAAACTTTGACTGACTGGCTCATGCAGTTGCTAATGAGGATATCTCACTTACAGGAATACGATGGCATAAAGAGGTTTATTCCTCAGTGCTTTCCCAGAGTAAAGAGGTTTATTTTGCAGATATTGCCCCACCTGAGAGATTAGGAAATTCTTCAAGCAAACAGGGGGAGATATGAGGGGTGGTGAGCCTCTTGTCTACCTCCATGCTGGGTGGAGCTGGTAGAGGCCTACTCTATACCTAGTCCAAGAGTATGGATGTGGTAGAGAGAAGACACCTGCAATCTACTTTTCTGTAGAGACATCACTGTGAGGTACACAGAGGCATGTGCAAAAGAGTTCCCGGGCGAAAATGTAGAAAAATTGCTCCTTCCTGAGACACCAAACATTTCAGGACATAGCTCTGCTTTAGAGGAAGTGACTCTTCACCCTTGTCCCCCTTGAGACTTTTGCCTAACGCATACATCTTCCTTTAGCCACCTACTTCTCATTGGTTCTGTCAGAGGAAATAGTTCCGCTTTTGTCAAAGCACAGGAAAAAATGATTTACTTGTTTGCTTATATGTTTTCCTGAATGGTGCTCTTTCTCTGTCTTGCAGCAGAGGTGGTTGGAACATGTGAACCAAGATGATGCAGGCAGATGGATTTACACTAAATGAGGCTCACAGCAGATTCTGTGAGAAACATATTTGAAATACCTTTACTATTTTGCCAAACAAGCAAACTTCACCCACAAGATTTTATCAAGGATACTTCCGCTTAGCTAGCTATAGACTCCAATAAATTTGAGATTCTAAAATCCATGAAGCTGCTATTAAAACAAATGCATGAATTTATCAGAATTACTCACAACCTTGGAGTTTGTTTGGAAACACCGAATTCTTAAATCACATCTCACTTAATACTTAGATTCTCATATTGTCATCGTGGGAACAAACGTGACACCAGTGAGTGTTGTTGAACTCAAAAAAGCTCTTTATATACTCAACATGATTAGAAGTGTTTTCACCCCCATGTAATCACTGTTCAGAGTGAAGACTTTACATTTTATATCTCTGGACTGTTTGAAAAACTGTGGTAAATATTGTTATTAGGAATCCACATTTTCCCATGTGAAGAAAAGAAAACAAAAACAAAAATCTCAAACCCCCAAACCCACAGCTGTAAACTTCAGGTTTAAAACACTGCTGCAGTTTTGGTCCTACCCTTTGTGGCATCTTTCAAAAGGAGTGTAAGCATAACTGGAAACCCATAAGTACATTTTATGTGCATTTTAAATGGGCTGAGCTAACATTCAGTTTAATTGGAAAGAGTCCTGAATGCAAAGCAAAGCCTTCCCACACTGCAGAAATCCATATGTTAAAATACTTCCCTTTTTTAGAATTTCACAGTGCTATAGCCAAGAGTTGCTAGAACAAGGTCCCTGAGCTGTCCTGTTTTGAAAATAAACAAATTGACAAATCTGTTCTTTGTGCTGCAGCCACCAATTCCTTGGTATATTTGCAAATGCAAAACATAAAGCTGAATAATCCGCTTCTCTCAAGACTGCACATTAGGCAATTAAGGGGGTATGTTTGCGGGAAGGCACACTGGGCATTAGGCACACAACTATTAAGAATAATAAGAATTGGGCATTTAATTCCCTTCATAGGGATGAAAATGTATCTCTGCAGTTTAATGCAAACCAGTGTAGTATTATGTGATAAACACGGATCAATAGAAAAGGATTTTAAATTTAGAATGCCATTCCTCTACCACAGAATTGGCAATAGCAACTCTTTCCCAATAATAGAACTAGTCTACCTCTACTGAGACACAAGCAAAGTTATCTGAGGAAGTAGCAACAATGTCATTTATTTTAATGAGGCTTGTTCTCCAACAAATGCTGTTTCCACACTTTTGGGAAGGTTCCAGTAATGCTATTAAAAAAAAAAAAAAAAAAAGAAAACAAAAGAAAACAAAAGGACTCTACCAAATCCTCAAACCCTTCTATATTTATATAAGTACAGAACTTTGTAAATAGCAGGGCACTAGCGTAGTTATTTAACTAGGTATGTCAGGGCTTATCACATTTCCAGTCCCTTTTGTGTATGAAAATCAATTTAACTTTTTAGACCATCTGATAAACTGGATGTCATGTATCTTTAGCTGATTCATCCTTTTGTTGAATCCTAAAAACTCCAAATTCAATGTTCTCCAGATGGCTTTTAAAGAAAAATACACACACAAAATTGCCTTTATGACAGCAGGATTTCATTACCTTGTCTCTTTCCATAGCATAGTACTATACACCCTTTTGGCTGATTAGTCCCAGACTTATGTGGATAAATCCCCCCAAATTGGTTTTTTTTTCAGACTTTGCCAGTGTGAATTTACAGAGAAAACCAAGTTAAAACTGGCACAAGGCTACATTTATGGATGGCATGGATTTCAGCAGCCTAGCAAACCAATGGGAAAATTAATTTCTAAACATGCACATTATAGAATTTTAGAAGCTATATTTAGGTCAATCTATTCATGCCAAAATTATTAGGCTTTAGTAGCAAAAAATACTTTATCATCTAGGACTGTATTAAACTACTTCTGTAAACTGGAATAGCTTTATTTCAATGCACTTTTATATGATTTTGAAGATCCAGGGTCTGATTTAGACATTTTGAGAAACCTGAGAAGTTGTATTTGGGTGTTTTATGAATATTTTCATTACTATACAATTACTCCAGCTGGGTTCAACTGACATTTACGTGGGGAGGCTGTTCTTGACCACTTCTGTGCTTGTGCTGCTCCACTTGTTGTGCTAGTATAGGTGTTTAGGTGAAGGAGATTTTGTTCATGGAACAGATCTGGGAAAAATACCATGCAGAAAAGGGTTGAGGTTTCTTAGAGAATTTTAAAAATTACGGTAATTAAGAAAAGGAAGCAAAAAGACAAAATATACTTTGGTAAAGAATTAGATTTTACACCCAAGAGTAAGGGATATGAAATTTTGTTGTTACTTTAATGAACGTGGTTTTTTGAGCAGAGTAGTTGAAGTTTCGTTTACTGCGGTGAGTTACCATGGCTTGTCAGATTCAAAGCTCTGGTTTTATTATAGATTAACTTGTGACATTTTTAACTTTCCCAAAGCAGTTTTGAAATGTAAGTTACAGTAAATGCCCAGACGCTATTCCATGAGGCTGTAATTGATGAAAAAGGGTTTGATGAATAAAAGAAGTTAAGGACATTTCAGAGAGGATTAAACCCACTTCATAAAGAAACTTCATGCCAGGTAATTGGGGTTGTTGTGCTTTATGATTCAGAAAGAGTGGGCAACGCTTTCAGCAGTGTGAAATGGAACTTTAGCTAAGCAGCAGAACGCTCTCTTCATGTGCACCAGGAACAACTCTCCTGATGCCTCCGAGGAAGAAGCAACTTAAACTGGAACAATCAGAAAGGCACAGATTTTTCGTGTAAAATATAATGAACGACACCTGTTAACACTTGCCTTTAATGCCTCAGACATTTTACTGTAGTTCAGAGGAAGGCATAGCATATCTCTGGACTTTTTTTTTGGAGAGAGAAAAAAAACACTCAGAAAGTGTCATTGTCGAAGAATTCTGTGAAAAGATCAGCAGCCCTTGCCACTTTTCGATTCTAAACTTCAGAAAAAAGGGATAAAATATCTTTCTAGAAAAAAAAATAAAAAATGTGTGCTTTTTCTTGATTAACCTCTATTTATAAATATAAATCTTGCCAAATGTTAAATCCCAATTCCACATGCTACTTTGTGATGAAGACTTTATATTCCTTTGTGATACATGTTTGTAAAAGGTCAAGCTAAAGCAGTCTGGCGAATTATAACTCTAAATGTGTATTCTATGGACTTTAGAGAAAAAAAGAATGTTACTTTAATAAAAATCTTTATTAAAACGTACCTTTTTTTTGGCACTCCCAGTCTGTAAAATTCTCTGTGACAGAATATTATCCTACAGGAGAGATTAAATTAATGTTATCTATGAAGTACTGGCAGCTTATGCTGTGTCATCATTTCGTGTGATTTTTCGCTAAAACCAGTGAATATGCAATAGATAACTTGAAATATATAGAATAAAATACTTTGAAGTCAGTGAAAAGTTTCTCAGAGAAAATTCTGAGGTAATAAAGACACTAAAAGTGGTTTAAAGTAAAGACACTAAAAGCAACACCCATTTATTTGTTCAGACATGTCTATTAAGAGTCACCAGTTTAACACACAAGTCACTCCTATTTCCCATAGTAGTGTAAGAGGGTTTTTTTCCTATCGTCAGAGGTAGTGTCACTAAAGTCAGGTATCTGGTGAGGCACAGCAGGGAATACTCGGTGTAAAAAATGGGTGCTGCTAAATTCAGACGTCCTTGGCTCACTTCTGGCAAGGCGTTCACTCCTAAGAATTACCCCTCTCTGCAGAAATTAGGGAGCTTAACCTGTTGTCCTGGGCAGTCAGTTATCTTGGACACTCTGGCATATGTTGGGGCAAAGCTAATTAATGCAGCAAACCGGAGGGCATTAATTTGTAAAATAAAGAACTGATCAGAGTCTTCAAATGCGATGGTCTAAAACGAATCTCTTGCCCAATCCTGCAAGTAGTCCTGCCTAATTTCATAATTCCTCTAAATTAGGCTAGCCACATGCTTACTGCTAAGCTCAAATCTGTCTGCAGGATCAGGCATATGTTAAATCATGTGTCTGATTTCTTGAAACCTATTCTATAACTTAAAAAATGCAACAAAAAGCTGTCTGGAATTTCTTACTTATCTGCAAGCAATAAAAACAAATTGCAAATGTGTTGGTGAAATTTTCATGACCCGGGAAAATTTTTCAAGAAATACATTTTTACAGAAACCCACCAACCCCCTCAAAAAAAAAAAAAAAAAAAAAAAAAGAAAAAAAAAGAGGGGACATCTGCAGTGTTTTCAGTGAATATCTTCCTTACTCTTATGTAAAAAGCAAAAGCTGTAATGGAAATCACTTTGCTCACCACCAAAATACAGTCACCTCTGAATAACTATTTTTGGAAATTCCTCATTATAGCTGTAATTGACAGAATGTGAAGAGTTGCTTCTTTTGAACATGTTGAACCTGAGTAATTTCTTTTCTGGATTTTATGAAAATATAAAATTAAGTATGATTATTTAAATATATACCGCATTTGCAAGGGAAGAGGTTTATGGCATATTGAAGCTAAGAAATAAAATTCAGGTCACATTGTGGAGGACTGTGCTGATTTCTTTCCAGATAGCTAATTTCAGCATGTAGTAGTAGGCACTCAGTTAATTTGCAACTTGAGTTTTCGCTCATGACTTCTCAAGTTAAGCAGCTTTTTTTTTTTTCCTCCTGGATACAGTTGCACAAGCCTTGATTTCTGTACAAGCGAGTGGGGAAAGCTCTGTTATGACACTGATGACAAACTCAAGTGAAATTCCTTGTAGACTCTCTGGCATATGCAGACTTACGAGCTACTTCATTTCCGTTCTAAGGGTAAATCACTGTGAGAAAGCTAAAAAAAGCCTGGTTACCCAGAAAAACCTCGATTACTGTCAAAGTTAGTCATTGTGCAGCCGCTGACTCTTTGAGTCTTAACTTCTTACATTACCCTTTAATTGACCTCCACATTGGACTGCTGGAGCAAATGTAGATAGGGATGAATGATGTTTCACTTGTGTGGTTGCTCAGAGAAAGGAGGCCGAGGTGCTGGGGCTCCGAGTATCTCCTTCCTTGCCTGGGGTGATGCCAAAAATGTCACTGTGGATCACGGCCTTTGAGCTGAAGGTGCTGGGCTACAATCACAAAACCTGCCTCTTTTAGTGTAGAAAAAGTGCTGCTGTTTAAAATAAAGGCGAGTTCCTCTGAGTGTGCTGCAGCGCGGAGCCACGCAGTGTTGACGCTTACCCTCCCATAATCAGTTGCTAGCTCTCTTCTTCCCATTCTGCCAGTTATTTCTCACCTTTTTAATCAAATTGGCATAAATAGGTCAGGAATTCTCACTACAGGTTTTATTCAATAACACCTCTTTATCTCTTACTTGTCCTAAGTCCTATCCAATTTTCTTTTACTTTTCTATGGGCTCTGCCCTCCCTACAATCACTTTGGTTTGATTACCACTACAAGGCCCTGATTGTAATTCTTTACTGATGAGGGAACGCTGGGGCTCAGGGGATTAGGGTCTCATTCCAACTACCGCCAAACACGCTGTGACTTTCAATGTTTCATTTAGAAACACGTCCTGGCAGCTTTACTCACACAGAATGTTCATTTACTCCAGAAAAAAACAGAAGTCAAGGAGATGAATCCTGGAATAATTTTCTGTATTACCTGGTAGAATTTGCAGGTTATAGCCTAGAATCTTTTATGCTCATTTCTCCTGCTAATAGGATAGTGCCTTGTCTCTTGTGGGGGCTGTAGGTGTATCTCTGCTAATGACTGCATGATGCACTGTGACAAGCTTTCCATGAGCACGATTGCTCCCAGACACCAGTCTTCTGAGAACAGGCTATTATCTTAACAAGGTAACAATGTCACTTCCCTAACAATGGGCCATGTTCTTTAAATTCCTCTCTTTAATCTGTGATTTTGTTTTCACATGCTGTGTGTATTACAGTAGGAGCTATCTTACACTCTTCATAAAATACATTGTTTATAATAGTAAGGCTTTGCAGAATAACTGTGGGATCTCCTCATGGCATTTAACTGTCCTCTCTCCACCAGCTAAAAGAGACAAGTTGCTTCGTCCTCAGTGTCTTGGGAGAATCGAGAAACCAGCTTTTTATTCCAGCTGTATCAGTGATTTACTTAACGTTGACTCAGTGCCTCAGTTTCACTAGCAATGTAATGGTGTTATTTGCATTTTTAGATGAGCGCTAGGAAAATCTGAGGATTGCTTTCAGCTTTGCTTGAAGGTGAGGTTGCTCCACACTTACCAAGAGCAAATTTTCATTTAACTCATCACCAAGCAGTAGTAGGAGACATCGTGCCTGTACGGACCACTGCAGCTTGTAGTGGTCTCCACATCATGCACAAACTGACTATTGGCACTTTCCCAGGGCTGCCAGTTACTCCCTTTTCAACCTAAATGGGGCTGCTGGGAGTATTGGAGGCTGCTCTGGTAATCTGAAATCCTGAGCCTACAGGGCTGTGCACAGCACTGGGTCTTTTTAATTAATCAAGCCTTTATTAATCAAATCAAGCCTTTATTCAAGAATTCCTGTTATTTACACACAAAAACATATGTATAAATACACAAAAATGCAAATATATAATGTAAGTACACAAACATATATTCAAATGTACATATTTTATATATATATGTATATGTATGTGTGTATTTATACATACACACACATTCTAAAATTGGCAATTTCTCTGCACTCTTTCTTAAGATTGGAAAAAGAAAAAAAAACCCAGCTCATTTGAGGAAAAAGAAAAGATTTAAAAAGCTATTCCCTTCATAGACAGATTACTCAAAGATAATTCACATGACAAGATACATTTGTTTTAATTCAGCAGTGATGTGGTGAAGCTAATTTCTTCTTAATACTTTTCAACCCTCTCTATGTATATTACCATTATGTCAAAGGTAGGTGTACAATGCTTCCTCCTCTACTGGGAGACTTCACAATTATATAATCATGTTAAGATGACTGAGGAGAGGTGATAGCTCCCCAAAATGTTTAGAAAACAATATTATATTTCAGGAGATTTTAGTCCTATTTATATGATCTACATGTAAGATTATATGTAAATACATATGTGTAAATACATATTTGTGCACATACATGTATGTATACATATATGTAACTATAACCCTCTCCCTCCAACATAAAACAAAGATGCCCTTCAGAGTGTCCCTTTCACAAGGTATATTTTTCACACAACATTTCTGTGTCCAAATTTTGCTGGCCTCAAACTAGTTCTCTCACAAATAGCAGGAATAAGTATCGGAGTGATTAATTGATCTATCTATAAGCGGGTTATCCCTACACTGCTGCACTGTGTGTATTCCCAGCACCAGCCATTGCTTCTGCTGTTCCATCTTTGTTATTTTATTTTTTGCCTTTTACCCTGCAGCAGCAGCTCTGATTGCAGCAACCAAAGGACTTGGTTGGCAGTGAGAGATATAAAATAACAAAACCTACAGCTTGGCTAGCTCTGTGGATAATGTGCAGCAACACCAGCCATTTCCTGCCCGTGGCGGTGTCAGCTGAGCCATCCACAGTCCATTTTTTCATTGGTGGTTTTTTTTTTTTCAGTGTCTATGAAATCAGGAATGGGACTCAGCAGGCTTGGAATTTGGCCAGTATCCTGCTGAGTTAGTAGAATGGAAAGAAAATAAAAAGTACACTGACCCAATTTCTTGGACTAAATATACTGGGCCATGACAATAAAAGCTATGAATGTGTTTATTCTTTGGAAGATTTTTCAGATGAAGTGACTTAGGACAATACATTACAAATGGAGCTGGAGATCAGAGAGCGAAGACTTTTCATCTGGCTCTCCATTAACTATAAAGGGCTCTTTACATCATAGGCCTTAAAGATTTAACAGTGGACTGTTCATTTTTTCTTTTCTTTTTATTGTTTTTTTTCTTTAAGTACAATTTCAGTCCACTGAAACTTTCTATCCACCTTTTTTCTTTTTCTTTTCCCACACCTATTTTAATTAAAGAACTTTTTCAGAACAGTTTTCCTTATATACCCACCCAGTACCTACATTTAGAAGAGTGTACCCCTCGCTCTCTGATGCGAGCAGGAATACACCTGGCTCCATCTGTAAGTGAGGAGAAACATAATAGCACAGTCCATTTGTTTTTTTCAGATGCAAAGTGGAGGCTGAACTTAAAACCTGATGTTAATCTGAACCGAACAGCTTGTGTCTACCGTTGGCTCACCCCACCCTGTGCCGTTCATCGTGCCCTCCGGGGCAACGCTCCGCTCCAGAGCAGCGTGCCAGGGGGTGAGCTGGTGAGCTCCGCCATTCCCAGGTCTGCTTCCCGAGCAGGACCGAACAAACGTGGCTATCTCCATCTCAGTTTCCTCATTTATAAAATGGAGACAATGATCTGCCTCTGTCTTTGCAGAGCACCTGGAAATGTCTCAGCGTAAAGCGGTAGGACATAATAGGAGCAAAGCAAAATGGTTCTCAAGTGCCATGTGACCAGACAGGCTGCCAACATTCGTTGCTGAAAAAAAAAATTATATTCTGCCCTCCCAAAAGAAGACAAGAACAAATAAAGGGTTAATTTGGTGCTAATAAATGAAAATAAAATTCAGAAATATTTAGCCACATAATCATTCTATCACAGGTACCTACTTGCTGCTACTGACAGAATAATAATAGTACCTGAAGCATGGTATGCAGCTCCTCCAAAACTTCCATGCTTCAATTCCCTTCTTCAGACCTCAAAACACAAGTTCCCTAATCTTGTTGTCCCGCATCTGTTTTTCAAATTTTCTTTATACAGATTCACCTAGAATACTTAAAATTGTGAAGGAAAGGATTAGCCACTGAGAGGGAAAGAGACAAAAGTATATCTGTGTATACAGTTCATGCTTGACTTGGGCTTGAGGTTTTGCCCTAATTTGCAGATTACTCAAGTTAAACCTCAGGCTCAGTTTTGGCAGTGTCTGTCCCTAGCTGTAAGCCCTTCTCTGACATGGGGAGCAAAGAGCATAAGACCTGAAGAGGGGTGGCCACTCTTACGCTCCCCCTTGCAACCACCACACAACCAAGAAGAGGGAGTGAGCTAGAAACAATGTGAGAGGCAGAATCAAATGGCTGAGTAAGAAGGACTTTGTAATGAAACTTTCCTCATTAAACTCATAGATGATCTGTCCAGGATAATTTTCCTTTCACATTTGATGACAGGTTGGTTTGAGCCAAGATGCTGCTTCTTGCCTCGGTGCAGAAGGGAGGAAGAAGAGTGTCTCCAGCAGGATGGTTGGGGAAGCTCTGTGAACCGAACAAAGTACAGGCTAAGCATGTGGTTTGTATGGGGTATTACCCAAAGGAACCTGCATGCATGAAAATAGAGCGAATCCCAGGAACCTACAGGTTAGGAGACTATCTGTCCTTCAGGGCAGGAGCCCTTCATGCAATGGTCTCACAAACAGCACTTGCTTGATAGAGCACTTCTGTTAGGACAGGCTAGGGGAACAGTGCTAGCAGCCTGAGTGTAAAACGCCTGGCCACTGATCTCAGGCAAACACGGTTATTTTGTACATTTTTATTTTAGATGAGAGGTTTTATTGTATACGAACTAAACAACTAAAGTCAATTCTTTTTAAGAACTGACAGAAGAAAAACTAGATGAAGGAAAGCAGATGGCTGAAACATGTTGTCGAGAAAAATCAATAGGCCCCACTTCTGATGCATCGATATTGGGTGTGGACACGTTCAGAATTGATGTTTAAATGTCAACTGGGCCCAATTTACAGCATTTCAAAGCCTTCTTTGTGTTTTGAATACAGCAGGATTGAAGGTCAGAAGTTTTACTAAGTATTCAACACCAAAGACAGGCTTATTCTACAAACATTTATTTCTATTTAAAAAGATTTTCTTTTATCTGGTGCCATTGGTAGTAGCTGAGGTGGAAGAACATAGACCAGGCGTAAGTTCAAAGCCTGGTCAAAGGACAATACTTTCCTATGTTGTCTTGACTCTGAAGCTTCCATCAATGCGCCTGAAAAACTAAGCAGCTGCAAGTCTATTTTTTCCAGTGTAGAATAATATTTCTTCAATATTTTTACTTATTTATTTTTCAAATCTGTAGATACTGTGACCAATAAAACTCTTTACTGATTTCGCTGTATTTGATGTTTGTGTCTTTTGTAGAAGAAAGAAGACCGTGGGGCTATTTAATAGAAAGTGGTTGATAGCTCAGAAAGGGAGAACATAAAAGACTTGTACTTTCTTTTTTTTAATGTTATATATTTAAATTACCGGAACTTTAGTTAGTACAAAGTGGAAAAGCCTCTTTAATGGAAATACAAATTTACACCATCTGAAGAGCTGGTCATGTACCTTAAAATGAGTAAAAACCAGAGCTACGGAAAATTGTAAAATGCCTTTCAGAGTTTCAACATTGATATGGTGTGACTTTTACACAATATTTTGGACATGAAGAAATAATAATTCAGTTTGCAATAAGTCCAGAAGTATGAGTAAAGCATTCCTTTCTTTACATACAGGAGGAGCTTTAGGAAGTAGTAATTGAAGTTTAAACAAAAAGGACATTATAAACAGGGCTTTGCTAAATAATGCAAAGGGACAGTTTCAAACCCATTCACTTTAATTGAAACTGATGTCAGACAGTGCACTGGGGGAAAATTTTGCTACCAGTACTAGTGACATTCGCTATATGTTTTGCAAAGCACCAAAAGGCTAGAAGTACCAAGGCTAGTCAGGATGGGGAAGTCAAACTTCAGAGCTGTTAATAGACAGACCTATTCAAAGTGCCCTTGAAATTAGTGGGATGGAAGGTGTTTGGAGTTTTTCAAGAGAACTGCCTGTATTTTCATCTCCGCTCTATTACATATTGCGAATGGCAGCTATATGGAAAAACAAAGTACTGAAATTTTACTTAAAGTTCTGAACTGTGAAGATAGAACAATGCTTGTCACATTTCAAAAAGGCTACAAAGCAAAATCCTAAACAGTTATTTAGAAGAGATCCAGAAGGAAACAAAATAGCTGAGCCTCATAAAAAAGCCAAAGAGCCACCTATATTTATAGCTTTAGAAGAGAAAATCTTCAGAACTTTCTAAGTAACAGAAGACAAGAATTATCTCAAAATCCCAGGAAGAAGTAATAATTTGAAAATGTACTTTTTTGAAATAAATCTCGTACACACTTCTGCAGAAGATTCTGCCTATTAGAAATGCATTAGAAGATATATCTGAGGAAAAATTTCCCAGCTTGTGACACAGCCAGGGTGGGTTGTTCGAGAGATCAGAATAGGACACAGTTATGATATGATCATGTTGGTGTATCAGGACATGAAAGTCAGCTTGCCTTGAAGCCATGTCACAAGGAGCACAGTTAGGAATCAGGCAGGTCGGCTGCACCAAAAAATTGTAAAAAAAATTGTAAAAAAAAGCAGAAAGAAAAAAAGTATTATTTATAACTTAATGTAAGGTTTGGTAACTCGATATAGGAATATCAGACTTCAAAAGCTGGAGATTCAGCATGTTGAAATACTTGCCTAAATGAGAGATACAGGGATGGCAACATTCCATGAGATGCTGTCTCTGAAAGAAAGTTAGGCCCTTCAAAGATATTTCAGCACTACTGTGAATCCTTCCAGTGTGGAAGATGTGCTATATTTAAAGGTCTCAAAGAACTGAAAGAAATCATGTACCAGGTTTTTCTCCCTAGTTTGCAATTATTTGGAAGATACAAAGAGCTCTCCTCATTTACTCTGTACAAGAGAAAAGGATAACTATACAGAGTGGTGAAGAACAAAAATAGAAGAAAACAGGATCAACTTTATGGCCATTTAGTCCATTCGTACCAGACCTTAGAGACACATTGTCATCGATATCATAAAGAAAGCTCCATTCACATAGTCTGTTACATCTTTTTGGAACAATGTTTTGTTTGCAGAGGAGATTATTACTGTTTGCTTGGTTTGTTTGTTTGTTAGCATTAGAAGAACCTGCAAAATTGCATTGACTTAAAATAAAAGTTGCCTCAGAATCACTTGCAATAGCCCCACAGACAGTACCCGGGTTTGCAGTGCTGTCTGACATTGGTGTGTACTGTTTTCTGAAGCACTGAATGTGTTTGAAGGTTAAACCCAAATCTATCATAATAATAAATATGGACCTGCTTCTTGAGCTTAACTGTTCAAAATAGAACATTGTTTAGGATTTCCTCCACAGATAGTAAAAAAAAAAAAAAAAAGCTCATTCCCTAGTCCTGTATTCCAGTATATCAAAATCAGCAATCCCTAGCTCTGAGCTTACGTTTGTATAGGTACATTCAAAACACTGAAGTCTCAGTAATGCCACTTATTCCTCACGCTCTGTTTGTGCTGTGGATAAGGGGATACTCCAGCCCTTGGTATTATATCTCTCAAACACTTCCTTTCCTTAAGGAATGAAAGAATCTACCTTCTCAGCTAGCTTTATTCTGTCCAGACAGCAAATACAGCCCCATTTTCACAGCCGATTTAGATACGCCACCTGACTGAGTTACAGCAAATGTGATTCACAGAGATTTTCTCTTTAATCTGTGTTTGTCTTTCCAGCTTCTCTGGTTGCTTATCTGTACCGTACCTGTGAAGTCCGGGAAACTCTATGCAGCAATCCCACACTGCAAGTCGCATGCCAATGCAGGGAGATACTAGTGGTAGAATGAGACTTTGGGAAGTAATGAGGAATGGGCGGTATGGATGATATATTTTCTTAATTTTCCTTTGCAGAAGTTCCCAATAAGTTATTTCTGTGCAGTGCAGTTATATCTATTGGTTATAGCTAAGTGTGTTTAGGGCTTAGGATAGTTTTTTTCTCCTGCCTTCTTATTAATCTAAAGAAATAAATATCTTGATGAGAGTGATCTTCATTACACCTCAGAGGTGATCATTGCTCCCTGTGGACTCCATTACCTCAGTGAAAGCAATAGACAAAGTTCACTCAATAATTAGAGGGACCAGAGTCGCTCTGGTCTGGGAATCTGACACCCCTGCCGTGCTGTGCACAGCTGAGGGATTTGGGAGCTCAGAGACCAAGCTAAATTAAGGCTGTCTGGGATCTGCCTTTTGCATTAATTTGCAAATAAGGTGGGAGCATAGGAGAAAAATGTATTATCCATTTTTCAGATAGTAGAAAATCATTCCCTGTTACGATGAAGAGCTTATGTTCAAACAGGTAGATGTGAGCTCCCATGTGTGATTCAAATCTACACTAACATGAGATGAATGCGTGCAATAAAGAAAACCTTTTTGGGTCCACTGACAGGTATCTTACCTATCGAACAAGACCTACTGTATTTTTCTGTGCCACCATCTGTTTAGAGAAGATATTGCATGTAAGGAATGCGTATAAAATATGTATAAAGATATATATACACATGTGCATATAAATATGTATGTGTGCACATATCTGAACTAATCAGCACATAACTAGAGCACTTAGTATGAGGAGAAAACCTTTCAATATTAAAGTCATGGACAAAATTTAAATGCTTGACAACATAGCTTTTCTGCATTACCATTTATGCTTGCCCTCAAAGACTACCCAGGATGAATATACAGAGCCTCCTCTTCAACATCCAATGATAAACTAGATCAGGGCTCAGTGCAATGCAGATATTCACAGAGTGTTTTTGAGCACCTATGAGGAAGATTGTATTAAGCTTGGATTTTATAAAAAAACCTTAAGCCATATATCAATATGACTGATTGCTGGAGGACAGATGTAAGTGACGATGATTAAAATGGGGCTTGGGTGGACTTTGTGCAATGTCAGCTGCCAGTATGTAACACACTACAACTTTAGTTATGAAATGCACTGAATGAGAGTGGTGTATTTTGCGCTCTTGCCCACACTCAGCCCACACTTCCCTCCCATAGAGGCCAAAGAGAGAGGCAAGTGGATGGTATACACCAGTTCTTCCTTAATAGGAACCTGAGACCTGGCTAGGGTGCATATCTGGACCTTTGGCTTGCTTTGGGCTGCCAGGAATTGGCACCTTTCCACAGGCTGCATTTGAAAGTACGCTAGTTTCCTAGTTCCAAAATAACAGTTTATTCAACTCTTCTCATCCATGGAGGAGTCTGACATTTTAAGTCTTTCATAACTTGGCAGTTCACCGAAGATGGTCCTGGTACCTGTAATTTTGGCTTTCTGAGTGTGTAAACTTTCATTCGTGGCCAGTTATGGCATTTTGTCCACACGCAATCCCCAAAACAGGTAGAGTGGCCGCCTGTAGAGATGTTATCACTGTACACCAACTTCTATTAGCCATGAGGAACATATCCCAGAAGTCATTATGGCCATTTTACTTTTAAAATGTATTTTTAAAATTCAGCTTTCCTGGAGAGTACTTTAATAAGTGAATCCTAAGTGAGGTTGCCCTGGGGAGACAGATAGGGCAGTGAGGTTGCCTACTGAGGCAGTGCCACTGTGCACAAAGGAAGGTCATATTTATTGTGTCAGCAAAAGTAGGAGTGAAAGAACAACTTTGTAGCTTAGTGGAAAGGTTAGCTGAGCAATCCCCACCCCTTTGTCCTTCAGCAACAGTTGTTCTTTTCACATTTTTTGGATTTCTTTTTTTTTTTTTTTTATAACTAGTATAGAAAAAGAAGGAAGGTGAAGACTCTAAAATAGCCTTAGCCCCCATGCTACTGCATGAAGAACTGTTGCCAGAGAGTGCTATTATTTTATTCCATTATGATGGCAAATGTCTTCTTCATTCTCCATCTAGTTTAGGTTTTTTTCTTCTTTCTTTCTTTTTTTTGAGGGTGGGGTGAAGGATGTTATTCCTCAACTTTTATTTCTTCTGTCATCTTGCCATTCTCTGTTTGGATTCTCTTCTCACATATGTGTTTTATGCTGCAGTCACAAAGGACACTGGATTATTCTTGGCATTATTCTTACCACTTTGCTCTTTGTTTTATTATATCAGATGGAATGGTCTTCTTTTTCTCCCTTGGTGATTCTTCTTTTTTTTTTTTGTCTGTTTGGATGTGGTCTCTGAAACAGTCAATGTTGCTGGGTATTTAAGATCACCTGTTGGCCCTCTCTGGTCACCAGGCTGTCACCAGCCTCCCTTTCCTCATGTTTTTATGTCTGTGGATAAGGCAAGATAAGCAGAATTTACAACATAGAGAAAAATTATACCATATTTGGCAGCATTATCCCATTGGTGGGTGCCAAGAATATGACTGGCAACATTTTCTTGGGTCTTTCTCTGGTCTCAAATGTAAATCCGATATGTGTTCAGGCAAGCACATATTGCAAAAGAATTTTAAAGAAAAGCTAATTCCACATATAGCTGCTTGCAGATGTTCACTCAGCTGAAATGAACTCCAGCAATCTTCACAAATTCTCTTTGTTTAAGGTGAGTAATCGTGGTGCCAACTTTAATAGTGTGAGTATCCATGGGAATCAGAGAAATTAGAAATCCAATGTATGAATAGTCAAGAAATTTATTCCCAAATTCCTACATAGCAAACAAAAGGGAAACTCTATAAGAGTAACCTACATAACTGTGAAAACATGACCCATCTGTCTTATAATCTGATGTGAGTAATGGGACCAGTAGACTCCCTCTTACTAACACATAGTGCTGAGGTGCCATCTCAAAAGATTCATTTTGTATTAAACATCTCCTGCCTCCCAATCTTTATAAAGAGCATCTCTACACTGAGCTTTCTTAGAGACAAATTTTCAAAATGGGGCCCTTTAGAGCTATAAAACCACAACTCTGAGTAATTCCTTAATATAATGTTTTTATATTCTTGTACAGTGCTTTTTTTGAGAGGAGATGGGAGAAAGGGTCAAATGAAGCAAAAGCAATTAGGAAGGTCAATAGGAACTACGTATCTTTTACTTCTGAAAGCTCCTTACTCTGACATAATGATGTATCAAATATATACACATTCCTGTGGTTGCAATTTGCTATACTTGTTATACACTTTGTCTAGGCAAATTTCTAAACTCCTGGAAAGTAGAGGGAATAAAACTCAAATCACACCTGTAAATATTTGGTGTATTACTGTCCATCACTGCCTGCATTACTTAAGAAGCTAAGAATGCCTTACCTCTGGGTATTCTCCATGCAGCATGAAAATATTAACCATAATAATATTTAAGAACAGAGAATGAAAACCACAAAAACTACTAGACTTGTCTTAAAAAATCTCAGAAGTTGTCTTTTCTTCAGAGTATGTGTAGAGCAAGAAAAGAGCAAAGAAGCCAGGACAAGGTAAAATGGTTTCCTGAGTACCATTATTACAATATGTCCAGATAAAAGACCACTTTACTTTCTGGGGTGAGGTCATCTCCATCATTTTCCTCCTCTGAGTCAGAAATCTGTTGCAGAAATATCATTGTGTCTGGCAGAAAGGAGTCAAAAGAAGGCAAATTGGCAGAGTGACACAATAGTACACTGCATCCTGCATTGAATTAAAAAGTTATTCCAGGATACATGACAATATATGAAAATAGAAAGTCATGCAAAAATTTCAGGGACAAGGGAGACTTTTCACAGAAATAAGAATCCTCTGCTCCTAAGTTGTTACCAATGCCAGAAGAAAAAGAAAAATAGATTGCTCAACTCTAAAGTCATCTCACAAGAAGCATAGAGGAGAGAGGAAGAAATATCAGGGAGCAGCAAAGGATGTCTCCAAGTTCTTGGGGAAGGAGAGACAGGTAAACACATGCAAAACAAAAATGAAAACAAAAACACAGACAAAATACTGGTGCTTCCCAGTCAGCCACCAAGATGACAGCAGAATGGATTTGGAGCTGTCTGTAACAATTTAGGACTGCTTTATCTTTGTTGGGTTATAGTGTTGCTTTGACCTGCTTATGTTGGATTCATTAGCAGAATTTGCAAGAGGTTCAGCCAGGAAGACACAGTGGAGGAGAGCCAAGGTTAGATTTGAGGGAATTTGGATCTACAGAAATCTCTTACACAGGTAGCATAAAAGCCATGAACTTTAAAGCTCACTTGAAGTGAAGAAGGGCATAGCTTTTGCTGTTTTGAATATCCTTTGCTCAGTGATTTCTACCCAGCAAGCACAAAGAGCAGTAATAATAAAAACCCTTATTATTATAGGAGGATGTTATGGTCATTGTATCTGCTGTTGATTTCAAGGTCCAAGAAATGAAGACCAAAAGGGTACCTAGGTCTAAACAGACTTTTTGGCACTGACAGCCAAATAGGAGGAGAATCACAGCATTCCCACTCCTGAAAAATAAGGGTGGCAGGCCCAAATGTCAGGGACATGAGAGTTGATAGAGAAATCAGAGCCATGGTGCAGCAGTGTGATATGTTTTGAACACAGGAATAGCTTTGATAATGTGGCAGCTGAAATGGCCACCTGAAAATAGCAGTCTGAAAAACAGCATAGGAATGGCCTAACAGAGATGGGCCACAGCAGGCAAAGTGCTACCCAGAGCACCTTGGTGTGTTGGCAGTGGGGGAAACCCCTTTCCCAGCATGCAAATTATTGCACCACAGAGTTGTTATTAGTCCACTCCTGCTGGTATATCCAAATCTCTTGGAGGCAAAGATGACAAATCGTACGCACAATTTGCTCAGTAGATGACCTAATTTCTTTTGGAAGATGTGGCAAAATACGGGAGGAACCATCCTATGGCATGTAAATTAAATGCAATGTTCTGACACTGGGCCTGCTAGACTCGCTTTTTCAAAAGCCAAATGTTTAGCTGAGGATTAGCTGAGGAGGTTCTTTCTCTGGGGCACATCTACGTGTATTAAGAACTCCAAGCAACAAAGGCAAGAGAGTATTAAAGGTGGGCAGGGAAAGCTTTTTTACATCTCTAACATAGATGCTAGAAATCTGCTCTCTGAGGTGTAAAAAAAGGGTGGAGCATTTCTCTCTGCTCTCCACGGATAAACAGATCCAACTTCACCACCAAAATAAACACTTTCCACTGCTAAAAAAAAAGGGTTTACGTCCACATCTCCAAGATTTATGGCTTCAATAGGGTGACAAATGTGAGGTAGAGGCAGTTTGGTATGCATCATGTTTTGATCATTGCACTGATTTTATTACACTTAACATTTTAAGCTGACAACGTAGAAAACATCCCATCTCTATACATACAAAGGACTATTTCAACATGTAGATGTCTGAACAGTTGAAATTAGTGAACATCCTCATTAATATATTTTTGTAAAGAATTTAATATTACAACCTAATCATTTCAGCTGATCCACCCGTTTATATATCTTGCAGATTTCCCTTTTAAAGTTATGTCAGACCTTTCTTTTCTCCTAAGATTGAGGCCAGATTGGAATGCTACTCTAAAATTACAATAAATAAACTTAAAAAAATCAGAAAAAGGAAAAAGAAATGCCAACTCTAAGCTATTCATCTTTTTTTTTTTTAATTTCTTTTCTTCAATGTCACTTTTTTTTCCTTTGTACAATTATTATAGCTATCAGGATTTATGAATCCCAAATATTCCTTGCTTTTCTGCAGCAAGCACTTTGTGAACTTTTTATTAGCTCAGAAAACTGTTTCTGTCTCTCAGGACAGGTGTCAGTAGAAGATATCTGGGACAAATACTCTATGAAGAAAACACCTTGATGCCTTTGGAGCCGATGAGCTATTCCAAATGATCCAGTTCCATGAACCAAGCCAAAATGAAGACCAGTAAGTGCTCCCTTCCATCTCTTCTAGTGTCTTTAGAGTTTTCTTCATTATCATCTTCTCTCCTCCCTTGCCAGTTTAGTCAGCACTTTGCCTCCTGTGCTACATACCAGTTGACAGATGTATCCTTTTCATTTCACATACTTTTAAAGCCTTGGGCACTGCTTTCTGGAGCTATTTATACAGCTCTGGGACCCAGTTGCTGGAAAATAAGTTTGTACTGAATATTTGTTACATGTTCTACAAGATCCCACACACTCTTATTTTGCATAGTGTAAAATAAAAAAAAAAAAAAGGTGCTGATGATTTATACATATTTTGTATGGGGCTTATACAGTAGGCCTTGCTATATTCTAAGGACCTTTCAAAAGTTTTTTTCTCTCTAATAATATGAGTTACATAAAGAAAAATAATCCATACATGTCATAGCCATAACTCCTTCTGAACCTTCTTGCCATAATTTTTCTTCTTTTTCTGTAGCTAAGAGAGCAGTAGCATGTTTATCTCTTGCCCTTCACAAGACACGTCTTTATCCTCTTCTCAAACACTGTATGAGGAAGCACATCTGCAGTAAAGCATTGCTGAAACTATTCCCCCACAGTATTCGGTTAAACCAGCCATGTGCTAATTCTGCTGGTGTCATTTCTCCCCATTTTTTTAGTCAATAGTCAATATATACTTAACAAAAAAGTGAAAAACTGGCATATAAGTCACTTAATTTTATTTTTAAATTATCTCTTTTCCTATCTATGTATTTTTCATTCTGGATATCTTACAGATATGTTGCTTACCTATTGAGCACCCGACTTGTGGCCTTGCCAGAGGAAAGCTGAGGACTCTGAAGGCTCTTCTGCTGAATATTATGCCACTTTTCTCTCATTTAGATGATCCATGTAGAAAAAACGATAAACACATAATGTTTGAAAAATGCTGTAGCAGAACCCTTAAGGTAAAACAGCTGGCCTTTCCTTCAGTTTCTAGGGTAGCATTTTAATAAATGTTAGTCATGGTGATTATGGAACATTTTATCGAGGATACATCATTTCCAGCATTATTCCATTTTTGAGTCCATATTAGCATAATAACTTGTGTTATTAGTATAATTTGAGACATTTTAAGGACATGGCTGGAGAGTAAGAAGCTTAGGCTGGAAAATGTCTGATTGCCAGTTGCTTGTCTTGCTTGCCAGGGTCCATTAACATATTTCTTCCATTTCTGCCTTTGTTTGACTTATCAAAATACAAATGTGCTGCAGACTTTCAGAATCACTTAGGCTTCTTGTTCAGGCTTTAGAGGCACATAGCAACGCGAAGCACATTCATGCAGATTAAGTGCTCTTTGGAGTATTAGAAACCACTTAATCTGTATAAATATGCTTCAGGTTGCTCAGTTTTTACAGCACCTTGAGAAGGAACTGCAGTGGTTTGGAAAAGCGTGTGATGCATTATTTAAAAGAAGGTTTATATTCCACGATAAGTTTATCTTCCAAGTGACTATTGTCAGAATCATAGTTTATTTTTTACATTTTTATACTTCACCACACTGCGTTAATGCAAGTGACACAGGGAATTTCCTATTATATACTCTATTACTTTCCAAATTCTGTTTTTATCACTGTTGATTTAGAAGATAAGCATGAGAGATATATAAGTACTGAGCAATTTTCTGTTGCAAGCCAGTGCAGCAGGAAGGATTTGCACTTTTAAACAGCAAAAGGTAAACAGTATTTATTTTCTCAACTAGCTAAATATGTTAGCGCATGCATAACAAAACTATACCTTTTTAGTTTCCATTTACTCTAATTTTCATTGCAACGTAGCTGAAAAGAACGATATATAAGACATCCCCAAAAGCATGTTGTAATGCCAGGTATTTTGCTTTTGGGGGTTACATTGTCATTTAGTCTAATGACTCTTTGCACCGCAGTTTAATTATTGCCAAAAATAGAAAGCATGTTTGCATTGCGTAGCTTTCCCAACGGATGGCTTATATATCTTGAGAGAAATCTAAGCTCTTTATTTATTAACTCTCCAACTGTAACTGCGTCATGTTCTGAAGTCCCTTATTATTCAGATGCTTGCTATAGCCATTTGTAAGCAACAGTGGTATGGGCAAGACAGCATTCATAATCAAATGTTGACCCCAAAGATGTCAATAAAACTTCCTCCGGCCACAGCAATGGGGACTGGATGTGCTCTGAAGAAGAAAATTCAATATACTGAATTCTAATTATTTCAGTCATAGCTTTTGAGGCTTAATAAATAAATTCATATTACCGAACGGATGAAAAAAGCCTGGACTCTGTGGCTCATTTTAACTGATGTTTTAGTAAAGGCCAATCTTCCCTACTTGCTTTGGCCCACCAAGTTGCCCAATGCCTTTGACATCCCAGGTGTGGCACACTGCTGTCAGCTTGCAGCAATGAATGTCACATCCCCACCAGCTGCCCTCAGTGGAAAGGGAGATTGTCCACTTGCCGAGGTTTGCTCCAAGCCAGTGCAGTGCGGTGCACTCCTGCTCCCTTACTCTCTCTTCCATAGGGAAAGACGGAACCGTGGCTTGCATGCAGGGCCCAAAGCAGGACTTCCCCTGCCGTGACAATCATATCCTCACTCCGCTTTTAACATCTGCTGGCTGCAGAGTTGCAGTTTACTGGCCTCCTACATATGACAGAGATTGAGGAATCTATCTGCACGTTAAACCAGACTGAAGTGTCTTTCGAATCACATTAAATAACACAAATGAGATGTGCAAATGGGAGAATAAGCAGGATCCAGTTGCAGGAAAAGTGGATGAATAAGACTTTCCAAACAATTTCAAAACTATATAAAAAAAAATTAAGCTAGTTTTCACAATTTTCACCCAACTTAATTTGCAGGGCGCATTAGGTATGAATTGCAAAATAAATACCAGGTATTTTCCACTGTAGGCTTAGATTTATTTCTCTGGGTTATATCCAGTGCAAAAACTGAAATGTTATTTGACATCTATTGTGCTATAGTTCTCTACCAGGCGCTCACTGCAGGAATTGACTAATATTTTTGTATTGGATTTTACTATACTGTTGGTTTTATCATTCTTGATCTCTGCAATTGTGTTTTATTGTCTGGATCATTTAATTTTGTTAGGCAAATGTGCTTCATTTTTTTAATGATAAAATGTTAGCATACTCTTCAGTTATAACTGTTTTTCCTTTCAGAGCAACTGATGCATAAAGTCTAATCTTTTGTAGTTGAAGGAAGATGTTCTTTAAGAATTGATTTAGGGTCTTCCTTTGTCTAACTAATTTTTAATTACATGCAGTCAGACCTGATTAATCTGAATTAGTATGCAAAGCTCCTTTTTAGAACTAAATAAAATCAGATTAACAAGTAAAGGATACATACAAGGAAGTGTTACAAGGTTGGTTAGAAGTGAAATCCTTCGTATTCTTAAACATACAGATATTTCTGTCTGAACAATTTATGTTTGCAAATTAGCTACGCAATTTTCCTGTGTATCAGAGCTTTAATTCCTTTTGACTTTTTTTTTGATGGAAGCATCAAGGCATCGTGATAACATCAGATAATAAAAGGCCTTTGTAGATTTTTATAACTGACATTGGACTTAAGAAGATGAGTCCAGCCAAGGTCTTTATGAGTGCATAGGTGTTGAAAGATGTGACACTATTTTAGAATTTTAGAAGTCATTTTGCTTTTAGGTAATGGCTGATGCAACTGGATCAGAATTAAAAGGTGCAGCAGAGAGGATGAAGTTGCCTCCGTTACAACTCTCATCCTTTCTTACTCTTGGTTACTCTCTTGCACTGAACTGGCTTGGGTGCTTGCTGGAGCACGACATAGCATCTTATATTACTAAAATCTATTCTTGGCATCAGCCAAGGGCCAAGGTTGCTGAGGTGGAGAGGAGAGAGTAAGTGTAAGGCTGGCTCCTGGAGACACCACAGTCAAGCCGTAGCTCAGTGATGTGCTCGAGCACCTCGCTTAGGTCATTGGAGGAGCCTCACTAAAGCCAGACAGAGTTAGGAGAAGGTAGATCCGACAGCCTCCCATGGGGACGGGGTTAGAGGGACTCCTGTCCCTGCCTGTCACTGCCCCTCTGCACATACGCTCCCATCTTGCTGGGGGTATTTGGGGGCTGCTGGGCGCTCTGGCTGAGGAGACTGACTATGCTCTTTTCTGGGAGATGGTCACACGTAAGCAGAAACCTCAACTACAATTGCCTTCTTCCGTAGATCACAGCCTTTTTTGTGGCAGCATATAGCTACTACTATGTAGTTATTTCTATTTTTCAGAAGTACATCGTACTACAACTCAGTATCCCAGTGCTAAAACAAAATACCGTGTATTACACTATTATCATTATATAAAGTAGATTTTATTAAAAATCTTTTCAAAGGGAATGGAAAAGGCTGCTCTGGCAGTATGCTTTTTATTTTAATTTCAAACAATAAATACATATCTAGTAGAAGATAATAAAGGCTTTATGGTTGACTAAACCATGCTCTATTTATACTATTTTTTGCCATGATGTACTTCCGCACTGTGTACAATACAGGACAAATAACTCAAATCCATCAAAAAGGAATTAATTGGCATGTAATAGGGGATCTGGCTCCTATAATATCAGGATGACAAAATAAAAGAAGAAAGAAGCTCATGGGAAAAGGAACATAAAAACATGTGAGTGCAAAACCTAGCAAATATAGGAAGCAGTTTATATGGAAGCTAATTTCAAATATGTGATTTGGCTTATGTCAAAGAACTGATCACATCTCTTCATGTTGAAAGGTTCAAAACTGCAAACCCTTGGCTCTCTAGTTAGACACTTTACTTAGCAGAGGTCTAAGTCAGGAAAGCTTACTCCCTTTTCATTTTTGTTTCCTTTTTTTCCTTTTCTAATTTCTAATGGCTATGTTCCCCATTCATTTATTGTACTGCTTTAGTTTTCCAACAATGATCACATTATTGCTAAAATCCAGGCTCTCTTTCCCAGCCCCCATCAAAGACAGAAAAACAGAGAAGCTGTACAGTTTCTTAAAAACCTGCTGCTGCACTTATGAACTTTAGCTGACAGGCATTTAGATGCAGCGTTTTTCAGGAGGGAATACAAATCTGCTCATTTCACTGTTATTCCGATTGCCCTTAATTCTCTTCCTTCATTCTGGATAAATAAAAAGATTAATTCCCACACATTCCTGAAGCTCTGCTTGGCTCTAAATTAGATCAAGTCGGGAGTTTTGCTCATTACAGTTCTCCCCCCCCAGCTGGCAGACAGACTCTTGTCTTTGTCACTTGTCTTCTGCCTGTCCACTTGTCTGTACAATTCAATTGTAAATCTTGTATGGCCATCATTCAACCAAAGAACAGACTCTATGGGCTTTTCAGCAGGCTTTTTATTGTAAAATATGTACAAATAAATTCATATTACTTCCAGACAAACTCTGATGTTGCTAATAAAATTTTAGATGCATAGAAAATAATGTAGTTGAAAATACAGAACGGCATGAATTTTAAGTGGCTGCTTATCTCATTAGTATGGTTTCTCAGTGTTTAGATGTGCCATAATGTCTTTTCAGTTTTGTGGGTCCTTCACCTTTCTTTATGCAAGAATATTCTCTGACAACAATTCTTATGATGTTTTAAATACATATGCATATAATTTTTAGATATATAAAAAGCTATACATAGCATGAATCATGTGTTTCATAAACCGGAATATGCTGGTTTCAGAATGTATAAAAATAATGTGGCAGACAGGCCTTAGCACAATGTATATCCACCAGCTATCAAGAAGACAATCAACCACTTTCAATCTTTATCACCTTGTCTGGAAACCTGCCCCTGGAAGCCAGAGGGAATACAGACAGGCAGGAAGCCAGAAGTTTGACAGATTTGATTTTTCAATAACCAGTGATATGTGTTTCGTAGTAGAGGCCTTTGAAAATATCTCGTCAGTCCCACCTTCCTCTTTATATCGAAGGAGCTCCAGGCTGAGCAGCTTTGATGAACAGAGCACCAGCAGCATTGACCACTATGATACCTTGAGTCACTCAGTTTGGCAGCATTTTTGGTTTTATAAACCTTGAAGTCTTTCTAATAGCTTTCATAAAGTTAGTGAAGATCCCTGAGGTATGATATGCTCCTGTATGAAACTCTACTTAATAAGAAGTCCACTGCCTCTGACACAGTTTTGGAGCTGTCTCAAGCAGTAACATAATGTAGGACAACTTGCTTCAATCTGAGGTCAAGATAAGAGTTGAGGTATGTTCTCCCAGACTGCCCTCCTTTTGCCAGGTACAAGGAAAAGAAAAGACATGCTCCTGTTCTAAGCCACTCTTGCATTCCAGAAAATGGGTCATTTGAAAACTTAAAGAAGTTGTAAACTTGGGCTACAAGCCTTGTGCTTCCTTCATATAAATTTCTTTCAGCTCTTTCCCTTCATCTGCCAAGAAATGTACATATACCTGCAAGTGCGCACACACAGAGGAGACATATTTCCTGATGATGGTTCTAGATGAACAAAACTAAGTGTCACTGAAGTGTTTTTTTGAATAGTTAAACACGTTCATATTATACACAGTGCAGAATAATTGATAGTACTAATGTTTTTTGCTGCGAACCCAGGACACAAAAAGTCAAGTGGCAAAGAATGTCAGTAGTTTCCAATCTTTCATAAGATAAACTATCCTAATATACATTTAGCACTTTGTCCTTATGCATGCTCCTTTTATAAAAGTACAAAAGTACTAAGTCCTAGTCAATGCAAAGGGAACAAACCATGTTACGAATTACCTTACGGAACTTAACAGCTAGCCCTGTGCACAAGAGCCAAGCAGATCTTAGCCTTTTTCTTTCTCTTTTATGTTCCTCTAAAAGTGCTAACATGATTTCTCAGACCAACGTGGCAGAGGTCGGTACAGTGTTTTTGCTTATCTCTAAAGGCACTCAGGCCATATCCATTTTATCATGCACATGAAGTGAAAGAACAATTGTAAAATACTGTACCAAAATACCTTTGGGAATTCACAGAACTCTCTCTTTAAAAATCTAAGAAAGTGAAAATGATGGAGAGTTCAGAAAAAAAAAAGACTTTTGTGCATCATGAAATTGTGAGAAATTTTATGTGTTTTCGAGTTTGCACATTTATGACCACGTACTTTCTAACAATTCCTATTCGATTTAGAGCATAGTCTTAACTCTTTCCAAAACTGGAGATAAATCTCAGATTTATCTGAAATTTAGGTAAGATAAAGACAACTGAAATGTTACATCCTGTTTATATATGGTATGTTGCTTTTTCTTCAAAATTGTCACATGCCAATTCCTACATTCTGGTTACCACACTTAGAGACATGGGAAGTTTCAGGTACAAATTTCCTAAATTTCATTCACTAGAGTTCAGCTGAAATATGGAACACAAAAGCTATCTGAGAGAAAAGAAACCATTTAGACTAACATGCAACTATAATTCGTATTTTGCTAGTCCAGAGACGTTTTTGAAAAAGAAAATGTGTATTTAAATGCAACAGTTGTAAATGTAGACAGGGTGGAAGGGCAAGCTTCTGTTGAGATCTACTCAGGCGTACTTTTGTGTCCCTAGTTACGTACTGGAAGTCCTATTGCTTCTATTGAAAATTAGCTTGAACAAAACACTAATGAATATACATAGACACAACAAATCCTATCCTGGCAGAGAAACAGATTTTATGACCTAACAGGTCTTTACTGTCTCCAGATCCTAAAATTCTTTGAAGAATGAGTCCCTTTCCATAGAAATAGGCTGTATCTGCTGCCCAAACAATACGAAGTATTCTTGCAGAGTGATATGAGTTGGCTGAATTATGTAGAGCTCATCTGCACTCTGATAAAGGGAACAAATAAGCAGACAATCAACCTTTAATAATAAAGGCCCGTGGAGGAAAAGTGACTTTTTTTAAGCTACACTAAACAACTGCTCCATTTCTAGGCAACACAACCTGCTGCCTCAATAGTTTTGTGCTGCCAATAATCCCACTGAAGCCTTGCTGAATAAATTATTTTGATTTCTTCAGTTTCTTATTTTATCACTGTAGTTTTCTCAAATTAACTATTATTCCAATAATGTTGAATCATACAAAACCTCTTGATTAAAGCAATACAAAAAGACAAGAAGTCTTCAGTATAGCTTAGATTTCCATAGGGATCAAACTAGCTTCATCTGCTTCTTTATGCTGATTTACAGAAACCGTGTAACATGGCACACATTCCTCCCTGCCCTGTCATGCCAAAACTTTGCTTGAAAAAGTTTGGCAGTGCATATAAATTCCGTAAGTACAAAGAAAAAAAAAATCAGTGGTGTATGCCTCAACATACACCCTTAAAGAAGAGTTGACTTCCATTTCCTGTTTGAATCAATAACAAAATAAATTCTGCGCCCCCCGTTGCCCTTATTCTTTTTAAATCAGTCTCACATTAGCTCCCTCTAATTTGAGCCAAAGTCAACTGCTGTTGATTTGGTATTGCTTTCCTTTGTGCTTTAGGTTAGGCTATGCAATTAATTTTTACTAAAGTCTGCTGAGTAATTTTACTGGAGCCCACTGTTTTTTCACCAAAGCCCTCTGGATAACTTTGTTCAGGCCTGCTCAGCAGGAAGCTGTTCTGGCTCTGGTTCTGATGGTCTAGCCAAATGCTAGATGCTGTCCTCATATCTGGGAACAGTAGCAGTGTGCTGCGAGGGCTTCTGAAGAGATCAGGGGATGTTACGGATATAGTGGCATGAATGTGCCCGCAATCTGGACAAAGTCTGGTCAAAATTGCTTTTATTCTTAATCCATCTGGAATCTGTTATTTGAGCTGATAGGGTTTGCATTTTATTAGTCTGATCTTTTTTATCTCTTGTTGGAGTAATTCCACAAATGTTACAGAATTATTTTTATTTACAGTATTACTAGACAGGGAAGAATCAGAGATCCCGTTTACTTAGGAGGTTTTCCTGGATTTAATGATGATTATCTGATATTTGTGATGGCATATGACAACCTTTTTTTTTTAAGATTGTATTTTTTTTAATGCATTCTTTTCCCTTTTTCCATAATAGGTTATATTTTAAGTATTTCACTGGCTTGACTTAATGAAGTCTTCCCAATTTAGTAAGCACATTTTACTAATTCTTATTTATGAAATAGAAGATGATCAGAGAAAATAAATCATTTTGCCCCTTTTTCATGTGAAACATGCTTTATTAAAATCATTGAAATGCAATATATACTTGTGGAGAACAAAGGTGATTGAATTTCATCCTTCATGTTTATGAATCTGAAAGCCATTCTGAAATCCATGGGAGCTAGAGGTACTTCAGAGACAGAGGATCAATCATTTCTTAAGTATGAAAACATTTCTTAAGTATGAAAAAAAATCAGAAAAGATTTCACTTGTCCAGAACGTCTACTTTTGCCTCAAACCATGGCCTGACATATTGATGTATGCATTTTCTATATGCTCCCTTAACAGGCTAAGGAGACAAATAATGCAGGCTTCACTAAAGAAAGCACATATTCCTTACTGAATATCAGGATAAGTAGTTGTCCGCCCCCAACACACACCTACCTTGCTAGGTATATATTATACTCCTAGCGTTATAAGTTTCAAAAATCTCAGTTTTGGAATGCCTTCTCTTGCACCCTTGGCCTTGCAGCTGGTGTTCTCCATGTGTAACAAGGAGAGCAGAAGAGGTAGGAATTTCTATCATTTACATATCGGCTGGATCCATGAAACCTTTCAAGCATTTACCACCTATTGATTTTTATGGAGGACTGGCTCCTAAATGCTTTTCTTGGTCTAACAAGTCATTTTTTTTCTTCTCATTAATGAGATGAAGACAATTCTCTGGCCAAATTCCTATATTCCTTCAAAATCAAAGAATAGTTCTGTTATTCTAATGGATGCTTTTCGATCAGTACTTGAAAATATGTCAGTGCATTTTACTAGTGCACTCACAAATATAATTACATGCTTTATAAAGCATAATCAATATTAGCACACTAAGGTAGAGAACAATCCAGATCTCTTAATTTGTCTACTTTCCATATGAATACATTTTTCAGTATGTTTGGAAATATTAGCCATTAAATATCATCATGACTTATAGAAGGAAGTGGAAATAGCCTGGGTCGGGTGTACCTACTCTCCTTGTGCTTCCATAGAAATATAAAACGATCTCAAATGGCATTTATCTGGCCCATCAGACTAGTTTTATGTCTCTTTTCCATAGCTGGGGCAGTGCAAAGCATCCAGACTACGCTACATTAATTTTAACTAGACACTGGCCCTGAAGGTTGTTTAATACCTTTGGACTACAGCTTCCTCTGCCTCTTCAAAGGCATGATTAACACTGCTGTTGGCAGTGCCACATCCAGAGCTCCAGCCTTCTGACTAACACTTCTTGCAATCACACTAAAACACAGCTGCGGAGGCAGCTCTCCATTCTATCTCCCAGTTATTTCCTTGCAGCATTTTATGGCCAGTTTGGTTTCACAGATCAATGCTCCATTTTTAGGACACTCAGGAAATCAGACCTCGTGGGTGAAGGTGGAAGAGCAAAGCTGCTCTGTTCCATGTTGCCAACCTGACGTAGTCCCCAGGGGCCATTATAGCACCTGTGAATCATCAAATAAAGCCTCTATATTAGCCTCACCCTTACAGTGCAAGAGCAGTGCAAGGGAGAACTTGCTCTAAGATCCTCAGTTGCTGTCAAAAGCCTCTTTTAAGTATCCTACAATGCGAGGAGTCAGTCTGGCACTAATATAACTTAACCTTTAACTTTGTATTTAAGATTGATGGGGCATTCCTAACATAAAAATGATGAATGTAGAATATTATTATTTGGAAAATGTGCTGTTTAATGATATATTACCTAAGATTGTCCAACCGTTTCAAAGATAACACAAAAATACAATGTGTGTGGCGCTATCTGCAAAATAAGGTTTATATCTGGCAGTTACTTGGTTGCTACTGGAACAACATCAAACTCTCTCTTACACATAAATATCAGTCTTTGGATTGATCCAGGGCAGGGCCAGCTGTAAAAAAGGCTGTTTGCTGTTAACAAACTCAGTACAATACCCAAACATGATTAGGGAACTCCAGGACTTGGCCATGAATACACAATTATATGATTTCAACAGAGGCAATATATGCTGGAATATTAAGAAGGTACCATGGGATTTAAGAACCTATCCTATTCAAAAAGAAAACCAGATTTCAAACATATTAGGGTCATGGTTAACTGAAGTCTGCTGGTATCACAAATCATTAAGCAGTGTTACTGAGATACAAGCCAAGCTCATGCTTTTTGCATCACAGAAAAACCTTGAGTTATTAAAAAAAAAAGATTGCCAGTATTGAGTGGCCATGGGATGCCATAGGATGCAAGACCTTTGACCCTGCACCAGACCCAGTCATTTCTAAATCATACAAGTATGTGATTACACCAATCCTCCCTTATGACTAAAACTTCCCATTTACTTTTTTAAATGGATCTTTTGTGTTCCTTCCTCCCTCATATATTCTCACTACTGGAAAATTATATGGAGTGCCAACCAGGCCACAAGAAGGCATGAGGCAAAACTCTCATGCTTCAAAGTCCCTGAGCCTTGGAGGCAGCAGTGGCCTCTACCAGTCTTGCCGAGGGCCCATGGGAGACATCCTCACCCATCAATGGGGCACTTTGTGTGGTCCCTGCTCCTTCCCGGCTCTCCCCTTCCTGCATGGCCACTCGGAGGGAGCTCACTGCAGCTCTGCGCACACAGAGATGCTCTGCCCTGGGGCAGCCGCCTTGAATAACTGGCCTTGAAATGGGTAGGCTTGCTCTTCTGCTCTTTTTTCATTGCCCTTCTTCCTCAGGCGCTGCTTGCCCTTAAAGATAAAAATTTAGGAGCCTACAGTAGTCAACAGATTGCAGTATGTTCCCTAAGAGGGTGTGAAGGAGGTGAGTTTCCTCTCAGGTATGGTTGTGAGTTCCCCCTCACGCTAGGTTAAAACAAAAAAAACAATAATAAAAAAGAGGAATTTGACAGTACAGTAGCCAGTATAAAAGTAAATCTTGTAAAGCAGACAATCCCACATTTGTTTATGTGCATTTAACCTGTTTAACAGACTATTAGCAGATCATAACTTCCCTAAGCATCTCCGCATAGATGAGCCCTCAGTGTTATCTCCTTAACACTCGTAGAAGTAAGACAGCAAAGAGATTTAAAGTTCATTTATAACCCTGTTCTGTGAGTAACAGCGCACTGAGTGTTTATCAAACTGCCTTTTGGGCTTGGAAATACAGAAGTGGATGTTTTGCTCTTACCACTTGCCCCCTGTTAACAGAGCAGCCCACAATTGTCAGCTCCTATGGACTAGTGCAACAGCTACAGGCTGAAAATTGGAGTCAGACAGAAAACAGCCATTGACAACTGTGAAACAGCACAAATCTGCCTGTTTGTTTTGGAAATGGAATTGTGTTTGGGGACACGTGCTAACGAGATGCTGGGTTATTCTGCTATCCACGGACCTTGTTATTTTTCTGTGCTGAGAGGCCAAGAGGAAAAATAAGGAAGACGTTTTGAAAGACACTGCGGGGGAAAGAAAAAAAAAAAAAGCATTCAGGAGACATAAAGAAGCCAGAAGCAGCATTTACTAACAGAATATGTGCTGCAGGGACTCTCTACGCGTTCCAGGCAGCTTTGCTTGGCGTTTGTACAAGCTTGTATGGGTTTCTTGAGCAGTAGTCCCATTTCTTTCTCTAGATGTTTTTCTCTCTTGTCCTTACATACCCTGGTTTATCAGCTTTGCCTATTTTTCTTAGGAAAAATAAAATAAAAACTAAATAAAAAAAAGGAGAGGAGAACTATTATCAGTACATAAAATGCTCCAGGCAGATTTTCATCTAGAAAAATATTAAGGAATGAAAGGGCATGAATAAGTGAGCTTCTATGAGTAAGAAAAAAATGTAGTCATGAGAAAGTACATATAAAATAGAGCTGAGATGTCATCAGGAAGCTCACAGGTTGCTCTGATAGCACATAAATGTCCATCCTGACACTTGAATGCTCAGATGTATTTCTATCATTCTCTTTCTCAGCATATTATTGGGAAGCATTGTATAAAAGTTACCCTAATAAATGCCTTGATTTGGGATTACAGCACAACAGACCCGGGAGGTCTTTAGCTGTTACGGAAAGACACCCTGTGTAGGAGACCCACCTTCTGTGCTAATGAAAAGGCCAAAATTGCAGAGTATTTCCTTCTGTGAAGGCAAGGCTTACTAGGCCTTTACTCTCTTGTACACTCATGTTGGGCATTTTTCTGTGGGATATGGAGACTTGTGGTATTTCCTCTGTGAGCCCTTGGGGAAAGAGCATCTCCTGCAGAGCAGACAGTATGGAGTCCTAAGCTGAGTGGTGGTGTGCTCCTCCAGACCTTGCCACTCTTTAAGAGATGTGGAAAATCACATCCTTTACATATCAAGGACCAATCTTACTCCTAACAAGGTCAATGGCAAAGCTGCAATTTACTTATGTGGAAACAAGATCAAGTCCCTGGTGGCTGGAATTAGAGCCGGGAGCAGAAAAAGACATTGAAAATTACAAAGAAGGTTGTGGTAACATGGGTATTTTTCTGCTGTGGTGCTGGCTAAAACAGCCCTGCAGCTTTCTTCCCTGCCCTCTTTGTGACTCCGACCTCAAAACTTGTATATAGAACCAAATTACTCTTCTAGCTGGAAAACAAACAGTTTTGGTGAAGGTTAATTTTCTGATGGATCCAATCCCTAATATAGTTCATATTGTGGCTCCCACATGCTTTGCACAGGCACAGCACAGATGGTGACAGGGAGCAGGAACAAGTGGCCAGGCAGACTGGGAGCTGCTTAAACTGCTTTTTAAGAAAGCCCACAGACCACCAAGATATGGTGCAGATGGCTAGGCAAATCTCCTGCCTCCCCTCTTTATTTTTATTTTTTTTTAACTGAAATTACATCTTCTAACATTACAGCATACCACAGATAATGCTGTATCCTGTAAGTTATGTCCACAGATTTCTGACAGTTAGTCCCTCAAAATACCAATTTTATATTTTGTATTCCTTTGCTAAGCAAATTTGAAAATTTTACAATTACTTTATCATTTGTTTCCTAACCATTTTCCCCCAATCTTCTTCTTCTTTATTTATTCATTTATTTGTTATTATATTTTTCATGCTGTTTTTTCTTGCAAAAAGTGTAAGAAGTAAATGACAGTTCCAGTCTTTCTTTTCACTGCTCGTTGCATGGCCCTAGCCTCTCCAGCCTTCCAGAGCTAGTGATGGAAAGCAAGCCCAGGTAGCTGAGATGGCTCTTGCTACTACCACAGTGGAAAAGTTTGCTAAAGCTCTCACAACTGTTCAGGCATGATGTTAGACACAGCGTGAGTTATTGTCACTTAACAATCTATAGCTTATAGAATCATAGAATGGCTAGGGTTGGGAGGGACCTGTAGAGGTCATCTAGTCCAACCCCCCTGCACACGCAGGGTCCCCTAGAGCATGTGGCACAGGGTGATGTCCAGGCGGGTTTTGAAGATCTCCAGAGAAGGAGACTCCACCACCTCTCTGGGCAGCCTGTTCCAGGGCTCTGTCACCCTCACTGTTAAGAAATTCTTCCTCAAGTTCCTGTGGAACTTTTGGTGCCTCAATTTGTGGCCGTTTCCCCTAGTTCTATCACTGGCCACCACTGAGAAGAGGCCAGCCCCCTCCTCCTCACTCCCTTTCTTGAGATATTTATATACATTAATCAGGTGATTATCACTTAAATCACAAGAGCTGGCCTATGTGCTTGTCCTTAGGCAAATGTAAAGCGAGCTGGCTTTCTTAAGTCTCTTTTAGGGAAAGCTAAACTAGGTCAAACTGCCTCAAATTTGCCAGGGCAGATCACTTTGTTGGTGTATGGTGATCTCTCTGTATATCTGAACCCTTAGTCCAATATAAAGCACATGAATATTTTAAAAGATCTAGTCCTATATATGAAGGCTTTATTGTCTGTACATAATCAAAGGGTTTTAATGTAGCATTCCCTTCTGGGAGATGATCTGCTTAACTTACCCTGCCTTCCAGTTTATTCTGTCTCCTAGCTTTTCTCCCTCTCCCTTCACCCCAGTCTCCCTTTTCTTTTTCTTATCTTTCCTTTTACATGGGCTGTGAGTTTTAGAGGCTGCTTGCCAGCTTGGGTCCCTGTGGTAGATGCTTCCTGCAGCTGGATTCCAGCTCCTCTAACTCTGTGGTTTGCAAAACCCTTGGCAGGAAGCGTGCTCTTAGGTGCACCCACTGCACTTAGGCAGAAAGCAGCATTCAGCAGCTGTGGTAAGACTGTCTTTGTGCTCTTGCGTCAAGGCAGGCTGTGGCCAGGGCAAAATATATTGTTTTGATTTGCTAAGTTTCTGATGTACAGTTTTGTAAACAATATCCTGCTACATTTGCAGGGTTTTGGTTGAATTGATTACAGGCTGCAATGAAGCGATCTTACTCTATGATACTAAAAGGCTTGATCCACAAACAGGGCTTGATCCACAAACCTGCAAATATTTCTCTAGGCATTTCACAAGCATATCACATTTTCTAAACTGGGAAGATCATTGCATGTGGCAACCAAAATCTGGACTGGTCTTTGACTCCTGTAGAATTTGCAGGCTGAATTCTCTCCAGAATTGCCTGTTTTCCTCATTAGGATAAAATTACTGTTTTCTCCATAGCCAATCAACCTCATACTCTGTTTGTATCTCCTCCTTTGGATGTCAAAACAAGAAAAGAGCAAAGGTAGTTTGGGGCAATATATTTACTCCTTGTCAGTGGGAGATATTTCTATTAAAAGGGTTGAACTCTTTCCTGATACTGCCAAGGTCTCTTGGAGTTGTCAAGGTAGATTTTCTTTCAAAATATATGGCAGCTGACAAAATAAAAGTTTTCTGTGGGAACAGAACAGACTTTCCAGCCTTTATTTTAGGTAGACTGTACAGTGCTAAGGACAGGTCAAAGATAATGAGCTCTGATTGTAAAAACCATGTATGGGAGAAAGTAGTGATGTGTCATTTCAATCAAGAGAGCGGGAGGCAGAAAAGCATTTGTCTTCTGCCTTGACAGGGAGAAATCTGGCTCCTCTTGCAACACCATCGTCACTCCATAGCAGATACTGAAGTGAACTCTTGCTTTTTTCTGGGCCTTCTGAGAATTGGAAGTGGAGTCCACTGAACCCCTTGATCTGCAGCAAGGCTCAACTGCGAAAGAGTAGACAGGGCCTTCCAATTCAAAATGAAAGGTCATCGGAAATTAAACAGAATATGCATAACAGTGACTGAAGATGACTTCCTGCTGTCTTTGTTGGTACACAGAATAAATGATTATAGATCTGTGATACCGTGATAATAGACTCATGTCTCTGACCACAGGTTGATCACCAAATGATTAAATCATAGATGTTTTCCCAGTTATTCCCAACAAAGACCTGCTAATTTTGTTGTTGTTATTTGGGTAATTCTGCCAAAATTTATTAAGTGCACAAAGAGAAGAATAGTCTTTTAATATAATATTTGAATTTATGTTTGTGTGCATCTATGCATATATTTAAAAACGATATTTTAATTCTCTGTGTTTGACAAAGAATTTAGCGTAGAAATTAGCATAAACAATTGTAAAAAACCTCTTTTTTTTATGATACTTTCTTTGTCCCTGCAAAAACTGAACCTAGTAGCTAATTAAATCCCAGAAAGCCAGACAAATGCAGATTTCTTTTTTTTTTTCTCTTCTAGGGAGGAAGAAAGGAGTAACCTGACACTACCAAAAAAAAAAAAAAAAAGAAAAAGAAAAGGAAAAAGGAAGCAACTAAGTGGAACATCTTCATCCTAGTGAAAGAGAAATGCTGATTGGTTCAAGCTTCAAGGGCTCCTCCATTTCCCCTGCCATTTCCTGGACATTTTCACTGGGCTTTGTGATCCATTAAAGTAACCAGAAATATAAATGTAATTGGCAAGTTTGTCCATCTGAAACTTCATCTTCTTTTAAGCAATTCTTCATGGATGCAAATCTATCTGTGATATATATGTCCTCAGGTAAAAAAAAAAAAATCTTAGATTTTCTAAAATAGAACAGAACAAAAAACGCTGTGGGCAATCAACAGATCTGATTACAAATTTAATAGCCTGATTCACCCCCGCTCTGCTTCATTTTTTGGAGCAATGTGAATCCAGTGTTTTTTATCCCATCACTCTAGACACAATCTGGAATAGTACAACAAAAAATAAGGTTCTGGGAGCTTAAGGCTTTTTTCTTTGGAATTCCCCTTTACAAGCATCCTGAAGATCCTCCTGAAGGGCTTGGTGAATTTGTTAATACAGCTTGATTAAAACATCCTTTTACTCCAGTTTGAGAGAATTAGTTCAGGAACACATACTTAGATCTCTACCATGTTTACTGCAAATGAAATGTGAACTTTTCCTTTTTCCTATTTGGGACTCAAATAAGAAATATTAGAATAGGTAGTGCAAACTATTCTTATATCTAAAACCTAAATTAGATTAATTTTCAAGTTTCTGAACTTTAAAATCAGTCATCAATAGTTCTTAGCTTCCTTTGCTAAGCATTGTTCCAGGAATGGACGTATGGCCATAGTTTGAAAGTTAAGTGATGTTTTGAGAGAGCCAAAGTGGTCATATATCACCTGTGAACAAAGTTTTCCTGGTTTAAATTCCTACGATGAAGATGATTGTAATTTTAGTCATAGCATCTGATATTTCAGAAAAGAGGTAAAGCTTATGAGAGCTGCAATGCAAAGATATGTAAAAGCTGATCATTCATCTCAGAACAAACTCATCCTGAGCAGAACATGCTGATAGTACTAGTGATCCTTTTGTGGCTTCTGCCTAAAACTTAGCAATGATTTCCTTGTTTACATATGATCAAAACTCTGCTCTGCTTCTCTTCTCTTTCCTTTTCTGGGGGACTGTGTTTTGTACAGAAATCATTAAATTAATCCTTGATAATCCAAGGGAAGAAAGAAAGAAAGGGAACTGTTAAAGCGCTTTTGCATATGCTTATTAAAAATATGATAAAATTTCTCCATTAAAGCTCTTATTTTTCTATCCAAGTTATGATAAATACTGTATGACATACATTTCATAAATGTTCATGGCATATGACTGTGCTTTCCCTGGAAATTGCATGTCTTTTATGCATCATAGGCTGGCAATTGTAATATGATTAGATGCAAAGGAAAGAGAAGATTTCTTATGACATTTCAAAGCTTCTTATAGAATGGTACTCTCACCTATAATTGCCAGATGAGAGTTGCCACAGGGACATGGACTATTATTTAAAAGGTTTATAAGCTTTTTTTTCCCCCTAAAAATAATGAAAAAATTAAACACTGCCAATTTAAAAGCTTTTAAAAATATGTTCCTTATCTTCTCCCATTCACCAGCAGTGCCTGGCTTAAGGAAGGAAAGAGGATGTGCATGATTAGCTAATGTCGGATGATATCCTAAATGACACTGTTAGAGATTAAGGCACTTGGATTTTTCTAAATATGTATTTTAGTGCTCTGTAAAGGTGCTAAAATGACAGCTCTGCAGACTGAAGTCTTCTCTTTACCCAGCAGTGGGCATAAGACAGGAACATTCAATCCTTGCTCCTTTCAGACAGTTCTTAATCTGTTACAACTGCCTTTCAGGATCCAATGAGGTGAAGTTTACAGTAAGGATTTCTGGGGAGACATTAATAATTCGATTAAAGGTTGAAGACCACTTACATTTTTCACTTAGGACACTCAGTAACCGTACATTCTGCTCACTTGGGATCCCTTATTCAAGAAACTAGACTCTGTTTCCGCTAACCAACATTAGATTTACTTGTTTGCTAATCTGTTTGATAGCTTAGAATGTACCTTACAACTAGCATATACCTGAATACTCCTTTGGTGTGAAAGTGCATCTGAGGAGAGAGTGGAGACAATTTCCAGAGAAGTGAAAAAGCTGATTAACATTCAAAAAGACTTTTTCTTCAGAAAGGAAGTTTACCTAGGGTAACTGCAGGGTGGGAATGTCCTTTGAAACGGTGTTAATTGTACCTTGGTTCAAAGAACTCTTTGAAATTCCTGTAATGCAATTATGCTAAGTCAGAGGAAGTTGAAAGATTGTGTATTGGCAAAAATGCAGTTAGAATCCTACTTGAAGTCATGTGTCAAAAGTGCTATTGATGATAACATTGACACCTGCCCCTGCTGACTTCAAAGATTGTTCCCTCTCTATGGGATGGAAGTTGAGTTCACTGAACTCAGCTAGCAAAAGGACAAACCACGACAGAGGCACTGCTCCACATCTTCAAGAAGCATAAATGGCACTATGCCACTTAACTGCAGCACATCAAAACACAGCCACCACCTTTCAACGTGGAGGATATAATGGCTGCATTCTCCCAAATAAAGCCCCACATCTGTACCCTTACAACTGCTAGTCACCATGCTTTGTGTGCCTTTGTGGTGTCTGAATGCACGTACAGATAGACAGAAAGGGATCTCTGTGGCTCTCTACTTTCTCCATGCAGGTGGGAAAAATAAAAGTGCTCTGTGTGAGTCACTGAGGAAAGACTGAATACAAAAAGTAGCTTCTGCATTTGTTTCTGAAGGTACTGAGGTTCTCAGAGTTTCTGATCTCTTCTGGATGTGAGTTCCTTGGTTGTGCGGGGACCATGCGACCGAGTGCTTGAAAGTAATTTTTAGTCCGTCACACTAAGTGCTTCCAAAATGGTGAATGGAATCTGAACTGAAGAATGAACCCAGAACTTAACCCTCAGGAATAAAATGCATTACTGTCTATATGGCCCAGTGCTGAACAGCAGAATAATCTGCTATTCAACAAAAATATGCATAGTTTGAGTTTGCTTTAAACATTTCTCTTTTTTTATATTCCAAACTGATATTTTGTCTAATTGCAGCTCAAAAAGCCCATATTTTTTTTTTTCTTTCTGCAAATGATAAACTAGAGCCGAAGACAGGCATCTCACAAAATGCTTGTCCCCATGCTTGGATATGGCTGCCTAAGGAGGGTAAGAATGACAAATTATCTTTTGTATTTACAAAGATTACAAAAAATAACGGGGAAAAGGCCTAAAATCTTCTGCCTAGAAAAAATTTAATTACTTGGTCTGAAGTCTGCCCAATTACAAATGCTCTATCCCGTGAAACACATTAGGATTCCTGTCCTTCAGTTTTTTGCCTGGGCACCTTCTTGATCAAAGTTGAAGCACAGAAAGTTGAATTTACCTCAACACAAGGGGACCAAGAGAGCGGCATATATTTTAGGGAAACAGTTCTATCAGACGTGTGGTTCAATGGGCTACACCACAGCTGAGCTGGTCTACTGGGGTAAATGCTTCTCCCTGAGTTCAAGAAAAGAGCATGAAGATGGTTTCCACCTGGCCACAGGCCAATGTTTCCCTTTTTGGGAACACCAGAGAACACAGCCTAGATCTCCTCCACTTTGTAGACCTACTGCTAGTGAGGCACACAGCGAGATCTGAGAATTCCGAAAATACTTTCACAGTGAAATTTAAAAAAGCATGAGGTCATAGAATCCTGATGACAAAAATAGATTATTTTTTTCATGTAATGCTCTTGATCCTAGTGCTCTAGATCCTTGTGCTCAATGTGTAGTTTATCTGCACTTTTTTCAGGATTTTGCCTCTGATTTTTCTCCCTGAAAATATCCTCTGCTACTTTGTGTCAGACTTAACAATATACTAATGGTATTGATTTAAACTTGATATATGAATTTTCTTCTCCATTCATTCATTTTAATCTCTATTTTTTTCTGCTTTTTTGATTAACCTAATATTGTTATTCTGGACATCATCAATTATTATTATCTAAACTGTTCTCCACTGCATTCAGGTTCCCAAAAATTTCAAGTACAGAAACTTTATTTGAAAATAAGTGTCATGACATGAAACTAATGGATTAAACTAGCTCAGAAGGAGACTTTGTAGTGATAGCTTTAAAATCATGTTTATATTTGAATTATATAAAACAAGACATTGTTTTAACACTTTAATATTTTCTGAGTATTTTAAATTTAGCATTCATATATATAATTATTACTCTAAAAACTATCCAAATGTTCTAAGATTGAAAAAAAAATAGCTAATTTCATTTTGTAAGTATTGGAACTGCAATGTTTTATAATTTGTTCAAATTTTAAACCAAAATATTTCACTAGACTGTATAAAAGCATCCTGATGAATCCTTTAAAAATTAACACGTTTGATATCTGCTAGACATCATATTCCACAGGTAGAAGATGACTTATCCAATTATGTTTACAAATTTTATATACACAATATTGTATATACAGTTATCATATTTCAGCATGCAGCTGCATTAACATTTTTAGCTATTTTGGCTTTCCAGCCTTTTGGTGCCAGCTGCATACTAGCAGTTATGCCTTCAGATGGGTGTCCACCAACTAGAACAACGTAGAATTAGATGGAGCTACACATTAGTATTTGTGCATCCAGAAATTTACTGCTGAATTGAAAAAATAGAACTTTGAAGAGTTCTGTAGCTCATCTATTATTAAGCTTGATCCTCGCTTGCACCAGTGCAACAATATAAAACTAAACTTTGGATATTTAGGCTTTGGATATTCAAAGGCTTATGATTAAAGGATAATAGTGCTAAAATATTACCGGTCTTAATTCTTTAGGAACATAGGGCACAGGTAAGAAAGGAATATTTGGGTCATTAAATTGGGTCTGCACATAATGTTGCTTTTCATGGACAATGACATCATGCAATACTTTTTATAAACTGTTCAGATTCCAACTTAATGTCGATCATTTGTTTCTTACTTACACTTAGTAGAGGGCTGCTCCAGACTGTCACTCTTCCAAAGTTAGAAAACTTGTCATCTAAAATTTAATCTATGGTCAGTGAGTCACAGCTTTGTCTTAAATTCTATGCCGTCATGTCTAGCTTTGCAAAGGAGGGCAGTTCACCTCCTCTCAAAGAGGGAGAGCAGAGGTTCCCTGTGCAGAAATGTACAGAAACCTTCACATGCCTAGCACAGAGTGAACACTGCGGCCAGATAACCTTCAACCAGTGCATATCATCCTGCATGAGATTAAATGGGTTTTTCACGGCAAAAATTGTGTTGCCCGCACTGATCTAATTGATGATAGCCTTTTCTAAAACCACAGGGATGCTTAACTCCTTTCCATAACAAAGTCTGAACATGAGACAACATTCTAGGTATCTTACTGTTTTAAAGTTCAAAGACTATGTAGAGCATGGTTGGATGGCAAAAAGAAGATTTTTAAAAATGTAGGGT
Organism: Eudromia elegans; assembly: GCA_003342815.1. Classification (NCBI taxonomy): domain Eukaryota; kingdom Metazoa; phylum Chordata; class Aves; order Tinamiformes; family Tinamidae; genus Eudromia; species Eudromia elegans. Next base: position 379,752 of record PTEX01000151.1, on the reverse strand, counting down.
TAGTATTTTAAGTATTCTTCTCTCCACTTTATATATCACATTTGCATGTTCCATTCTAGTGCATTGCATTAACACATTGTAGCAAAAATGGATTACTTGCACAGGAGTTTTAAATCTCTCTATGCCTTTACTTAAACTATTACTCCTGAAATAAGTGAACCAATACTGACAAATCAATATTGCTGGTATTTTTGTAGTTTCAACATGGAAAGAAATGTCCCGAGAGCAGATGATGCATCTCAGAGAACTTCAGTACTGAGAGAAAAAAGTTTGGTCAACACACACACTTTCACTGAGGAAAGGAAATTGAGCTGATTTTCCAGCTTTCCTAAAGATCTTTTTATTTTGAGTCCAGAGCGCTGGACCTCTTGCTTTTAAACTGCTGTGCCCAGTGTCCGTGGTCTGCTGTGTGTTTGAGTAGACGTCAAAAAGGGAGCATTTATTTATCTGGTCTTCTTGGATTTCTCTGTTACCATTTACAATGGGATAATCAGCACTCAAAACGTGTGAACAAATCTTTAGAAGATATCAACAGAAAAACATTTTATGTTTTTTTTTTATTTTTATGATTGCTTTTGATTGATGCTAGGAAACAATTATTTTAAGTGGATTACGTCCAAAGAATAACTTAATTTGATAATAAAACAAATGCTGCATTCCCATTTTTTGATGAATTAAGCAAGGTTATTGGATTTATTCCTTCTGAATCTATGAGTAATCTGTTTCCAAATCACATATGTGTTTCCTCTTCTGCTTTTAAGATTATCAGGAGATAACACTCATCTTTTCCATCTCCTTCTGGCAGAAATTCACTTTTTGAAGAAGAACTCATTCACCACATCTGAACTCTAAGTAGAGCTAATTTGTGCTTACACAATATAAATCCTTTCTGGAGGAGAATGAGATTCAGTCACACTCAGTGATTAAAAATACTAGTTAAGTAAAACAAATATTGCATTAATGTCTACAACTCGCATGATAACAACGAAATAAATGGTGGTATGATGCTGTTTTGTACAGCTTCATAGAACAACCGTGATGGTTGAAACACATCTGGCACTTATTTCCCATCTTATATCTCATACATATTCTATGGCTCTGATGGACATATACAACTGATCTGGGGAGCAGCCGTGCCTAGCATTACTGAGGCTTCTTCTCTGCTTTTAAACTTGATACTGCAAATCCACCATCACGAATCTCTAGAAAATTATAGATGCTTTAAGACGTAATAAAAACATAGAAGACCTGGTGTGAGCTTTTCAGCTGAGTAAATTAGTAACATGTTCATTTTTTAGCAGTAATTAATCTTGTAGTAGTTTACACTCCTAGAACATTTTTCATCTTGTGGTTTCACATCAGTTTACAAACCTTGAGCTTACAGTTTACAACAATCTTAAGATTCTGTACTATATATATATAAAATATATATATTTTACAGAGCTGGTTTGCATCTGAAATGATCTACTGGTACAGCTATACTCATCCATATCAGCAAATTTCCTCAGTGGAAATGCAGCTTATGCAAGGAAAAAAAAAATTTTTTTTTTTTTTTTTTTGGTATAGAGTAAAATATGTTATTTGAGAAATTGTGTCTATGTATTTTGTTTTAAAGTGTGATTTCTTTTCATATTTCTGTTCAGCTCAGTAATGCTAGGAAAACTTTTAAGAATGGATCAAATCATAAATTGACAATAATAAAGAAGCACATTCAAATTTGTATTATTTTCTCACTTAAGCAGCAGTGTTAAGCAGCACATTATTTTATTCATAGGATTCACTGATCAGCATATGTCCTTGGTCCCCATTGATAAAGATGCAAATGTGGTACATTGCCCAGCTTCATCACCTTCATTCAGTATTGTCGTCTTGGCAAATAAAGCATTGCTCAAAGACAGACTTCCCGAGCTGAAAGAGCACATCTGTAGAAGCTTGAGCTGAATAGACAATTTCTATAGTTGGGAACTATAATAAAAACTGCACCTGCTGAAGATCATACAGTTCTGCTAGCTCTCATGATTTTGTTATGACTCTCATTTTTTAGAATTTTTTTTCTGGTTTTACAAGTGTCAGCTATATTATTTAACAGTGGTCAGCGATGAATAGTAGTGATGCATTTAGGAATTGCCAGGGTTTCCAGGCTACCAAACTCCATTTTGGCTTATAATTGAAAAACTGCAAGCCAACCCTTCTGTGAGTAGACGTGATGATGTGAAGCCAATGCTGCATATTTGCACTTGTTTCCAGACGAGGCAAGCTGTGGGCGTTGGTCTGTGGTGGAAAGCTTGCTCCTGCTCTGTTTACCACATCCGTCCTCAAGGCCACAGCCCTTGCCCCATTTGCCACCTCTCTTTCCTCCGTGCTGCCTTATACATACTGACAGAAAGAGCCTCTTTTGGCCTAATTGAATGCCCTCTTTCCTTCTCAGTATCTTCTGTGTCTCTTCCCTGCACCCAGAGCGAGAGGGACTATTTCTGGTCACTGGAGAGCTCTGCTGGGCTTTCTCACATCCCTTCCGAAGCATTCCTCGCCTCCGGTCACCCAGGAAGAAACTCGGACGTTTGATTTCTGTCTCAGGTCACTTGTCTCGCAGCTCTGTGCCAGGTCAGTGCCAGCGAGCTGTCTCACATGTCAGAGCTTTGTTGTACAGGCGGCTGGGTCAAGTTTCACATGTTCAAAAGGAGTCAGCATAAAACAGACAAAGAGAAGTAGCATAAATTTAAATGCCAGCAAGGCATAAACCACAGTATCAACCGCACAGCGTGAATATCTTTAACCAGCTGTGTTTATGTACGGTTTTCATTAATTATAGGTAATTCTAACACTTGACACAGTCAAGCACTTTCTTTCTGTATTAGCATACCTTTATATTAAACCATTGTTCTTCAAAAAAAACCCATTTTTTTTTTCTCTCTACCATTAATTGCTTGGCTGATATATCCTTTTTTTTTTTTTTTTTTTTTTTTTTTTTTTTTAATGCAGCACTGCATGCTACTTCTCTCTAAATCATCGTTTAGGAAAGAAGAAACCTTCTTCCTCTGTCCACCATGAATTAAAAAAATTGCTTTAAAGCCCTGTGGTCAAATTTATTCCTAGCATCACAGCACAGGAAAGAGCATAAATGTACCATGGATGAACTTAGTCTCATGAGTTTAGCTGTGCTCTGAAAGCTTTTTGATGTATGTGTTGTATTTTATTTATCATTTTTGTTTTGTTTAGCCCTTTTTCATAGCAATGTTATTTGTAAGCTGTGTTAGTAAAACAAATTTTTGTAACCCTGACTGCAGCAGAGCCCCAATAAAGCTAACAACATTTTATCTTTTGCCAATGAACACACACAGTGTGTAACCTACAAAAATAGTTATTTTCAGAGATATGCATTTTAAGAGATCGGAAGTACTCGTGCATTTATTGACTACAGGGAAGCTGTTTGAGCTCAGACAAATGCATTTCACACAATTCATTTCAGGGCTGATTCATTTTATCTCTGTGTCTCCTGTGCCAAGTGGGAACATTAGGCCTCTTTAAAAAATGATGTGGGATAATAAATGCTCAAGGCATTTGTTTTGCTGAAATGAAGTAATGGCAGAGAAGCATATGGTGAAATATATTTTTAATTACTTTTCAACAATGTTAAATGTTTTTCCTTATTTTCATATTTAATGTTCTTGATCAAGCTTGCTAAATAGGCAGCTCATATGGAACATACCACTTTGTGCAATAACACATGACTAATTTTATGGGCAATATTATATATCACTATATATATGCAACATTTGCTTTGGAAATTTGTTTATGATGCTTTGTGTCACTGAATGAAGCTGGTGTTGGGCAGGCTGTATTGTTCTTGTTTTATTTTTTCCTCAGAGCCCACAGCTTTCAATGTCTTTGGTTTTGTTTTCTTATATTTTCGCTTGTGCACGTAAAGCAGGAAATAGGCTGCCCTTCTGGTAGACTAAACAAAAGGAAATCCACCTGGGACCAAGAGGAGACACTAGCCTCTCTTTTAGCAACTTCAGTTCTAAGTCAGCCCTCCATGCTCTGCCTTTATCTCCCTGCCTGTAGCACGTAACCTGTGCTAAGGCAAACCCAGCACAAACAGAGGACACCTGTTCCCAGCCCTGCTAAAAAGAGAAAAGCTGCTAGTGCCCAAAGGCTAAACCTGAGCTGAAAGTATTATGGCTACAGAAGTTGGTTAAGCTGCAGATGCACTTGCACAAGGGAAATGCGAGCCTATTGCACAAATCCAGCAGATACAAAAAACAACTAAAAGCAACTCGAAGCACAGGAGGGGGTGAGAGGAGCTCAAGGTACAATTATGACTGCTCCTCTGTGCTTGTTCACTCACCTTCTTGGGAAGTATACAAGCACTCTCTGAATACAAATCCTTAAAAAGAAAGAATTAAGAACTGGTAATGCTTGCAAGAGGTGACCACTCTCTCCCCTCACTTGTTACAGAACTCCAAAATCTTCTTTTTCTGCAGGCATTGCAGTTAGCAACTCTGTGAGCGGAAGGATGCTTCTTGTAGCATGCCCTGAAGATCAACAGACCCAGACTATTTCAGACCAGTGAGTCCTTTCCCAAGCTGCCTGTTTCTCAAAGGCAGTGCTCTGCAGCCATCACTTCTTTTTCAGCTTGAGTGGCTTTTCGTATTGCAACCGTGGCAGAATGGCAGGAAGGAGATGGGAGAGCTCTCTCGCGTGTCCAGTGCTTCCTCTCTCACTGCTAGTGATTCAGAGGATTAAGGCTGCAGGATATAAAGCAACAGATGGGGATTTCATTCCTTCTCCATGCTTTGGAAACAGCTTCTAAGAAATATATCAATTTTTATTGTTGCAACTCCAGTATGATGAATACAAATTGCCATTTAAGATGAGAGGAGGTATTTGCTTAGATGTGGGGAAGCGGGCACCATGGTGGAAAGGATCACTCTGATGATATTTGCTCCCCATTCTTGAAGTAAAAAGGCAACCAGAGGGAAAGCTTAGTACATGGAAGGCATTATAAGATACTCTCTGTTTTCTCCATCCTCTTCCTTTCCTTCTCAGGAGCCTACAGAAAGGAGTCAGGGCCACGCTGGGTCCACCATCTCCGAGTACTGCTTCCACAGGTAGGTGACGACCATTGCCCAAGGGAGATTCATTATGGACTGTGAAGAGGGAGGAAGGCATTTCCTTCGGTTCCTCCTCTCCCTAGACAGCTCATCCTAGGACTTCAGCTGTGGGGCCAAGGGTGAAGGGATCAGACTTCGGAAACTGCCTCATCCTTGGTTTAACTGATATGAAAGGGAATAGCTAGTATTGGGAAAGAGACTTTTTCTTTCAGGACTCATAACTTGGCAGTGATGTAGAGTTCCCAGAATACAGATGTGACAGAAAATGTTACCATTTCCAGAGTCTTCAGCTTTAATCTCTACATATGGCGAATTAGGTCATTTGTGTGTGGACACAGACACCAGTTCCCTTGTACAGTAGCTTTGCATACTAGAGATAACACTATATAAATCACGATGGACTGTTAAAAGTGACAAAAACTGTGAAGTTCAGCTTGCCAGGAAACTGCTTATGTGTATTTAAAAAGAAAAAGAAAAAAAAAATAATACCTACTTCCCTTTTTGTCAATCTTTTAAACTCTCTTGACAAGGATATGAACATTGCTCAAGAGCTATTACATGTCGTGATCGTAATTTGTTCTTTTTGAAGAGGGTGATGTCTATGTTGTTTTTGATGATTGCATTTCCTTGGTCTATATTTATTTGAAAGGCACTTTTCAAACCTGAGAATATTGTTTCCAAACAGTATGCATAAATGATTAGCACTGCTTTCAGTTGTGCAGTATGATCCCTGTTCCCTTTAGATGTTAGTCTAGATGTGACAACAGCATCCTACCTGGTGCAGAAAGAGTGGATCTTAACCTCTGCAGCAGCTAAAAGAGTTTGAATGATTTAAAGAAAACAACAATAAAAACAACAAAAAACTCAGATATTACGACACAGAATGCTGAGTCGTAATATCTTCTGTATACTTTACATGTGCAAAGGACATGGTATTTACTAGCAGAACGCTCTATAAGCCATTAGTAAATGCTATAGCTTCAGACAAATAGATTTTTTGCCTTGAGTTTCATTCCATTGTCTACATATAACTTACTTAGTCCTACTTTGCTGCTGTAATGTCACAAATCCTAAATTATCTTCTTTCTTTCTTTCTTTCTTTCTTTCTTTCTTTCTTTCTTTCTTTCTTTCTTTCTTTCTTTCTTTCTTTCTTTCTTTCTTTCTTTCTTTCTTTC